>CM031242.1:680403492-681003492 GCA_018340775.1 Taxus wallichiana var. yunnanensis | reverse complement strand
CTCCATGGTGTCCTCCTAATCTATAACTTGTTTTCCATGGTTCCCCTCATCTTCGAACATGGAGTTTGAAGCTTCAAAATATTATTTGAAATTAGAGATAGAAGGGGATGAAGTGGGAGGATAGATTGAATGTTCTTGTATTCTCTTTTCTATGCTCGGTGCCCCTGAAACTACATGGCTCTCCTCCATAGCCAAAATGTGCTCCTCTTCCTTTGGATTTGGAGCTGCTCTTCCCTCTTCCTCTACTGATTCTGTAGCTGATGGTTGATCAATGATATCTGAAAATAGAGTTCCCTCATGGGCACTACACTCTGGACACACCGATTGTTCATTTTCTTGACCTCTTCTTATTTTCCTTCCGCAAGAACCAAAAAATATTTTACCACCTATTCTTTTCCAACCTTGGCCTCCTTTGAAGGCTTAACCAAGTAAGGGAATTTTGTCCATTCCATACTTTGAATCCCAATTCCTTAAAAACTTATCATTTTTTCTTTATTGGGTTGTTCTGCTTGTTGATCCTCCTGACTGGTTTTTTGAGTCTCTCCTTGACATGAGTTAGGGAATGCAAGAGGAAGGGTGGGTTAGGGTTCTACCAATTTCTACATTGTTGGTGGTGGAGGTGATGGAAATGGTATTATAATTTGATCTTATGGAGGGGACTTGGATTCGAAGGGAATAAGAAAAAAGCTGATGTGGGATGAAAAAATAGGGGATGAAGAATAAGATTTTCCACTATGGGTGGTAGGAAAGAAGCTCAAAAATTGAGGTTCACGCTGAGATGGTGCTACTTAAGGGATAAAGGGAAAAATTATATATGATGATGTGGGACTTACCCATTGACAAGGCTCCCTGACACCAAGTTTGTAGGCCTCTATCTCCTCGGTCCACTATGCAAGCTGAGGTAGTATCTCAACCATGAAATCAAGCTTCTATTGTGGGCTGAAATGTCTTGGCATAGGGCCGACCCATGGACAAGGTGCCCTATAGCCAATTCTAAATGCTTTCATCTGAGTGTGGCCCTTGACTGTACCATACCTGCCTCCATTTTTTGAATCTTCTCTTGCAAATCAGCATTCTCCATGTAATTTATTTCACTACATGTATATCCCTCTTGGTAGGTTCCATAGCCAAACTGATCTTGGTACTTCTCATAGGGGTAAGTATACTAATTTTTTATTTGCTCACAATGCTGATCTAGAGGAGTTTGTTAGGAAATAAGGGATAAAATATGTAGCATAATCCCTCCTAGATTCATAACAAAGTAGAAACTAACATGTACAAATTATTACGAGATCTAAAATAAAAGTGCAAAATAAAATAACACAACACAAAGAGACAATATTTAACGTGGTTCATGGAATTTGGGCTACATCCACTAAGAATCACTTGCTCATGTTTTATTACAAGCCACTACTCTCTCAATACAATACCCAGATCTATTTGGAGCTATGCTAAAAAAACTCTACATAATTCACACCCAATTCAAAACACATATGTAATGTTACATTATACCTACCATATACACAAAACCATATAAATAGACAACTGCTTAAGTAGTTTTACAAAACCGTGGGTATCAAAACCATGGGCCAAAATCGTCCCATAAACCTATGGGTTAAAAATCCCACCCATATGAGAAAAGCACATTTCCCGGTATATCGGGCACGTTTTAGTGCCAAAATTTCTTTTCAAGGGCTACACCTCAACCCCTACTACCGAGGGCTACCACCCTCGACCCCCACTCGGGGCCCGGCATGGCTTGACCACAGAACCCCCAAGAAGATATCTGTGGAAAGTGTATAGTACTCTTAGTGTACAATCTTCAACACTTTCTCACATGAAAATAGGCTCCATAACCTAACAATCTCCCACTTGGAGACTAGTTTTCCTCTTAGCAAGCTTCTCAACCCTTCACTTGTTTCCATGAAGACCAACCAAAGCTGAACACAACTTTAGTTTTTCCCTTATGACCACCTTGGTCATCATGTCTCTGGATTTTGGTAGTGCACAGATCTTCTTCAGCTTCAACTTCTCTTCCTCCAAAGTTGTTATGATGAAATCTTACCTTAACTGTATATGCTTCATCCTAGAATGGAAAGTAGAGTTCTTAGCTAGGTGTATAGCACTCTGACTATCACTATGCAACTTTCCTTCCTCCTGCTTATGCCCCAAATCCTCAAGCAATTGTTGTAACCAAATCATTTATTTTCTTGCCTTTGTGGCAGCAACATACTCAGCCTCTATGGTTGACAAAGCCACCAACTTCTATAGTCATGAAATCTAGCTCACTTTGTTGTCCCACCTATAGTGTAAACATAACCTATCGTGCTCCTCTTGTTGTCTACATCTCCAGCCATATCTAAATCTACATAACCACACAAAGTGGTGTCGATCCATCAGAGTACAAAAACGTCCCCATGGTCTATCTCAAATACCAAAGGATCTACTTTACCGCTGTCGCGGTGATATCTACTGGATCACTCATAAATCTACTCACCACTCCCACTCCATACGAAATATCAAGCGTTGTGTACACCATGGCATACATAATACTTCCAACCACCGATGAGTAAGGTACCATGGAAATCAAGTTTCTCTCCTACTTTGTCTTGGGACACCGCTCGTTTGATAGCTTGAAATGGCTTGCCAAAGGATTCCCTACCCGTTTAGCATCCCGCATATTAAACCTCTCCAAGACTTTCTTAATGTACTCTTCCTGAGATAAAGTCAGCTTTTGTTCCTTCATATCTCAAGATATCCTCATACCAAGGATTTGTTTGGCTGCCCCCAAATCCTTCATAGAAAAGGATTCACTTAGCTACTTCTTGAGTACTTTTATTTCCTGCATGTTTTTACTGCAGACCAACATGTCATCCACATACAAATACAAGATAATATAACTGCCATCCTCAAATTTCTTTGTATACACACAATGGTCGAATGACATCTAATATAACCTTACTTCATCATGAAGCTATCAAATATCTTATACCATTGACATGGAGCTTGTTTTAAGACATACAAGCTCTTCTTTAGTTTGCACACCATCTCCTCTTTACCTTTGACCTTATAGCCCTCTAGTTGCTACATATATAGTTTGTCCACCAAATCACCATGGAGAAATGTAGTTTTTACATCAAGCTACTCTAAGTGCAAGTCTTCTACTACAACTAATCCAAGAACAGTTCTAATAGAAGTCATTTTTACTACATGAGAAAAAAAATCATCAAAATCCATACCTTTTTTCTATGCAAACCCCTTGACCACCAACCGGGCATTGTATCTTTTCTTTCCTCCTTCCTGTTTGAATCTAAACACCCACTTTTTCTATAATGCTCTTTTTCCTTCGGGTAGCTTCACCAAATCCCATGTCTGGTTCTCCATGAGAGTTTGATGCTCCTCATCCATGGCTTACTCCCACTTCTTCCTGGCATCTACCTGCATTGCTTCATCAAAGTTCTCTTGCTCTCTACTATCAGTGAGTAATAAATAATAAAGAGAAGGAGAAAAAATCTAGGTTCTCTTCTTACCCTAGAAGACCTCCTCAATATAAGAGTTTGGGGTTCCTGTTGAGGAGGTTCTTGAATTGATTCATGTGTCACTTTTCCATTTGGAAGATCCTCTACCACTACATATTCTTTCTTGGATTCTTCCTTGTTTTCCTGCAACCGCTGCTTATACATGAATTTATCATTAAATACCACATCCCTAGATCAAATGATTTTATTGTCCTTAATAATCTAACATTTATATCTAAAGTCATCACCACCATAACCAATGAAAGTACATTTTTTTGATTTAGCCTCTAGCTTGGTCTTATCATCCTTGTCTATATGAACAAACACCTCACATCCAAAGACTCTAAGAAATGAATAATCAACTTTCTTACATACCAAGCCTCCTTAGGTATGCCTCCATCCAAGGAAATTGCGGGTACTCTATTTATAAAATACACAGGTTGTGCTCACTGCTTCTACCCCAAAAAGAAAGAGGCGGTCTTGCATGTAACCTCATGCTCCTAGTATGTTCTATTATTGTTTTTTCATCCTTTCGACAACCCATTTTGATGCGGAGTTCTGGAACCGTATTTTTTCTGTGGATTCCATTCTTAGAACAGTAATAATCAAATTCATTGCTGCAATACTCCCCTCCATTATCTAACTTTGAGACATTTTAGCTTAAGATCTGTTTCATTCTCTACTAAGGATTTCCATTCAAGAAAAGTTCCAAATACATCAGATTTGTTTCTAATACAATAAACCCAAACTTTCCTTGTTGCATCATCAATAAAATTAACATAATAAATTGAACCCCCAAGAAATGATACCTGCGCCAACCCCCATACATCAGAGTGCACCAGCTTCTAATTTACTCTCTTTCTTTGTAGGTCCATCCTTGAGAAACCTTACTCACTTGTTTCCCATATATGCAATCCTCACGAACTCCAAACCTATTTCTATATATCCAAGAAAATCCTTCTTTATGATCTTCATGCCCTTATGTCTCATATGACTAAGCCTATAGTGCCATAATGTTGTATCTACTTCTGAAGCCACAATATTACAAACATTAGTGCTATAAGTGGTTAAATACAAGGTTTCAACCTTCTTACCTCTTGCCACAACAAGAGCACCCTTCGTAACCTTGTAAGAGTCTCTGTAAATATCACAAGATAACCATCACTTCCCAACTACCCTGCCGATATCAAATTTCATCTTAATGTAGGCACATGTATGACATCCTTTAATAGACAAGTATTCCCATTCTGCATTTTAACCTAAATAGAACCTTTTCCAACTATGTTGCAAGGCTCGTCATCACCAAGAAAAAATGCCTAATATCTCCTTAAACATAATCAACAAAATAATGCCTATGTGGATTAGCATGGAAAGAAGCCCCTGAATCTAAAACCTAAGATTCAATAATATTGTACAAAGAAAGAATCAAAGCATCCTGACATACATTACCCATTGCCACATTTACCTCCTTGTTTTCTTCCTATTGTTTCTTCTTGTCCCGAAGCTCCCAATAATCCTTCTTTGCATGCCCATACTTTCCACAATGCCAGCATACTATCTTGCTTTTGGATTTTGACCTTGCCCAATCCTTTGATTTTCCATGGCTTCCTTTATTCTTCTATCTCCCTCTAGTTTCCATTGTCAAAGCATTCCCTAAAGTAGAAGATTCCCCAGAGCTTTTCTTTGCATTTCCTCACTTAGAATCACCCCTAAAACATCCTCAAACTTCAACTTTGAGTTAGCTGGAACCGAGTTGCTTACCGCCATTACTAGGCTATTCCAACTCTCAGGTAAAGAGCACAGAACTAATAAATCCCTAACTTCTTCATCAAATTCTATTGTAACTGAAGCTAGCATATTTAAAACCGTATTAAAATCATTTAAATTATCTCATCTTTGAACCATTCTCGACATCTTCATATTAAACAAATTTTTCATTAAAAATATCTTATTAGTTATTTCATATAACTTCCTTAATGCATCCACCGGTTCTTTTGTAGTCTTTTCCTTTGAAACATTAAATAATATCGAAGATGAAAGACACAATTGGATTGTCCCAAGTGCCTTCCTATCTAGAAAATCCCATTTCGTATCCGTCATGCTTGAGGGTTTTTACCTTCTCGACAACGAATATAAAGATCCTTTTGATAAAGGTAATCTTCCATCTGCATCTTCTAAAGATTGAAATTTTGCCCATTGAATTTATCAACCCTAGATCTTCCATCATGTGCCATAGCTCCCACTCAAGATAAAAATTTCCCAGTGATTCAAAACTTTAGCAAACTAAACCAAGATCGATACCAATTGTTAGGAAATGAGGGATAAAATATGTGGAATAATCCCTCACATAATCGTAATAGAGAAACTAATATGCAAAAATTATTACAGAGATCTCAAATAAAAGTGCGAATAAAATAACACAACACAAAGAGATAGTGTTTAACATGGCTCACCCAATTTGGGTTACGTCCACCAAGAATCACTTGCTCATATTTTATTTACAAGCCATCCTTCTCTCAATTCTAGATCTATTTGGAGCTATGCTCAACAAACTCTATAGAATTCACACTGAATTCAAAACACATTTGCAATGTTACATTTTGCCTACCATATGCACAAAACCATATAAATAGACAACTCCATAAGTTGTTTTACAAAGCTAATGGGTATAAAAAAACCATGGGCCAAAACCCTCTCATAAACCAATGGGTCAAAAATCCCACCCATATGAGAAAAGCACATTTCTTGGTATATCGTGCACGTTTAAGGCTAAAAATTTTTTTCGGGGTGCACTGGACCCCGCTCGGGGCCGGCCGATCCCGAACCATGGGGAGAAAACTATGGAAAGTGTATAGTACTCTTAGTGTACAATCTTCAAAACTTTCTCACATAAAAACAAGTTCTATAACCTAAGAGAATCAAGAAATACATTGGAGGAGCACAAAGCATGGCTGCCATTGTAAGTGTGAATTCCATGAGAGGAATGAAAGCATAATTGCACAACTTCATGGAATTTAAGAAAATGAAATATGTGGAAAGAAGAATGGGTGGAAATGGATGGAAGGAATGTTTGTAACTCATAGAATGGGTTGTTGACTAGATGGAGTCGACAGATGTGCTTTGCATGTGCTTCCAAAGGATGAATCTCACCAAGAACACATCAACTTGATGAAATGAAGTGGTAAGGTTCCTCAAATCTGTCAAAACTATTATGTCAAAATTGTAGCACCCCTTGAATAGCATCCATTGTAATTCTACAAACATGGGTCCATCTCTCAAGTTGTGGGACTTGTGAACTTGGGATGGACCTCCGGAAAAGGCCAGCTTCATCTACCTAATCCTAATACTAAACTAATCCTAACACAAAAATATGTAAAAATACACCTATCCTAATAGTGTCAAGGAGAAAATGAGAGAGAAATTGCATGAAAAGGGAAATCCTACACGAACGCGAGGTGATAGCATAGGAAAAAGGGATGAGATTCTCTGCCAGGGGAGGAAGAAGAGCAAAAATAGACTGGGTGAGGTCGAACAGTGAAGTGACATAGACCCAAGTTCCATCCATCATCTGTACTCCATGAAACACAACATCTTACACCTATAAATGTAAAATACATGCACAAGAAACAAACACAAAATAGAGAGGCACAAAGAAACAACAAAACATGAGAAAGAGTTTAGAAACACCACAAAAAAATGATTTTATTGCTCTATAAGGTGCATAGAGCATTTTACATTAATAATCAGAGGCATAAATAAAATTTCCAAGTGCAGGAGAAGGATTACAACTAAAATGGAGTTCAAGGAAATTTTTACAAGAGTTTTCCCAACTCCCGAGAATGTCTCCTTTAAAAACGAGGGGTTAAATTGCATTATATAGCCATTCTTCACCCACCCTCATGAAAGGGTATGGGCACCCATACAAATTCACTTCTGAGGGTACTTTAGTTAGATGAAGACATGGGAACCATACCACATTAAATATAATTTTGAGCTATATTTAATTCACATACTTTCACTTGTTTATAACTCGTGGGCCACCCAACCATGTTACCCGTCCAAACCAAATTGACCAACCCCGGAAACCAAATTCTCAAGGCAATATCTTGCGCTACTAGATGAGTTTTGGGGTAAAATTTTATATGATTTCAAATGTAAAAATACATTGAATCCAATGATGGAAGTATTAACATCTAATTCTAACTTTATCATCTCTAAATTGTTCCTTCTTTCTTGGGATTTACTGGTTTGTGCCCCAAAGAATGAACTTCCTTGGGAAGTGTATGATGGTTCAATTTGTCTCACATTTTCCACCATGTAGGGAATGGAAAATAACTTTGATAGGAAATTTTTGGAATTATAATTCTTGACACAACTATCAAAATATTTTTTTGAAGCTCAAGTCCTCTTTCACACTATATACTCCTTAAGGCCCGAAAGCCTACTTCTGATGGATGGCCCCAAGACCTTTGAAACTTCCCTGAATCACTTGCAATGCTTCCCAAACTTGAAAAATCAGTTGTATCATTCCATATTGCTCCATGAATCACTTTCTAGTGCTCAAACCATCCTCCTAAGTTGTCTATTTTACTGGGGGATAAAAATAGATAATAGGAAGATCTATAAGGGATGAGTCTCGATTATTTTGATATGTATGGTCTATGATGACCTCTTTTGATTGTAACATGGCTAAAAATATCACTATAAATTTATATATATATATATATATAAAATAGTTTTTTATTTATATCATGGTTAAGGATGTAAACCATCTTGTTAAATTGTTATCATAGTTCGGGTTTGTGTTAGCATGCTTAGTGCTTGGTCTCTGTAATGCATTTAAGACATGGATATGTTAGATGTCTCTTATTAGAGTTATATGAATGGATATCCACATACACATCTAGATAAGGTTGGTATTATATATCTCGCATGTGGACCCAAGATGAATATCAAAGGCCGCGGGATTTCATATGACTTGGACATGTGTTATTGATCATTGGTAGAGAAGAGTGATGACCAGGTATACCTTGAAATACATTATTTCTATGTATTCTTGTCTTAATGTTGTTGAGTTTGAGTTCTTAAGGGAGCGTAGAGGATTGTTTTTGCATGTTATCCCTTTAGCTATAAAGATCTTGATCATTACACTAATTTTGGAAGCATTTCCTATGGCCAACTAAGATTATTTTGAGTGTTGGGTGAGGAAGATAGGGTGGAGGAAGATGGTGGACCTTGCGGTGGAGAAGGAGAGGGAAGAGATAGGATTGAAGTATAGTGAAGCATGGGAAAAGGAGTTGGCTAGATAATGTGAGGCTGTAGAAGTGATGGATCTATGGAGGAAGACGTTGTGGGAAGGAATTGAGGTTCATGCAGAGTTCGTGGAGCCTAAGGAGTTTGTGGTACCCCATCTTGGAAAATGTGGGAGAGATACCCCTTCACTTCTAATGAGATTTTTTTCTTGGAGAAAGGAGAGCCATTGGCACGCATCTGAATCTACATGGTGACCAACCCATGGCACTTAGTTTTCCAAATCCAGAGATAAGTATTGCTAACCCTATTGGTATTGGTGGAAGTGATTGATATGCACCTAGGAGATATAATTTTTCATTTGGTACATATATCGTTGCACAATCATTTCCAGGTGTTTGGAGGAATGTTATGCGGAATGATATTTGGGAAAAGTATGGGTACACAAATCTTGGGTATCATTTTTAAAAGCAACGTGGGACATGGTAGTGGTGCGATATCAAAAAAATTTCCATGAATTTTAGTGTGACATTGGGGATAACAGGTGTGCCCACTTCTTGGGACATTCTTAGCTACATTAGGTTGATCGGTGGTGTAGGAGCTAGAGAAACGGTGGACCTAGCAGATATGGGGGATCTAGTGGGTTAGGAGGGATAGGATCTAGTGGTCAAGGTACCACTGGAGGATATTAACGTTCTGGATCAGGTGGAAAAGGGCCTCCACCACCTCAAGTTTTTTTGAAATTTCTTTACATCTACTAGAATAAAAGGTGTTGAGGATGTTGGAGAGCATGTACACACATACGAGCTACTCTGCGCACACGAGCGGATCACTACCCCAGAATGGAAAGAAAGTCAATTTGTAAGGATGTTACCAGGAAGTGTGCATAGTTGGTACCAGAAGTATGACCCCCATCAAACAATGGTGCATTACACTACATTGCGAGAATGCCTTCTGGCTGAATTTCATATCCCTGAGTTTGAATCAAAGATATTTAGCACACTAAAAGAGATTCAACAAGGTATGACATAGAATGTGTGGGATTACAACACACATTTCAAGACTCTCTTATCAAATTTGTCTTATGATATTCATTCTTCCCAACATGCTTAGTGGTTTGTTGGAGGGTTGATAACATTTGTTAGGAGAGAAATTTCCCACAAGACTATCACACACCCGCACAAGGCCTTAGAGGTTGCCCTATTTGCTAAGGCTATTGGAAGCATGAATATTGATGTTATCCATTTTATTGAAGCTTAGATTGCTGCAATGGAGAAGAATTTGGAGAATCATTTTGTGAACTTTATGCATGAGACTTGCAGTGGCCTATGGTGCATGGATTGTGAGGTACAGGGGCATAGCAAGGATAGTTTCCCTTGGAGATTGGTATACACCATGATGATGGACTATGAGATTTTCCATGGAGATCATGATGTAAGTAGGTGCCTAATACTACAACAAGCGATCCGTAAAAAGTTTCCTTCTATTCCAATATTTATAGCTTGAATACTCATGACACCAAGGATTATAGGTTGATTGACCGGATACATGATGCCATTGATATTCTTGTGTACCAAACCAACCTCCCAAACAATTATGAGGAATATGGTAATCACTATGAAGGGTTCATAGATAAAGGGGTTTGTGGAAGAGGTTTATAAGGAGGATTTCTTGGTCATGGTAACCATAGAGGAGGAAGAAGTGAGTTTATACGTGGAACTGTTACAATTATGGGTCTACAGAGAACTATAAGCATGAATGCCCAAATGCATTACATGCTCTTGGTGTAAAAAAACAAAAGTATAAGGAGTGCACGGATCTATTTGAACATGTGATCCAACAACACTGAAAGGAAAAAGGTTCCATAATGGGAAGTGTAAATAAGGTTGATTAGCAATGGATGCTTAGGGTGGCGCACAAGTCATAACTAGATCTTTTACTAGTTACGCATCCAGGGGAAGTACCAAGGTAGAGACCGCTAGTTATTAGAGAAGAGGTGGTACATGGAAAGTATCTAGACCCTACTCATTAGAAGGAGGTGTATCAAGAGACCATAGATGTAATTCGAAGCCTACAAGGAGAGATCCAATGCTTAAAGGAACAATCAAGGTAGTTAGAGCAAAGAAAGAGTGTTGAGGCTCCACAGAAGGATCTAGATGAGGTTAGGGAAGTATGCAAGATGTTAAGGAAAGATAATATCATTCCTTTTCTAGGGGAATGGTTATAGGAAAAGGTACCATGCGCCAGAGTAGAGTGTGAAAGGAACGTTCTACATGCAAAAATTCCTCCCCACAACATTGATTATGATAAGGAGATTACCTTGAATGATACCATGGATGGGTGGATTCGAGAAAATTATTATTGACATGGGTGTGGAGGTCAATTTCCTCACTCTAAATGCATGGCATCAAATGGGAAGGCCCCCATTATAGCCAACCTTGAAAGTGTTGTATGTGATCAATAAGACAAAGGTAATGCCCATTGGTGTCTTGAAGGATGTTATTATCACTATCTAAGGGGTGAAATTCACTGCGGATTTGAAGTCTTGGTGTTAGCTAAGGAAGACAACTTTTTAGCATTACTAAGCCACCCTTGGTGTTATACAAACATTGCTGACCTATTGTTTAATAAGGGGTGCATAGGTTTTGAAAACAAGGAAGAAAAGGTTATCATTCCCTTAACCAATGTGAATTGAGCACCATATACTTTTGAGCCCTTGGTAGAAGAATTTATTAACATGATTTATGTGCACTTGATAAGGGATCTTGAGGTGATTCACCCTACAGAAGGATTCATTCACTTTGAAGATGCTCAATCTATGAGTGATACAACTAGTGTGGCATGTGACAATTGGGCACATGGGACACATGAGTTAATTGGGTGATAGTTTATAGGCTCTGTTACAAGGGTGAAAAATGCATGCTTAGTCAATTTCTTGGGAGGAAAGAAGTTACCAACTTACTTTGGAGGGGCCAACCCTGATGATTTCTTAAGAGAAATGGAGGCACAATGGAAAAATGAGATCAAAAAATGAGGTATGCTCAGATATAACTTGCTCAGGACCACAACGCATTGGTGGGTGACATATTATGATAGCCTTCTAGAGTGGCACAAGGTGAGAATCATGTTTTCTGTTAGGTTTTCATGAAGTAATGCACCCACTGCAATATGAGACTACCATGGGAAGGAACCCACCTCGTTTCACATCCAAACATGTGAGAAAGCATGAATGGAAGGCACGGAGACCATTCCACCTTATTTATGGGTGCCTAAGTTGTATTCCACCTTACAAGGTTATGCATGCACATCATACATTCACTCAGAGATGTGCCATTAGATAGGAAAATTGTACGAGTTGACAGTTGACCTCCTTCGAGCTTTCCAATATTAGAGTACTAAACCATCAGTGGATAGGGCATTGTATGTTGTTAAGTGCCTTACGATGGGAGATAGTGCCATGGTAGAGGATGGTATCTGGAGTTATTGGGTGAACCTAGTTTGGAACCACACTTTGATGAGGAAGAGTTAGAAGAGGTGCAGCTTGAGTGTGCATGCATGGAGAAAGAGAAGGGAAAGATGGTCTATGTGATAGATGAAGAAGAGATGGAGAGTTTGGATGTTAACCATACTAAAGGTACGCATGAAGTGATTGATAGTGATGATGAGAAAATATGCACCTACAATGAGCCCCTCAAAACAAAGAAGGTTAACATTGGTTCGAAAAAACAACTAAGGAGGCCACTATTAGAGACTATTGGTAAGAGAAGGAGGTTTTGAAGAACGTTAATTTGCTGCATGATTTTCAAGACTTATTTTTGCATGGATACCATGAGCTTAAAGGATTTCACCACTCATTGGGAGAAATGAAAATCAAGTTAAAGGAGGGTACACACCTGATTCGGAAGAGGCCTTATCAAATGAACAAAAATCTTCGAGTCAAATTCAAAGAGGAGATAGGAAAAATTATCACTTACGGAATCATTGAAGCTATGGAGGAATTAGAATGGGTAAGCCCCATGGTCATAAAAATTAAAAAGGATGGAAGGATAAGGATATGTGTTGACTACAAGGACTTGAATGTGATATGTGTAATTGATCCTTTTCCAACACCTTGTACCTTGGAGATCCTAGAAGGAATGGCTAGGTGTGAAATATATTCCTTCACAAATGGATTCTCAGGATAGCATAAAGTTAGAATTGCTAAAGAAGACCAAGAAAATATGAATTTCACCACTGAATGGGGATTTTTTTGTATATAGTCATGCCTTTTAGACTGAATAATGCACCCTCAGTCTCCTTGATGACTAGATGGTGTATGGACTAGTGAATAACCATTATGATAATTTGTATTTGATGTTTGAAAGATGTCGGTAGTTGTACATATCCCTAAACATCAATAAGTGTCTCTTCACTACTCCATTAAGGACCCTATTAGGGCACATCATATGTAAGGATGGATTAATGGTGTATCCCACCAAAGTTTTCATTATTAAGGGATTGGGGGACCCTACCAGCCAAAGCGCGATATGTGGATTCCTTGGGCATCTTGGGTACTACCAGAAATTTATCAAAGGGTATGCTTAAATCTCCACGCCATTGGAGATGTTACTAAAAAACCAAAGTACATTTCACCGGGAGATGCGTAATAGACAATATTTGATACATTAAAGAATAGGCTTATCACTATACCCATGATGTAGCCTAGAATTTATAAGATAACACCCTAGTCATGCTAGCACATCACTTAGCCTAGACTAAGCGCTCACCCAAAGCATGCAAAGGTACTAGGTCCCTCTTTAGGGTTCTTTATAATAGGATGTTAACATGATGAAAGAAGAAACATATACATTCATAACTAGTCTATCATTCTACAGTGCATGCTACCCATAGATCTATGAAAGAAAAAACTTAAACAGTAATCATCATTGAATTAATAACATGCACTACTCAATTACAAAAATGACACTTAGATTCAGCCAATATCTTCCATCTATAAATATAGAATCTCCTTATAGTACTATCAATCTATATCAAGGCATGTATGGATCTGATACACCCATTCATACATCTAGAATCATACATACACTACTCCCTGTAATCTCTCTCTACTATGCACCTAACATCATATATATATAGGGTGGGGACTCACCCTTCACCGCTTATCTATTCCAGAAATAGGTCACATGCTATTGATAGCCACATGCCATTTATAGTTATAGCCACACATGCAAGTGCACTATCTATAGTCCTCTTACAGATAACTAAAGTGTCAATTCTATTCTTAGCTGGTCTTCATGCATAGATGCTTTGAACCACTTCTCCAAATATAGAAAATGCATGGCACACACATCTCTGCATCATTGATGTGTCTCACACGCCATCTTCTAAAAATAGGTCTCTATGCTCAAAATCAGATAAGTCCTGAAATCTAAACTTTCCTTCCGCGCGCGGGTCCTTCCTGTCCCTCCTGCCTTTTATTTTAGCCTTCTATCCCATGCAGATTCCTTGTGTGATCTTCGACAAGTATTTTTCGATCAACATTACCCCACACTAATCTCATTGTCGTCCCGACAATGGGTATCTCCAAAAATTTGAAGGAAAGAATAATAATGAAAGAATAAGAATGAAGAATGTGGATAAATAAAGAATTTATATGAGGTTATTTAAGCAACCTCCTCTATATCAGTTTATAGTATCATCTCTAGATACTCCTCTTTTATTACAGCCTCCAAAACTTGCCATTCAGTGAGTGCCTATTTCACTTTCTTTGGGATGTCCACAGCAATGGATTCCAACTCATCTCATGTAATTTCTCCTTTCTCATTTTATAGAACCAACACAACACTAGACATGGATGTCATTATTCCTTCCAAAAGGTCCATCTTTTGCATAATAAGTTTTCCAAGCTCTTCCATCCGAGTCTTGTGTGGCTCTTGTGCTACTGCCAGGGCCTTGTGCTTCTATTTAACCATTGACAACCTTTCTGTGTGGCCCAATGTCTCATCTTTCATGGCTTCTGGACCTCATTGTTCTCTTCTAAGGTCTTAATGTTGATGAGCACCTCTAGAGTTGTGCATATATTTAAAGCTTGATCCGCTTTCTTCAAGACTTCTTGTAATGCCTATAACAACCCTTCATAAGATGCAATTTTTCTCATCATAGATGCTTTCTCCCATTTGGCATCTTGTTCTGATCTTTCTAGCGCTTGCATACGTAGAGTTTCATCTTTGAGCACCAAGTCCACCAACTTTCCCACATAGTGTATTGCTGAAGGAAATGTCTTTGGTACCTTGGGTTCCAAGTGTGGTCGTGCTTTGATTACATTGTCCCCAATATCCTCTGTGATGCTTATGAACACTTCATTATTCTAATGTGTGAAGTCCCTTTCTTGTGTTACCCATGCTATATCAATGTCCATTTTCTTCAACTCTTCATGCAGTGCTTTGATTGTGGAAGATTTGTCATGTTTCTTCTAGCCATCTCTACAGAAACTTTCACCAGTGCATTACTAGCCTCTTTGTCTGACATGATAGTAGGCTTTACTATCATGTGTCTATCTTGAGGTGCCTTCTTCAGTCACCTCAAAATGCATGAATATTCACACACATCAAATTCATTCTCATCCATGTGGGTGTGCATCAAACATGATAATTGCTTTCTAGTTCGTCCATCAACTCCTAGCCAAATAGATCATACAACGCTATTGTAATATGGAAGTGGGCACGAGATAATATTTGCTACATCCTCTAAATACCCGTGGCTAGTGAAATGTATTCCCCACTTGTCCTCCTAGACCTTTGCTACTTAGGAACCCTAGCCTCCAAATTTGGGACTTGCGTCTCTATGTCCTGAATATCTTCTACAATTTTTTCCTCTGGTCCTTTCTCTTCTTCTTCCTTCTCCTTTGATGCCTCATCCTTTTCTTCTATGTGCTCTGGAAGTGTAGGATATGTAGGTGTGCTCTCCTCTGACTCTTCTGCCTCCTTGTTCAACTTCAGCTTCCTCCTTCTTTGCGTGGTCGCTTCCTTTTATGGGGAGAGTCGGGGTGATTTGTACATAGTGGTTGGGGTAGCACCTTGGGTCCTTATTCTCCTGAATAATCTTTTAAACTTGTGCTCCCCTTGGACCACATTTACGTCCTCTCCATCCCCCTCTTGTGGCTGAGGTGGCGTAATAGCACTCTCAGCTTCATTCTGACTTGTAGGATGTCTCCTACCCCTATGCTCAAAACCACCACTATCTTCATGCTCCTCCTCCTCATCCTGCACTCAATTTTCTCTGTGGGCTTAGGTGTTGGGATATTCTCCATTGTATGCTCCCATTTTGGTGGTGCTTTGAAGTGAAAACATTTTTATTCTCCATTTTTGGCTTCAACTAGAGATATACCAATGCTGCCCCCACATCTGCTACCACAAAACTTATTGGTTTGATATTCAACACCTCTAAAATAATTCTCTCTATATAGGCACTTCTGCCAAGATATACATACTTCTTCCTCAATGTATGGTAATCATAGTCTACCTTATCTGCATTGAAGATTAGTCTACATGTGTCGGTAAATATATGAACAAATTCTTGAAAATACCTCGCAGTGAATGTGTAAGGTAACTTGCACTAAGGGCTCCATAATCCATCCTTCATTGGAAAACGTGTGATGCGAAATTGTGGTACCACGAGAAAACTAAAATTTTCTTCCTACCACTCTTGGTAGGTCCTTTGCAATGGGCCATTCTTCCCCAAATTCTATGTGGATCCTTTTATACCACTTCTCTACCCTTTGCTTTACTTCATCTATCATGGTCCCCTTGCATAGGTATTTGCTGAATCTTTCATCTAGGGACTTGTTCTCCATGGGGTATTCCCATATTTTCTCCTTGGGTCCATCTAGTACTCCAATCTCCATGAAGACCAGTGATAGTAGAACAACCCCAAAGTTGATCTTCCCTCTTGTGCACGCTTCTTCAATTATTTTCTCTATAATATAGCTTGCAATGTTGTAGATTGTCACTTTCGACATCTTTTGTGCCACATGAAACCACATAGTGTTTACCTGTGACCACCACTCCTAATCATTTAACTTGGTAACGAGGTGTGCTACAGCTTGTACAATTGGACATTTCTTCAATTTATCTATGTCCATTCTAAATGTGCGCAGACCCTTCGGGTATCCCAAATCTTGTTTGGTCTTTAAGATCATGGTTTTATACGGAAGGTCACCTTTTATATATTCCCCATGGCCTTTAGACCTATCAGCGATGAGACAAGTGTAGATGAAATTCTAATTCTACATCCTACAAAGTAGAAGAAGTCCTCGTGTACCCTACTCATGAGCCACTGGTAAAAGGGCTCATACTTCCCGAAATATGGTAGATCATAGAATTGATATACCCCAATTCTCTTCAAAACATTTCACCCACATCATCATATACTAACATGTCATCTTGATTGCATTTGTTTATTCTAGCCATGAGCAGGGGAATTGAAGTCCTTCTTGTTCTCTAATGTCATGTGATTATATTCACTCACTTTACTATTTCTAATGGGTGAATCCCATTCTTGGCTCACAATGAATCCTTTTGGGTATTTCATCTCCAAAAAATGGATTTTGGGTGCCATCACTTCTTCCTTGACGACCACCTTCTTCTTTCATTTTGCTACTTTGCTATAAATGACTTCTTTGGTGCTAGTTCTACCTTGCAAATGTCTCTTCTTTAACTCCACAACTCCGTGAATCAAACCTAGATCGACTTAATTATGCCCTAGGTGGAAAATTTGTAATCTAACTCTTATCTCTCCCTGCTTTGGTCAAACCCTTCACCATTGGGGAAACAAGCTTCTTATAGCACATATCTGGTTATCACTCTTGGTTACACACCCTTCACACCTTAACTTGATCACTCGGCTCTTTGCACTTAGCTCCTCTCACGAATACTCTTAATTAAAATGATAAAAATGAATTTGTATCCCTTCCTTATATAATATTTTTAAATTTTAATGCATTTATTACTCATCACCTACGAAAGGTCCCTTCATTTATTGACAAAATCTATTCGTTACGCACAAGTACATCTTCACACCCAGCCTATAACTTTCTAGCATGCTTTCTTACCCTCATATTACGGACTTCTCTTCAATGCACACTCCTACACACAGTACCTCATCACTTTGCACCTTCTCTTGGTAGCTAACATGGCCTCCACTTACCTCATGTTATATTGTTCTTTCATTCATCTCCATCCTTGGTCATCTTTGAGAAACAATATTCTTTTGACTTAAAGCACACCCATAGCAGCTTATTCCTTTCATATTTTAATTCCCACAGTATTTTTTTGTCTTTCTTTTGGATCACGACAACCACCCCACACTAAAATTATGTGCAGTCCTCTGTGCATAAACATTCTTCATATAGTAATTAGCTTCATGGGCACAAGCACACTTATTACACAAATAAAAACTAAATTAACAAAGCATAAGCGACAATGAAAGAAATACATTAAGGAAATACGAGATTGAAAACCTAAACTAAATGGAAATACTGCCTTATTACAAACACCAAGAAGAATTATTTATAGTAGGGCTTCAACCTACTCCCATTAAAAATAGTAACGGGTAGCAATATTACATCAAGTGCTTCTAACTAGAAAGCACCTGATTCAAGTATAGAAGTGATAACATACGGCTGAACCAATGCACTTCGAGCTTTCCTAGATGGTGTAAGAAATTTGAGTCATAAAGAAGTACCATTTTTCCAATCTCAAACTTCTTATCCCTTATGTTTCTATCATGCCATGCTTTCTGCCTGGCCTTTTCCTACTTTTGACTCCACCGTGCTATGGCTCGACACTCATCCAATTGAATCATCTTTTTAATACATTCTTCTAAAGCATGTTCATCAGCTAGACCTCTAGTGCACACAATGTGCAAAGAAGGTAACATAAATTCTATAGGAAGAATAGATTCCATGCCAAACACCAACTGAAATGGTGTGGCTTTGTTCAATCTCTTGTAAGTTGTTCTATATGCCCAAAGAACAGCTAACACTTTGTCATCCCAATCTTTTCTTCCAACATCACATATTTTTGTCAAATTCTGGCCCAAAATTTTGTTGAAGGCCTCAGTAGTTCCATTTTCCTAAGGATGGTAAGGTGTAGTTTTATGGTGTGTAACCATAAACTCATCTAATAGAATCTTGATTGTCTCATTCAAAAAGTGTGTACCCCTATCACTTGTCAAGATTAAAGGGCATTCATATTGTGTAAGAATATTATCCCATAGAAATCTAGCTATTGTAGGCTGTCATATAGTCTTTCGTAGGTCTTGCTTCTACCCACCGTGTAAGATAGTACGTGTAAATCTTGATATAACATGATTTGGTCTTGTGCGTAGGCTGGCAAAATAGGCCCTACAAATCCTTTGGCCCATTTCTCAAATGTTTTGGCACTAGTAATCAGTCTCAAAGGCATCTCATCTCTTTCCCTAGTTTTCCTAGGCATTAACAATGATCACACGCCTTACAATAATCTTTACAATCTTTATACAGTGTCTCCCACCATAATCCAACAATTAGGATCTTCCAGAAGTCACATCACCTACATAATTTCCTCTGCAATACTACCCTAAGCCTCTTCCATGATATCCTTGTGCTCATGCTCTAACACACAACGATGTAATACTTCATCTCTGCCTAGCTTGTAAAGGTCACCACTGATTAACATGAATGGTGCCACACATATAGAAATATGCTTCGTTTCTAATGATTTCATTCCTTCGGTGCCATACATGTCCATAGAAAGAAAATAATGTCTTACAATTCCATGGGCGTGCATTGTAACCTATATAAGCTGTGCATTCGATAATGTTTCTTCAATTTTCTTTGCATCCTCTCTTGATTGATTCTAGATAAATGGTCTGCAGTTTAGAATTTCTTTTCCTAGCTGCACCACAATTGTGAAGTCAAACTCTTAAAATAAAAGCACCCATCTACATGTGTGCCTCTATAAGACAAGCTTGTTTACCAAGTACTTCAATTCCATGTGATCTATATAAAACAAAAATGGTGTTACTAACAAGTATTATCGAAACTTGTACAATGCGTAGATCATTGAAAAATCTTCATACTCTATAGTTGGATAATTCCTTTTAGTAGGAGTCATCTTCCTACTAGAAAAAAAGATTGGATGATCTATAATACCTTTGCAGAGTTTGACCTAACATAATTGCAATGGCCATACCAGAAGTGTCCACATGCACATGAAATGGTCTATCCCATAAGGAAAAGCACGAGAATGGGCATGGTAGTAAGCATATCTTTTAATACCTCAAACACGTGTTCTTTGTGGTTCTCCTAGATAAAATGTACCTTTCCCCTTTAGCAATTCTTCCAAGGGTGTAGAAATTTTGACATACCCTTTTATGAATTTTCTATAATATCTATATGACCTAAAAATTTATGTACCTCACTTTGACTAGTAGGTGCTTCCCGGCCTAAAATAACTACAACCTATTATCCAAAATGTGCCCCTGCTCATTTTGGATGGCTAACTCCTTGTGTTATTACCTATCTTGTGCCTTAGTCTCCATTTTTGACTTTCAAGCACTCCGATCTTTTTGGAAATGGCACCATTGGATAGAGCTCTCTCTCAGCTTTCCAGAAACGTAAAGTTTTCCTCCTAACTCCTCATATTTTTCAAGTTATGGCTCGAGGGAGTTTTTTGGGAAATTTTCCCTTAGGAGGCCCGCGGCCAATAGGAAGCCACCATGTGTCCCAGGAAGTGGCGGGGAAAAGAGAAGAACTTAGAAAATTTTCCAAGTTTTGGTCAAAATTTTCAAAGGTAAAAATATTTCCTCGGGCCTGAGACGATTCGAACGTGCCACGTGTCGAAGGGGAAGAAAGTTGAAAATTTTTTGAAATTTGGCCCGCACCCAATGGAAATTTTGCCACGTTTCATCCAAGTAGCGGAGCGTGGGGATTTTTCAAAAAATTTTCCAAAATGCAAAAAGGTCAAAAATTCAAATTTTTGCCCGCTGATCCGATTTCAGCGTGTTTTTGCCCTAAATTTTCAAATCGCCATATCTTTCGATCCAGAGCTCGAATTTTCACGTTCTTTATATCAATGGAAATCTGGTGAAAATCTCTACATGATTCGAGGGCCAATTTTGCATTTTGATTCAGTTTGGAGAGAGAAAATCAAGAAATTCCTCTCGCACATGGTAATGCCAGAAATGATGTTTCAACAACCGGTTTAATGCAAAATGGGTTGTATTCTTCTTGACATGGCCCAAAATGTCGGGCATGGGTGCATAAGGATGCCCATGTTGTTTTAATGCATCTTCATTCAATGGGAATGGCTCCCACGTTTTTTCATGTTTTCTCTCTCACAGGTTCGACCCATGCATTGTAAAAGCCAAATTTGGCTCATTTTTGGTGGTTGAACATTTTTTGGATAGCAAGCTTCTTCTTTCACCTTCAACAAGTGATTTTTTGCAAGTATCAGACCTTCTTCATGATTGTAACAGGTTTCAGCCTCTTTGATGTTGCAAATGCAAGGATTTTGTGTGAAAATGACAGTACAGACTCTGTGATCAATTTTCAGTCCTTTGTTTGTATTATCTTGCTTCATTTCAGACCTCTAATTGCATCTTATCAGCCTGTGTATGATGTTTCATGTTGCATTTTATGAAATTGTGTCAATTTTCATGAACAAGAAGTGTTCACCACTCCTTTGGTGTATCACCTATTAGTTTAGTTTCAATTTTACACTTTCTATCTCTGTATCCTTGGAATTTAGAGTATATTTAGGATTCAAACCTCTGCAATTGTGTAAATAATAGATCTGATTAGAGGAGTTTGAGGAACCAGCCTCTAATCTGGAGATTCCTCTCTCATTTTACAAGTCCCACACTTGGAGAGAGGTTTCAATGTTGTGTAATCACACTGGATGCCTGAAACATCAACTTAGAAACCTGATTTGCATCCAGGGGTGCTGCTGATTTGCAACAACAGTTTTGGCATGCCCAGTGGGACCTTAGAGGTCTCATTTTCATTGCAGCAAAGTTGATGTGCATCTGCTATAATTTTCTTGCTTAAAAGAGCTATAAATTACACATCTGGCAACTCCAAGGGGAAGAATCAGCTGGTTTTAGTAGTGCAGACCTGAAAACTCATGAGAAGAATCAACACAAGGTCAAGGGCTAGAGAGGAAGAGGTATTGTTTGAATATCTGCAGTTATCTCCAAGAATAAGGAAAAGTGGGAGGAGAATCCAATGGTCTCCATCTCCAAAAATAGAACTCTCTCAACTCCTCCACACAGTAGGCCTTTCATTCAATCAACAAGGGTTCTAAGGCCAATTAGAATGGCACAAAACAACCCCTATGTCAATTTAGCGGCAGCAACCTACTTGCTCTCTATGCACAAAATCCAATCCCATTTGCGGCATTGAAGAACATTCCATACTTCACTGGAGAAAATCGGACCTCACACGGTGATCATGTCAAGGATATTGCCAATATTTGTGCAATCCATGAGATTAATGAGATGCAAGTTACTGTCAAACTTTTGGCATCTTCATTCAAAGGGAAAGCTTTGTAATGGTTCAGGAGTCTTGCCTTAGGTTCTATTCAAAATTAGAATCAGCTATGATTAGCCCTCTATGAGCAGTTTGGGGAAAAGGGAGAAAACTTGTCCCTTTTGGAGCGATTGACAACCATCAAGAGAGCTCCCAATGAGTAGTTGATTGATTTTAATTTTAGATTTCAAAGGACTTGGGAGAGAATTCTAGTGGCAGTCAGGCCAGCAGCAGAAGGTGCTTTTCTTTATTACCTTAAAGCTTTAAATTCTGATATTTCTATGTTAATTCAGTCCATGGGAGGCACAACTATCCCCATTGCTTATAGCATTGCCATTAGAGCTGAAAATTGTTTGATCCAAGCTAGCAAACTAGCCCCTAGACCTCTAATGCCATTGTTTCCAAGTTTAGAGAGCCCAAACACTAATCAAGCACCTAATTTGGCTCCTTCTCCCACTCCTAGAAATCGAGTTCAAATGAAGCTTCTACTTCATCTCCAAGTGCCCCAAATGAGCTTCAAGAAGTCATGAAGCAATTGAAAAAATTAGGTAATGAGCTGGTTACTCTCGAGGCAACAAGCCCAAAGTTTTAGAACTTCCTTCCACCCTCAAGCTCGGCCTAACGGTAGCCATATCAACCTCATAGACCACCCAATCCAGCTGCAAATCTAAATCAAGCAAGGCTTCCTGCTTACAGACCATTTGAGCCCTATAATCCAAATGTTATATCTACCTCTAAGGCATTGGTGCCAACACAAAACAATGTTGCTCAGGAGTATGATTGGTTCTTTCCATGCAATGAACCTCACAACCAATCTATGTGTTTCAACGGTGCCTTGAATCAAGCACTAATGGTGACAACTACTGGTGTGGAGGGTGAGGGCAGTCAAGGAAACAACCAACAACAAGAAACATTCCAGTAGCAATCAGCTCCAAATGACACCACACTTATGAACTGGCAGGTAGAGGATTTTTGTGGCATAAATCAAACAGTCTCTCAAGGTGTTGCAGCCAACACAAGGTCAAAAAGAAGGAATTTGGGTGAAGAACAACCATTAGCTCCAACCAATCCACAACCTTTTATGGCTCCACAAATGGTTGGCAAACAAAATCCAGTTGTAAATGCACAAGGGCAGCCAAGAACAGCTCCTAGACCAACTCAAATACTAGTTGTTGCTGCCCACATGCAAGGGATGAATATGCAAACCAAGGGACAACAAAGAGATCCTTCATCACCATTTAGTATCATTGATCAGATGAAGAAGACAAATGTAAATATATCAATGTGGGAATCCCTATCTATCCCAGGCCAGAGAGATTTGCTACAAGCTGCCATGAAGGACTGGCCAACTTCGAATCAGCAAGTCCAAATGCAAGAGAAGGTGCTCACAAATGCTGCCCATCCTGAAGGGAATCATGGAGGACAGCAAGGTAAAATGTTGAAGCCCCCTCCTTTTTATGTCTCATTAATCATTGGAAACCAATTGGTGCACAATTGCATGATTGATTCCGGGGCAAGTAGCTCAGTGATGCCCAAGCAAATAGCTGATCAGCTAGGACTTCAATATGAAACCATATCCAAAGGGGTAGTGCAGTTGGATAGGACAACATTAACAATAGTTGGGGTGATTAGAAACTTGAGTCTTACCTTGCATGCATGTCCAAATGTTGTTTTTTTACAAGATGTATCGTTATAGACCTTCCACCACTCTTTGCCATATGTTTGTCACGAGATTTCACCAAGATCGGAGGATATTTGTTTGCTAATTGGTCACACATGCTATTCAGAACGAGGTATGGAACCAAAGCTACAATCAGGTTTGAACCTATTGCAAACTTCCACATTGAGCCCTACACTCCAAGTCGGATCAATGCAAACTATTCGGCATTTGATCAAGAAGATCACCCTAGCAACGATGAAGTGACACCAAGGTTGGAAGCATCCTGGATCTAACTCTCAATGAATGGGCAAACAAGGTGCATGCTTTTGATCCTTATCAAGAAGTAGAAGAATCTGAGAGCTAGGGGTCTATTGCATATATCAAGAAGATCAGCCCATTCCTAGCATCACCAAGCCAAACCACAAGGATGACAATGAGGTATGGCAGCTATTTTTTGATGGATCAAGGAGTAGACAAGGTGTAGGAGGTGGAGCTATGCTTGTTTCACCTCAAGGAGTAAAGTACTATTCAACTTTTATATTTCAGTTTGCATGCTCTAATAACAACTTTGTTGAATATGAAGCCTTGGTGCAAGGATGCATTGGGCAATAAAGAGAGGAATAAAGAACTTGCAAGCCTTTGGTGACAGTGAATTGATTGTAAATCAGGTCAAGGGACAACATGTTGCCAAGAATGATCTACTCAAGTGCTACAAGAACAGGGTGTGGGACCTCATTGAAGATTTTGAGGGCTTTAGCATAAAATCCATTCCTAGAAAAGAGAACCAAGTTCTTTGATAGGCTTACGGTAGTTGGGGCAGCCTTTGATATTGTGGAAAGCATTCAAAAGGACAAGGTACAACCAAACATCCATGTGATTGTGAGGACTTCGATCTTTGGATAACAATGTAAGTTGGCGGGTGGTTGAGAATGACCAGCAAATCATCCATTTCTTGCAAGAAGAAGCTGAGTTCTCAACTAAAAATCGGGAAAAATTGGAGCAGTAGTATGGTGACCAAGTGGTACAGTGAGAACTAACAAGCTGCCCAAGGACTTATCATTTTGGAGTCCATTTTCAATCCCAATGATCGGTTTAGGAAAGAAAAGCAAACATTCGAGTCAAGAGAGAAGATTCGATATCCATCTTGGTGGAAGAGAACAAACCATTGCAAATTAGAAATATGACAACTGAACAAGAAAGGTATGAGTTCATACAGTTGTGTCAAGAGTTCCCTGATGTGTTTGCTTGGAGCTACGAAGATTTGAAAGGTTTCAATCCCAAGTTAGCTCAGCACACCATTGAGTTGGATCCAAATACTAAGCCCATCGGGCGAAACAAAGGCCAGTCAATCCACACATGGAACCTCTCATGAGGAAGGAATTAAACAAGTTGATTGAGTCAAGGATCATATTCCCAATCAAGCATTCTAGTTGGGTTGCGAACTTAGTTCCAGTCAGAAAGAAGAGTGGAGATATTAGATTGTGTGTTGACTTCAGAGACTTGAATAGAGTATCTCTCAAGGACCACTACCCACTCCCTTCTATGGAGAAAATTTTGCAAGTGGTGGCTGGCTCTAAGAGGTTTTCATTACTTGATGGCTACTCGGGCTCTGATCAGATTATGGTGAAGGAAGAAGATCGGTTCAAGACAACCTTCACAACCAAATGGGAACTTATGCATACGGGAAAATGCCATTTGGGTTGTCCAACACTGGAGCTACCTTCCAAAGAGCAATGGACATGGCGTTCAAAGGTTTGATTAACAATGTGGTCCTAATATACCTTGATGATATCACTGTTTTTTCAAAGAATGCGAGAAGACCACCTCTCTCATTTGAGACAAGTCTTCCAAAGGTGTTGGAGATTTGGAGTGTCTTTGAATCCTAAGAAGTGTATCTTCCTAGCACATGAAGGAAAGCTCCTTGGCCATATTGTCTCCAAAGAAGGATTAGTAATTGATCCGAGAGGGTTGAAGCCATAAGAGCACTACCATTGCCAAGCCACGAAGGCCCTTGAGTTTCTTGGGGAGAATAAACTTTGTTCGGAGGTTTGTCCCAGATTTTACAGCCATTTTCAAACCTATCACCAAAATGTTAAAGAAAAGCATGGCTTTCAAGTGGACAACAGAAGGCAAGGAGATTTTTGAAGCAATCAAAGAATCCATCTCCCAAGCACCAACTCTCATCAACCTAGATTTCTCCAAGGATTTCATCCTCTATGCATTTGGAGGTAATGATACTATTTCTGCCATTTTGGTACAACAGAAAAAGGACAATGATGAGCAGCCAATTGCTTTCTTCAGCCAAAGCCTAGATGACTATGAGGTGAGATATTCTTTTATTGAGAAGCATGTACTTGCAGTAATCAGAAGCTTGAATAAATTCAAGCATCTAGTCTCAAACAACAAGGTTCAGTTGTTGGTCTCTCATGCGGGAGTAAAGGACTTCCTCCTCAACAAGGATTTGAATGAGAAAAGGGTAGGTTGGATCACTCGTGTCATGGAGTATGACATTGAGATCAAGGTCACTAAGCTGGTAAGAGGAAAAGGATTGTGTGAGAAGCTGATTATGGGCAAGCAAAAAGGAGTATGCAATAAAGAAGAGGTTGTTTTGATAGTTCAAGACAGCCATGTGCAAGGTAGCACTCAAGAAGAGGATAATGTTGTCCCCACTCCTTGCTGGACCCAAGGTATAATGCACTTCCTAAGCACAGGCCTATGCCCTCCAGAGATGAACAAGACCCAAAGAAGACACTTCAGATTGCAGGCTGTCCCATATGCCATAGTAGACGGTGTTTTGTTCAAGAAAGATGTGAATGGAGTGCTGCTGAGATGCATTAGCACAAATCAGATTCATAGGGTGTTGGAAGAGTTCCATGGTGGACCAGCTGGTGGTCATTTTGCACCAAGAGTGACAGCTCTAAAAATCATGAAGGCTGGTTATTATTGGCCCAAGATTTTCAGTGATTGCTTTGCGTGGATCAAAAGGTGCAAGAATTGTGCATTCTTCACAGGTAAAGAGAGGCTTCATGCGCTTCCATTGCATCCAATTTCAATTGACCAGCCATTCATGCAATGGGGTTTGGACTTCATTGGAGTCATTAATCCCAATTTAATCCAAGGGCATAAGTGGATTTTGTGCACTACATACTACTTCACAAAGTGGGCTGAAGCGGTAGCACTCAAGGAAGCAAATGAGTCTAGCATCTTAGACTTCTACAAGGGGATAGTAACCAGATTTGGCATACCTGCTACAATAATCTCGAGATAATGCATTAACATTCATTGGATCCAAGGTGGTGAGTGGGCTGTCAAGAATGCAGGATCTACCTAAGTACTTCATCAAACTACTACCCTCGGGGTAATGGCCGAGTTGAATCTACAAAACAAGAACTTGTTGAGGATCATTAGGAGGACTCTTGATGAGAATCGAGGTCTTGGCATACCAAACTGAAATCAGCCTTATGGGCTGATAGAATAACTCCCAAGAGATCCACAGTAACTCTCCATTCGAGGCTTGTTTATGGAAGAGAGGAAATCTTGCCCATGTCACTTGAATTGCCAACATTGGATCTCATGAAGTAGTTAGAGTTGCTAGAGTTTGGGCCCATGGAGGTGAGATACACGAGTTGATGGAGCTCGAGAGATCGGAGATCGGGCATCCCAAGCAATGGAGAAGGATCAAGCTATGATCAAGAAGACCTTTGATAGGAAGGCCAAGAGTAGATCTTTCCAAGTTGGAGATCTAGTGTTAAAATGGGATGCGGATAGAGAAAAGCGGGAAGGCATTCAAAATTTGATGCCATTTGGAGTGGCCCATACATGGACACAAACTGTAAGGACAACAAAGCCTTCCAATTGTCTTCATTGGATGGGGAAGAAGTGTAGATTCCAGTCAATGGAATCTATCTAAAGCATTGCTACTAAAGGGAAATTCTCCACCTTGTAAATATTAGCTTAGGATTTCTTTCCTCCAAGTGCTTGTGCACATTATTTTGCTGTAGGTTGTTTTGCTTTCCCTAAGTACTTTGGCACAGGCTTGTTGTCCCTGGAGATGTTTTGCAGTCCTTGCTTCCATCAGGTGATATTCCTTCTTCCTCCTTGCAACATTATAAGTCAGTTGGGGTTCCAAACAGAAAATTTGATGACTCCATGCCCAATGGGCTACTTCAGCAACTGGTATCTTCATCTAGTAGGCAGATGACCCCTCTGAGTCTCCAAAATTGTTATCCAAAATGTGCCCCTGCTCATTTTGGATGGCTAACTCCTTGTGTTCTTACCTCTCTTATGCCTCGAGTCTCCATTTTTGACATTCGAGGCACTCGGATATTTCTAGAAATGGCACCATTGGATAGAGCTATCTCTCATCTTTCCGAAAAGGTAAAGTTTTCCTCCTAACTCCTCATATTTTTTAAGTTATGGCTCGTGAGTCTTTTGGGAAAATTTCCTTAGGAGGCCCGCAGCCAATAGGAAGTTGCCACATATCCCAGGAAGTGGCGGGGAAAAGAGAAGAACTTAGAAAATTTTCCAAGTTTTGGTCAAAATTTTCAAAGGTAAAAATATTGCCGCGGGCCCACGACGAATCGAACGTGCCACGTGTCGGAAGGGAAAAAGTTGAAAAAATTGCTAAGTGTTTGGCACAAGGTAAAATTTTGAAATTTGGCCCGTGCCCAATGGAAATTTTTCCACGTGTCATCCAAGTAGCGGAGCATGGGGATTTTCGGAAAAATTTCCAAAAGCGCAAAAAAGGTCAAAAATTCAAATTTTTTGCCCGCCGATCCGATTCGACCTATTTTTGCCTTAAATTTTCAAATTGCCATATCTTTCAATCCAGAGCTCATATTTTCACGTTCTTTATATCAATGGAAAGCTGGTGAAATTATCTACATGATTCGAAGGTCAATTTTGTACTTTGGTTCAGTTTGGTGAGAGAAAATCAAGAAATTTCTTTGGCACGTTGTAATGGCCAGAAATGACATTTCAACAACCAGATTTTAATGCGAAATGGGTTGCATTCTTCTTCAACATGGCCAAAAATGTCGGGGCATGGAGTGCATAGGATGCCCATGCTGTTTTAATGCATCTTCATTCAATGGGGAATGGCTCCCACATTTTTTCATGTTTTCTCTCTCCTGGGCTCGACCCATGCATTGTAAAAGCCAGATTTGGCTCATTTTTTGGTGGTTGAACATTTTTTTGGATAGAAGCTTCTTCTTCCACCTTCAACAAGTGATTTTTGCAAGTATCGACCTTCTTCATGATTGTAACAGGTTTTAGCCTCTTTGATGTTGCAAATGCAAGGGTTTTGACAGTGAAAATGACAGTGCGGACTACTGTGATAAATTTTCAGTCCTTTATTTGTATTGTCTTGCTTCATTTCGGACCTCTAATTGCATCTTATCAGCTTTGTGTATGATGTTTCATGTTGCATTTATGAAATTGTGTCAATTTTCATGAACAAGAAGTGTTCACCACTCCTTTGGTGTATCACCTATTAGTTTAGTTTCAATTTTGCACTTTCTATCTCTGTCTCCTTGGAATTTAGAGTAGATTTAGGATTCAAACCTCTGACAATTGTGTAAATAACAGATCGATCGGAGGAGTTTGAGGAACCAGCCTCTAATCTAGATATTCCTTTCTCATTTTACAAGTCCCACACTTGGAGAGAGGTTTCAATGTTGTGTAATCACACTGGATGCTGAAACATCAACTTAGAAACTTGATTTGCATCCGGGGTGCTTTGTTGATTTGCAACAACACAACCTTAGATGGATCAACTAGCAAACCTTCCTTGCAGATTATATGTCCTAACATTATCCCAAATGGCATAGAAAATATGCATTTCTTGATGTTCAAAGAGATACTCAATTGTCTGCATCATTTAAACATTAAGCGTAGATTATCACAATGATCTTTCACAAGCCCATATACTATCCAATCATCTAGGTAGACCTATAAGAAGTTATATATACAGTATTTGAATGCCTAAACAACTATGCATGAGAATACAACGACATGTTTCTAAATCCAAAGAGCATCACAGTATAGGAAAAGCTGCCCCATTTAGTAGTAAATGTTGTCTTTTCTTCATCCTCATGAGCGATCCAAACCTGATGATACCCAGAAAATCCATCTATGAAAGAATAAATTTCACACCCTATAACAACTTCTAGTATCTCCTCAGAAAATGTCATAGGAAAGGATCTATGATGCATGCAACATTCAGCTCCCTATAGTCCACACATATCCTAATCGGTTTGTCCTTCCCGATATTGATCACCATATGGCTAACCCATTCGACCCATGCATCCAATGTCGGCACATTTACTTCCACTCATATATCAATCAATATGTTTCTCGGTAGCCACCCATCCACAATAGCATTTAGAGTAATCTCTTTGTCATAGTCAATCTTATCGGGGAAATATTTTCATGCGAGAATCTATCATCCGGTCTCAAGAGTTATGCGTGGAGTGTTCCCTTTTAACCAACTTCCTAATAGTGGGATAATGTTCTCCCGGCGTAACATCTTGCAAACCTCTCGTAGATCATCAATATCAGTTTGAACTATCTCGATGCTTTCTTCTCCTTTAGGTCTGTATCTCACCACAGAAGATTCCTTAACACTTTCATGGTATCTTGGTAAACCTCCTTCGATGAGCGGGATCTAGGTAACTCACATGGAAAACCTCCTGTAGACACTTAAAATTGGTTACTCAATTTAGTGTCCCTCACATTCGTTTACCTGCTTAGGTAACCTGGGGCACGTTTATGTCACCACTATCCCCTTGGGATATTATCCGATTTGTGATTTAAACACCTATCTTAAGTTTAATTCACCCCATTGTATCTTACCCGTGAATAATTAAATATTAAATATTTAATTACACCTCTTCCCATGTATCCTAATCACTTATCTACCCCAAATTTATTCTATCTATGTATCACCCCTATTTTTCCTCTTCCCCAAGTGGGATATTTCCCGTATTGGGGGTAATTCTCATCTTTCTAGAAATCAATCATTTTTGCCATCTCGGGAGTCTGTCCCACGATCGGCGCCGACCTATACGGTCGGCGCCAATTTTCTAGGAGTGGCGCCGATTATAAATACAAGTCCGAACTCGAGTTCTAGGGACTAAAGAAGAAGGACACGATGAAGAAGGACGCGCACGAGAGTGAAACAAAGCAGATCGTGAAAGAGACATAGGTTGTAAGAAAGAGAAATCTTTTAGCATCAAGTGTATCGAATGAGGGCAGATCCTGTCCGAATCAATCCCTGAGAGGAGAACCGTTACTCTGCTCCTATCACATCAACATCGCACGTATCAATCGATCCTCTGGTGACTCTGTTCCAAGATCTTATCAACTTTCGCACATCTAGCGAGCGTCGACTATCATCCATCACTTTCCAATTTCTGAATCTTCTTGCCTTGTCACTGATCAACTGATCTACTTTGATCGGTGCCAATCTTATCTGATCGATGCCAATTCTTCATAGTCAGCGCCCGATCACATCGATCGACGCGATTGATCCTTATTAATCGGCGCCGATCATCTGCGAGACAGTAAAAGGACACAGGTAACACAAATCCACTTTATTTTACGGTTTAATGTCTTACGCTTTACATGCATTGTTTAAATTTGGTTTCATTACCATAATCAGAAAATCTAGTCTTATATGTACATCTTTTATCATGTATGCTTCTCTACTTAATTGAAAATGTGGGTGACATCCGCCAGGAAGCTTATCACTTCCCAGGACCTCGCTTCTCGGGCAGTCCACCCAAATATCTTTTAACGCCATCTTTTTCTGTCAAGCATTGGTGTCTTGCAGGTTACTCGGAACTATTGTGTGAATTGCTCGTGTGCGCCCGTCTTATCTACATCAGCCTCCTTATCCGTCTACATCTTCGGATCTTGTCCATCAGGTATCGATTTCATTGGAGTTTTTCAGGGTTTTTGTGTTTAGTTTGGTGCATTAACTTGGACGAGTAATGTAACAAGTACAAAATCCTTGATCTACATTCTGGCATGCCCGGTGGGACCCAACCAAAGTCCCTTATTGGTAAGTTCATTTCTTTTCTAGTCTTGAGCTTTGTTCTTTTTCTTCACTGATTTCTATCAGTTCTGTTTGAGCATTTCCTATCATCGTTTTAATCTTTCTCTTTATGTGAAATTGTTATTTCCTTGAAATTTTCCTATTTCCTTGAAATAGAAATTTCCGTTTCACCATTATCTGGATATATCTTTCTGGGTTTTGTTTGGTGTTTGCTTAACCTTTTCTTGCGGAGCACGTTGCTTGTTCGTGGGATTGTTCGAGGGGAAGAGCTCAACAACGCGCTTTTTGAAGTCCACACACCTTAGAGAGCTAAATCTACAGGTATTTCTCTTTTACGGTGTTTTCTCCTTTTAGGAACTAAATATATATATATATATATATATATATATATATATAAATTCTTTTTGTTGTCTATCACATTCGAACATTTCAATTTTTGGTGCTTAAAAAGAATTTAATCGCATTTGGGAAAGAATCTGTTTGACTTGTCTTCATCGAAATCAAACACTTCGTTTTTAAGTGCTTAAAAAGAACTTCTTCTTTGTCATTGCTGCTGTATGTTTCTCATCTAGTTTTAATTAGGCTGGAAAATTGATCAAAATCGGTAGTGACACTATTTGATTTTTATTTTTCACCCTTGCACACAAAGCCAAAATCACTAGGTATAAAGCATTTAAACAAAAATTCCTTCCCTGGCCTCGCCTACTTGGAAGTGACATCCAAGAGGAAGAGCCTACGCGGTACTCGGGCCGCGCTATAAATTCACGAAGTTATGGTATATATTGGCAAAGCACCCGACTCCCTTATCGCAGCGGTGTGTGAAGTGCGGGGGTAGGCCCCTATATCAAGCCACGTACTAGTCTTTTACTGAAGTGCCTTCGGGACTCCTCACCAAACATTCCCTAAACCATCCTTAGTTTGGCTATCTGAGTAGTTCCTGTTCTAAAAAGCCTTCCCTAATATTTTCTTAAAAGCATCAAAACTTAAAGGAGATAATCACCTACACTGCTTGAATTGTCTATGCATTAGTTAGGTCAATCTTCGTTTACGTGTGTTTATGATGGTTATCACTCGGTTCAATCTAGAAGAATGGCTCACCGGCCCCTTCTTCTTACGAGATTACCACTAGTGTGGATGTTTCGGCACCCCCAAACCTTCCTGGGACCGCTATTAGTTGGTTCCCCATCCTGGTCATATAATCCTTTCCATCAAGCCAAGGCAACCCATCACGTCCAAGCTTCCCTAGTCCTTGAAATATCATCGACTCAGAGTATGTTCCTCGTGGGGATCCTGAATTTCAGGCTTTCCTCGATTGTAATCCGATAGCCCTCATGGACTACCTAGTACACAAGTCTATTCAAATATCTGATCAAGGACCACCAATCCAGCAAGTGTACGATTATCCTCGTGGACCATCCCAGGCCTTTGGAGAACAGTTTGCATCATCTCTCTCGCCTCGAGCCATGGAGAAGGGTGACGCCCCTGTGCCCCCCTTTTCTCTTCCACCGACCATATTGACTAGTCCCCAAATAGTCTTACCTATTCCTAACACCGCAGTTACCTCGAATCTTCCACAACTTACTTCTGAGAGGTCCTCTGCCCTGGCTATAATGAATGTGTCTGCGCATCTGCATATTGCTATTAATTCATCTATGCCCTCCATTGTATCCCAAGGTCAATACCCCTTTATGAGCCAACCCCCTCCGAATAGTCAGTTGGTTCCTGCTTCCCGTCCTCTAGTGGGTCTTTCTTCCAATATTCCAGCAACAGTGACCTTCACCCATCCTTTAGCATCAGCACCCTTAATGCCTAATCCGGTAGTAGAAGGCCCTTTTTAGTTTTGTTCCCAATATGTCCAATCAAGTCGGCATTCATGTTCCTCAATCTGTCCCGATTCAATCAACAAGCGTAGAGTCCACCAATCACGGCTCCACCCGTCATCCAACCTTCATTTTCTCAACCACTTATTATCTCACGGCCCGCCTTTATACACAAGCTACTTCACAACAAATACCCCACCAGTGTCACCCGAACCCCAGGTTATTCCTCTTATCATCCTATCAATCAATGAGATGAATCCCCATTGACACCTCAACAACATCCACCATTTGCTTCTTATGTAGGACATGCCAGTGTGCCTCCTCCTCAATCGACGTGGTTAAAATTCTCTTCAAGAAAATCGCAGAGACTTGGAAGCCTCCACAAAAGGGGCTCATCCTTCATACTCCTTTGAAGAAGTGTGTAATGAACCCATTCACCCCTCAGTGGCTTTTAAGCCTTATCCTCCCCAATGGGAACTTCCTAAATTTTCAAAGTTTCATAGTCGAGAGGACCCTCAACAACATTTGCGAGCATTCAAACATGCTTGCTACCTCATAGTCCAGGATCAGGAGCTTATGCTCCGTACCTTTCCTATGTCTCTAGCAGGTCCTGCTTTAGACTAGTACAATAACATTCCTCAACATTCCTTGTTTTCTTTCTCTCAATTGGCCTAGATGTTTGTTGAAAACTTTTCAATAAATATCATGCATAAGATCTCAATTACAGATCTTTATAACATTCGTCAATTCGATGATGAGTCTATTGCAGACTTTGTCACTCGTTGGAGAGGGATAATCAACCAATTATCTTTCTCCCTTCCTCAATCCCAACAAATCAAGTTGTTTACTCGATCTTGTGCTAATCACATTTCTTCCACTTTAAGGATCCAAACTTTTCATACCTTTGAAGAAGCCTTTACAAGGGCACGCAAACTTGAATCTTGCGCCATTGAACAAGAGAAGCTAAAACTTCGCTCTAAATCTAAACCCGATTTTTCTCGGTTTACCAAACCAAATTCTTCCCCTTCTAAAGACAAGAATCAGGGATCCACCAACGCTATCGTATTAAAAACATCACGAGTCGATAATACTTCTAATCAAACACCACGAAGAGACCCTCATCTTCTCGAAAAGGGACTTCATCATCTCGATCCTTCGCTCCATTGAGGGAATCATATGCCTCTATCTTAGAGAAAATTTTGGAAGTGCGCATGATCGAACTTCCCCCCATTAGGAATATTGATGAAAGCCAAGAACGTCCATTCTAGTATAGGGAAAATGATTTCCGTCATTATCATAGAACCAAAGGTCATGACATCGAGCGAAGTCGACTTTCAAAAATCTTGTCCAAACTTATTGATAAAGGTGAGCTCATTCGGATAACCCAAATGCTCCCCAAATCAGGCCTTTGGATGTTTTTAAATAACCTTTTCCCAATCACTCCCCGAATCATAATGCCTCGAGTCTCAAAACCAAACACTCATACTATCAACTTCATCTCTACTAAAGAATCTTCTTAAAACCAAGCCATCTGTGAACACATAAACCAGATTAGAACCTCCTTCCACTTCGTCAATCACTGGAATTCCACCATCTTCAGTAGCCCGTCTTTGAATATTCCTACATCGCTAGATACGGGTTCATCTCTCTCCGCTCCTTTGTCCGACCTTCCATCCATACCCGAGACAGTGTCATCCTCATCTGTCTCATCGTCAAACATTCTTTCAATGCTCGAGGCAATTACATCCCTTCGAGTTTCCACCACGGATACATCTACTTCTGTTTCTCCCATTTTGGCTGCGACTATGCCATTGGTGAACGTACCTATAATTGTGCCGACTTCGACGGAAGCGTCTTCGATTTTGACTCTTCCTGTCTCCTTTCCTACAGTAGTTTCACCCATAATTACTACACCAGAAGTAGTCCCTTCGCAAGAAGCTGCTTCCTCATCACTCACTTCTTCCATCACTAATGTTACTTTGCCTATTAAGGGAAAATCAAAAGAAGTAGCACCAACACCTATACGCTCGGTTCCTGAACTTAAACCGAGACAACCAAAATCTAACGTTGCGCCATCAGTACCTCCCCATTTGCTTCCTCCAAAAAGGTTACAATCACCTTATGCCGTTGAAGTTGTCACCATCCCTGAAAAAGGAAAGCCCATATTTTGAACCATCAAGACCCTTGGTGCTTTCCCACAAAAATCTCTCTACGCCCCATAAAAGATTGGATTTGTCTGCTGAGAAGGTGTCTTCTTCTACACACTTATCAAAACCATCATCTTCTTCTACAACACATCCTTCACCAACACCCCGAAAAGCCGATTTACCTACTAACAAGATGCCACCTCTTCTATCAGGATCATCATCTTCATTACCAAAAGCCAGGGCGCCCTATGTCCCTCCGATTACACCTACTTTGGGAGCTTCTTCCTCATCTAAATCGACATTATCTAAATCATCAGTAAATTCGACCAAGCAACCTCCTTTATCTTTGAAGACCACAACACTTGTCACATCTCCATCATCTTCAAAATCTATTTTAGGGGCTCCCCCTCCACCAAAATCAATCATGTCTCACTTACTTCCATCTCAAGTGCCCAAGACTGCTCCTCCAAGTGTCCAAAAAAATAAGATGATCCCTAAAAAGACTGTCAAACCTGACATGCAGGTTCTTTTGCCTCGGCAGTCTGTTAAAGTAAAAGAGGCACCTTCATCACCTCTGTCCTCATCTTCGTCTACCGGGTTCTACACCGAAATCCTTCGCCAACTTATCCAATCTTCATCCATATCCCTTCCTCCGATTAAACCCTATAACCCTAAAGGAGTTAAACCTACCTGGTTTAACTCTGATCTAATTTGTGCTTACCACCGTACCCCGGGTCATGATACTGAGGGATGTAAAGCTCTTCAATCTGTCGTCAACAACCTTTTGGAAGAAAGTGATCTTTTGCTGGAGGAGGAGAAACAAGTATCTCCTGTCATCTTAGCTCCATCTGAGCCCCAACGATCCACTCAGACCTCTAGTGATTCCACTCCAATTGATCTTCCACCTTCTCAAATTGACACAATCCATATCGCCACTAGAACCCAACACTATGATAATCCATCTTCATCTACAGCATCTCGACCACGGGTTGTCATTTCTGCAGCCCCCGAAGGAGTTCCTCCTTCCTCATTAGCCCCACGACCTCGGGTCTCTATTCGTGCTGCACCTCGGGCTCAAATTCCCGTGTCAGTTGAGGAGAGTGTTATGAAACAACTCACCCAGGCTCCGGTCAAAATGTCTCTTTTTGACCTCATCCAATCCTCTCCACAACATCACCAGGAGCTGATTGATAATCTACGTCACATCGCGGTGAATTCAGATGAGCCCCAACCCTTCGAGTTGGTTGTTGGATTGAATAGACCATCAACCGCCATTTCTTTTGAAGATTCAAATTCCTCCTCTTTCTTCAGAGGATTTGGAGGCTCCCCTCTTTATCACAGTCCAAATCGACAACACCACATTAAAACGCGTTATGATCAATAGTGGAGCTGCACTCAACGTCATCTCCTCACACACATTCGAGCAACTTAAGTTACCAAAGAACGTAGTGTCACCCCCGCCTTTCGCCCTTCGATCATTTAACGATCAGTTAGCAGTTACTTTAGGAACTGTGGTCTTACCCATTCGAGTAGGTAAGAAGCTACTTCACGAACTCTTCTACATTGTCGAAGGAAAATTCCACTATAATATGATCCTCGACGCTCCTGGATTCACGCAATGCATTGTGTCCCATCCACCCTCCATCGATGCTTAAAATATCAATATGAGGGCAAAATATATACTCATCCAGAGATCCTTTTCCTTCGCACAATGTGACATGACCACAAGTGCCCTCTAAAGGAAAATACTTCTTCTCTGACGGGCCTCATCTTCTTCCATACCAGAACCAAACCACTTTGGATTTACAAAATCTAGAAGAGACATTGCAGCGTTTCTCTCTAGGAGAGCTTCCTCTCTTTGCTTTCGACGCCCATCTCAATCCTAGTGAGTATGGTAGACCGGACAAACAACCTGAATATCAACCAGGTCTCGGTCGCATCGTCACCATTGGTCTGCCCAATCAACAGACTAATTTCATCTATGGTGGTCTTGATACGCCTCATTATCACCCAGATTCTCCTCCTAGGACCAAACCTTACTTAACAGGGTTCGATTATCTACAAAATCCCATGTTTGCAAAAACTTATCTATATCGATGCGTGTGGAAGGGTTTTGGTCTAGGAAAATATGAACAAGGTGTGCATGACCTCACATCCATTCCTACTCTCATGCCACATCAAAAATTTGGTTTAGGATTTAAACCTCTTTCAAAAGCCACCATCACTATCCTCGATGAGCCTCTTCCTATTGAGGAACCATCTTCTCCCGCTAAGTCAGAAGCATCACTCGATGTGGACGATGACATTTCCATCCCACCTAACTTTTTTTTTTTTTGATCAATACCATTTCCTTAGGGCCGCTAGCCTATAAGACTAACAACCGGTCCGCTTCCATACCATTAATCTTCCCTGAAATAATTGGAGACGACTCTCCTACTATCAACACTATCCACCGTGCGGATGATGATTCTGTCCTCACCTATCTGGGGGCAGAGGATTCATATCTCCCCAAGACTATTCCTTCTGACACGTCTACGCTTCTCAACGAAGCCACTGTCGACCTTAATATAGGGACTTCTGAAGACCCTCACATCATTAAGGTCGGTCAATCCCTTAATCCATAGGAGTTAGGAGATTTTACCACTTTTCTTTCCAACCATCGTCAAGCCTTTTCTTGGTCATATGAGGATATGCCAGGACTCGATCCCGATATTGTGGTCCACAATATCGTTACCCTTCCCAACATCAAACCAGTTAAACAAAAATTGCGTAAAATGCACCCTAGAGTAGCCCTTCTTGTTAAAGAAGAATTACAGCGCTTACTCTCGGCTAACTTCATCCAACCCATCGATTATCCACAATGGGTTTCCAATGTAGTACCAGTAACTAAAGCTACTGGGAAAATTCAAATTTGTACCAACTTTCGGGATCTTAATCTTGTTTGTCCAAAAGATGATTTTCCTTTACCTAATATCGACCAACTCGTGGATTTAACTGCGGGTCATGAGATGCTTTCTCTTATGGATGGTTTCTCTGGATATAATCAAATTCTCATCGCACCAGAAGACCAACATAAGACTTCTTTCATAACTCCTTGGGGGACCTTTTGTTATCGCGTCATGCCTTTCGGTCTTAAGAATGCAGGAGCAACCTATCAGCGAGCAATGACCTACATCTTCCATGATCTCTTACACAAAACTGTGGAAGATTACGTTGATGATCTCCTCGGTAAATCCAAACGTCGTCAGGATCATCTTTTCATCCTTGCACCTCTCTTTGAGAGGCTTATCCACTTTTGTCTTCGTCTAAATCCATCTAAGTGCATGTTTGGCATTCTCACTGGTAAACTTTTAGGTTTTATCATTTCCATTAGGGGTATTGAAGTGGACCCCACAAAAATAAAAGCTATCCTTGAGATGCCTCCCCCTTCTAACTTAAAGCAACTCCGCAGTCTCCAAAGACATCTTCAATCATCGTCGTTTCATCTCACAATTGTCGGACCGTTGTCAACCTTTTCACCATCTCCTCCGTAAGGATGTTCATTTTGAATGGGATGAACATTACCAAAAGGCCTTCGATGATCTCAAAGCTTATCTTCTTTCCCCAAGCTGTGCTTACACCTCCACGCGAGGGGAGCCTTTCTATCTTTATATCTCTGTGGATCGACTGACCATGCTCTGGGAGCCATGATTTCACATCGGGACACTTGTGGTAAAGAACAAGCTGTCTATTACATCAGTCGCACCCTCCATGAGTATGAAACACGTTATTCCGAAGCTGAAAAGCTGTGTTGTGCTCTCTTCTTCGCAACTTCTAAGCTTCGTCATTACCTCCTTAATCACAAAACTTACATTGTCACAAGTGTCAATCCACTCAAGACAATTCATGCAAAGCCTTATCACAATGATCGTATCACTCGTTGGCTCATGCTTATGATAGAATTTGACCTCGAGTTTATCCTGCAAAAGTCTATCAAGGGTCAGGTTATTGCAGATCAATTAGCTGATGCTCCTCTTCCGGACACTCAAAACCCCCTTGCTCAATTCCCCGATGAATATATCCAACAAATTGATTTTGGTCTGTCTCCATTTAAAATAAAGCTCTTCTTTGATGGATCCAAATGCCAGCAAGGGGGAGGTGCGGGTTTCATGATGATTCCTCCTTGGGGTACGCCTATCCCAGTCGCACACAAATTGAACTTTGAGTGCACCAATAATATGGCTGAATATGAAGCTCTTGTCTTGGGTCTTCAAAATGCCATTAATCTCGGCGCTCGTCATATTGACATCTTTGGTGATTCTGAACTCATCGTTAATCAAGTCACGGGTGTCTATCAATGTAAGAATGATATCCTTCAAAAATATCATGATATCGTTCTTTCTCAACTCCAATCTTTCGATAAATTCACTATCCAAGCTATTCCTCGCACTGCAAATCGATTTGCAGATACAATGGCTTCGTTAGCCTCACTTATCCCACCTTTTACCGACGACTCGCGACTTTATGTGGCTGTGCAACGATTAGATCAACCATCTCATCTTAGGCAACTAACTTCAATCCATGCTGTCACAACCCATACTCAGGATGAGTGGTATCAACAAATTGTTGATTATCTATCTCATTCGGTGCTTCCTCCAGATCTGACTTCTAATGGTAGAAGATCTTTTATCCAACGCGCTAATCGCTATACTATTCTAGGCGGGATTCTTTACAAACGTGGCTTTGATGGTATTTTGCTTCGGTGCCTCAAAACCCATGAATCATCTAAAGCCATCCAGGAGGTCCATGACGGTATCTGTGGTGGAAATTTTAGTGGCTTGGCTGTGGCTAAACGCATCTTACGTTTGGGATACTATTGGCCTTCTCTTAATCAAGATTGTTGTGAATATACTAAGAAATGCGTCAAGTGTCAACAACATTCCAATCTTACACACATCCCTAGTCAAGCTTTACAACCTACAGCGGATTTGTGGCCTTTTTCGCAATGGGGTCTTGATCTTATTGGTCTCATCAATCCCCATTCTTCACAACGTCATCATTCTATCATTACTGCCACCGAGTACTTTACTAAGTGGGTGGAGGCTATCCCTCTTTCTTCAACAAAGGCTAAACCCATAGTTGATTTTGTCTATCAACACATCATTTGTCGCTTTGGCGTTCCACACAAGCTAATCACAGATAATGGTAACTCTTTCAAGAACGTTGATTTGCAGAACCTCTACAATGCTTTCAATATCAAACTCATTTTTTCTTCTCCATATTATCCTCAAGCTAATGGTCGGCCAAGCTTCCAATAAAACTTTGCGTAACATCCTCATAAAGGTAACTAGTTGAGCGGGTAGGGATTGGAATTTACATATCCCTTTTTGCTCTCTGGGCTTATCGGACTAGCATTCGTACTCCTACTAGTGCTACTCCCTTTTCCCTCGTCTATGGGTCTGAGGTTGTTCTTCCTTTGGAAGTCCAAATCCCATCTCTCCGTGTTTCTCTCAGAGAATTTATCTCCGATGAAGACTATCGTCAAAATCGTCTAGCACAACTTGAATTATTAGATGAGCGGCATCTCAACGCTCTTGAACATCATCAAGTCTATCTCGAATGTGTCAAACGTGCTTATAACAAGCATTTGCAGCACCGTGACTTCAAAATTGGGGATCTTGTTCTTAAAGAAAATCAAAATGTCACTACACTCGAAAGAAGTCAACGTGGTAAGTTTGCTCCCAACTGGATGGGCCCCTACATTATCACTCATAAATATGGGTCTGGGGCTTATCGTTTATCTTCCATGGATGGTATACCTGAGGCGGAGCCTCTTAATGCCTTGTATCTACGGCCCTTCTACTGTTAAAACCTATCTTACACAAGTCTAGTCTAGTCGCAAACACAGATCTTTCATCCATCTAAACAACCGATTATATACTTTCATGGTGATTCGAAATTATGTGGTTCTCTGCCTATTGCCTCTTTTACCTTAAATATGAGTATCGCGGCTCTACTCATGGCATTTTTCTTTTGGATATGTTCCTCCTCATGGTAGGAATACCTTAATCACCACTTCATCCGTCCCAAGTGCTTATCTTAATCGGATCTACTCGGGGCATGAGTGCATGTTCTTTTATGTTCTCTTCCCCTCCATCTGATCTATCTAGGTCTAAACTCAGCTTCTTCCAAAAAGATTTTCAAAAAAAAAAAAAAAAAAAAAAAAAGAAAAAAAGAAGAAGAGATGCTATCCAAAAAGATAGACTGATCCCTTGAAGGACAGCTATCCCTACATTATCAAATGAATCAAAAATATAGACCATACCCTCGAAGGATGGCTATCATTAAAAATCAAAATACAGACCGCTCCCTTGAAGGATGGCTTGTTTCTCAAAGAAATATTCAAGGCTTCTTGCAATTAATCAGCCTTTCAGTCAGTTTATACACTTTTTTAGCATCACTGAAAGACTTCCCGCATTGATCAGTCTTTCCATATCAAGCAAACTTCCCGCATTGATCAGTTTGCTTTTCTGCCAAAATCATGAAGCTAAGATTTAAGACCTTTTGTAGATCATATGGAGAATGCTATTTTCCCACTATGGACATGTATTCGATCCCTTGTAAATTCCGACAAGACACTTACTTACTGTTCCTTTCATTTCCCTCCTAGATCTGTTTTGCGGCTAGTTAGTGTCAGGTTTATTTTAACCTCATGTAGGGCCTTACATGCATGATATTGTGATCTCCTATCCAGATTCTATCTATGGTCGGTTGGGAGTCCAACTTATCATTTTCTTTCTTATCCGAGCATATTTCCTTTATTCCTAGTCAAGGTCGTTTTCATTACCTCCTTGGCTCTCGCAAAGAGTATTCCCCATTATTCTTTGTTTTTCATCTAGTCAAATTGACATTTCACATGTTAATTCAATCAAAATTTATCTTCTATCTAATTTCATCTTATCTATCAAAGCATCTATTATCAACACATCTATTTCTGGCTATCTATTTTCATCAAAATTAAATTAACATCTCAACCATGCCGAGTACATCAATCACATCTATCTATCTATCCATCAAAATATCAAAAAACTGGTGCATCCAAGTTACACTACATCTATCTATATCCATTTTTCATCAAAATAAAATCCATACATCAATCACATCTATCTATCTATCCATCAAAGTACCAAAAACTTGTACATCCAAGTTACACTACATCTATCTATATCTATTTTTCATCAAAATTAAATCCATACATCAATCACATCTATCCATCTATCCATCAAAACATCTAAAAACTTGTACATCCAAGTTACACTACATCTATCTATATCTATTTTTCATCAAAATTAAATCCATACATCAATCACATCTATCCATCTATCCATCAAAACATCTAAAAACTTGTCCATCCAAGTAACATTCCATCTATCTATATCTATTTTTCTCATCCAAATTAAATCCACATATCAATCACATCAAGTTACATCACGTCTATCTATCCTCTATGTCTATCCCATCACATCTATTCATCATCTATCATCTATCGATTTATACTCATTTTTGCCCGTGGATTGCGGTATCGCTTCTCCACGTCGTTTACTTCCATCTGCTAATCTCTTTGCCATAGTGTTGATGCTTGGCTTATTTATCTGGTCATTATTGTGTGCTGAATGTTGCCTTTTGGCACATCTTTTCGATATCACCGTCCATTTCAGGTTTTGTTCCCTTTGCGTGGGACACTCGTACTTTTTGGCAGCTTGGAGTTAAACGGGTCTGTAGGCACTAACGTCGTCTGCTTTGCAGACCGTCTAGTTGTCCCTACCAATGTGTCTCTCTTTAGATGCTGACTATTTTGAAGTTCTCCTTACACTCATGGAGTGCAGTAGGTATTAACGCGTCTCATGAGGAGACCATCTAGTTTTCCCTACCAATGTGAGTTCCGTAGGTTGCTGCCTTTTTATTTCTTTTTATGCGTCATCAATGATCAGATCTACTCCAGACATCCGACTGGGGCATCCTGCATTTTCATCTACCTCTTTCAAACTTGGGATCATCTGTTCTATCACCCATCCCATCCCTAGTTTGAGGGGGATCACATCATCATACATTCTTCCCTTCTTCCATCTCTTTGTTTTTGTCTCATAACCTTGCTTATCGCAAGTTACTTGACAAAAAGGGGCAAAATGTAGACACTTAAAATTGGTTACTCAATTTAGTGTCCCTCACATTCATTTACCTGCTTAGGTAACCTGGGGCACGTTTACGTCACCACTATCCCCTTGGGGATATTATCCGATTTGCGATTTAAACACCTATCTTAAGTTTAATTCACCCCATTGTATCTTACCCGTGAATAATTAAATATTAAATATTTAATTACACCTCTTCCCATGTATCCTAATCACTTATCTACCCCAAATTTATTCTATCTATGTATCACCCCTATTTTTCCTCTTCCCCAAGTGGGATATTTCCCGTATTGGGGGTAATTCTCATCTTTCTAGAAATCAATCATTTTTGCCATCTCGGGAGTCTGTCCCGCGATCGGCGCCGACCTATACGGTCGGCGCCGATTTTCTAGGAGTGGCGCCGATTATAAATACAAGTCCAGAACTCAGTTCTAGGGACTAAAGAAGAAGGACACGATGAAGAAGGACGTGCACGAACAGAGTGAAACAAAGAGACAGATCGCGAAAGAGACACAGGTTGTAAGAAAGAGAAATCTTTTAGCATCAAGTGTATCGAATGAGGGCAGATCCTGTCTGAATCAATCCCTGAGAGGAGCACCGTTACTCTGCTCCTATCACATCAACATCGCACGTATCAATCGATCCTCTGGTGACTCTGTTCCAGTATCTTACCGACTTTCGCACATCCAGCAGACGTCGACTATCTGTCCATCACTTTCCAATTTCCGAATCTTCTTGCACTGTCCCGATCAATCGATCTACTTTCGGTCCGGCGCCGATCTTATCTGATCGACGCTGATCACATCGATCGACGCGTCGATCCTTATTAATCGGTGCCGATCATCCTGCGAGACGAGGTAAAAGGACACAGTAACACAAATCCACTTTATTTTACGCTTCCTATTTTCTCGTAGCTTTACATGCATTGTTTAAATTGGTTTCATTACCATAATCGAAAAAACCTAGTCTTATATGTACATCTTTTATCATGTATGCTTCTCTACTTAATTGAAAACGTGGACTGACATCCGCCAAGGAAGCTTATCGCTTCCCGGACCCGCTTCTCGGGTAGTCCACCCAAATATCTTTTAACGCCATCTTTTTCTGTCAAGCATTGGTGTCTTGCAGGTTACTCGGAACTATTGTGCGAATTGCTCGTGTGCGCCCGTCTTATCTACATCAACCTCCTTATCCGTCTACATCTTCGGATCTTGTCCATCAGGTATCGATTTCATTGGAGTTTTTCAGGGTTTTTGTGTTTAGTTTGGTGCATTAACTTGGACAGGTAACAAGCATGAAATCCTTGATCTACACCTCCTCCTTAGTAACTATAGGCTTCTGGTGTAATTCCTCTCACACACGTGCAGCTTCAGCGCATGTAGTAATCTTTATTGACAATGCCTTAGGTCCTTCTATTATCTTGGGCATCCATTGGTCTTCTACCGTGCGCTAGATTCTAACCATTCTTGTGCATTTGGTTCCTTGCTTATGTTGCTTTCTCGATGCTCATATAAGTCTGCGCACTCTTCATAGCTATGGTCCTTCTCATAAAAATAACATGCATTATTTTGAGGAAATTTACACCTGTAGTTGTCAAGAGATCCACATATATAACATGTCCCATGAGGAAAATCTCCTCTTCCTCCACCTTGGCCTTGTCCTCCATATCTACCACGATATCCACATCCTCTTCCATGACCTACTTTAAAATTCCCCGCATTCCTGTCATAGAGAATTTGATTATGATCCCAATCCTGGTGCTCATTCCTATGCTTAGAATTATCTATTATACTTGTTTGTCATACTCTAATGTCTATGGCATCCTGGATCGACCAATCAATTGAAAATCCTCGATATCATGGGTCGTGGAGTTGTAAATCTTGCAAAAGCAAAATACATTCTTCCTTATCACACGTTATAGCAAAGGGCAGGTGACTCACGTCATGATTCAAATGGAAATTTCCACGGTCAATAGTAATGAGTGTATAGATCTGTGAGGGCAACTATCCTTGGTGTAACCTTCCACTTCATAATATATACATCAAATTCTTGAGTGCGTTTCATGGGCTGAATTTTCTGATAGCTTCTCTAACTGCTTAGCCATAGCTACAATCTAAGCCTCTAGAAATAGACTAATTCTAGTGTCAATGCTCCCAACTACCTCAGCACGCAAATTTTCTTCCAGTACTTTGTGTGGATCCGTGTATGTCTTATGTGACAGTGCCCTCCTAAAAGGTGTAATCAATCCTCCAATGAACCATTGTGCATGTTGGCTAGCATGGATATCATAAGACAACTTAGATAGAAGTGTCTTAAAATGAGCATCATACTCACGTACACTCTCAGTAGTGCCTTGCTTGATATCTTTGAGCACACTTATACTCTTCTACTCAAACTCAGGGATATGGAACTCTTTCAAGAAAGCATCCCTTAGTGCTACATAATCCACACAAGTTTGATCAAGGTCAAATTTCCTATACTAGTTGTGCGCACGCCCCTGTAATGTAGTAGCAAATTGACTTTCCTTTCACTCAGCAGCTGTAATCCCTTTAGTACGCCACAATATTTCACACATATGCACATGTTCGGCAGCATCCTCTATACCTCTATACTCCGAGAGATGAAGAGACATCTCCATATAGATATTATGTGGTTGTTGCAGGACCTTGACCACCGATCTAAAACCTCCAGGTTCCCTTTATTTCCGAACCACCTATACCCCCGATCTACCACTTGTAGTTGGAATAGAGCCTCGTAGATGTACTCCTTGTGCTCTAATAATAGTACTATATAGAACCCCTACGATCAGTGAAGTAGTTTCACTTCTAGAGGTGAATCCAACACTTTACGTGCTCACATTCTATGTGAATGATGCACCTAAGAATGCTCCTTCAAATGAAATTAAATTTGTCTATCCTAGTATTGATGTACTTGATCCCTGACTTACTCCCATTTTCCTACTTCCCAAGTTAGTTTGCTAGTTACTTGTTCTAGATATTGAAAAACCAAGTGCAAAGGCTAGGTCACCAAGTGGATCAAGATGCACACCTACGGCCTAAGTAGTCTCTGCTGGTGCACTTCTGTGTGAGGTCGAGAAGGGATCTCTATCATGCTTTCCAAGATGGGGGAGTTCTTGATTCTTTGGCTCCACATCTTCTACATGAGCCTTAAATCCTTCACGAGCCAGCTCTATCCTCAACTCCATACTTTTGCAACAGAATGTTGCTTCTCTATTTCCCTCTCACGTGCCTCATTATACTTAAGCATCCTTTCCTCTCTCTACTTTTCTGCCACTAGGTTTTCCATCTTAATACCAAACCTTTTCCTACCTTCACACGTGGTGAAATTTTAGCTAGCCATGTGTTTACTCTCCAGGTTCAACGTTACCATTAAGATCTTGATCACTAGTGGAATATCATGCAAATATGTGTTATCCCATTTTTGTGATTTCACTAAAATGAAGATAACCATAGAATTTTTTTGAAAAATCTCCTAAAATGCACTTTTAGAGAGATAGTCAAGTTTTCAGAACCTAGAAACATCGGAACATGGTTCGTAAAAATCATGTTATATGTTGCATGTTTTCTGAAACTTGAAACTCGACTCAACTCCTTGTATCAGGTTTTCAGGTCTTCACAACATCGAACATGCCTTAGCCAAAACATGCTTCATGTCGCATGATTTCCGACTCCTGAAACTTGATTCACTCCTTTGTATCAGGTTTTCGAACCATCAAGCATCTTGACATATCATGCTTCATGTCACATGCTTCCCAAAACCAAAACCCAAATTGGTATTAAATCCTTTGTGTTAGGTTTCTAGACACCCAAAGCATGATGACATGGCATTAATGCCGAGTTGTTTGGTAGTTGGCACACGCGTCAACTGATGTGTAATAAATGTAGAAATTTTTATAAATACTCATATTTACACGTCATTTTTACCAGTTGTACTTTTTACCTCATGGATTTTCGTGCATGCTCTCCCGACCTTGAAACCCGATTTGATCTCGTGCTCGATTGCGTGGCTCATTTTTTATTATTTTTCGAACTAGTTGAAGGTATTTCCTCTATTCTTTGTTTGTGAGGTCTGTTGGATGTGTTGTTGTGATGATATTTCTAGCATTCTCCTTTCTTTCCTGCTAGGGTTAGGGTTTTTGGTTGTTTTATTCTTTGGGTTTTTGTTCCAATTGAGTTTGTGGTTTAGGATTCACCCTTTGTGTGTTTGCCTTTTCTTTATTCCTTGGAATATGCCTTCTTAATGTTATAAGAAAAAGAGGAGAATATAAAAAAATTCCACTATTGAAATGGAGGAGAATTTGAATGTCCTAACATCACAAAAACTCGATCCTCTATTTTTGGGTTTTGCAGGGTGCTATACAATTTCAAAATTCTATAGTTTGTTAGGTATTTCAGTGTGTCAGACATCCTCTAGTTTCTGAAAAGAGTTTCCATAGTTGATCGGGTCTTGTGGCATGTCAGACATTCAAAGTCTTCTAACACCTCCTAGTGTTGTGGGTTTGGCAAGTCTTCCGACACCTCCCAGTGTTTTAGGTTTTGCAGGGTGCTCTACAAGCTCAATTCCTTAGTATTTTGGGTTTTCCTCGGTCTTGGACATTCAACATCTCCCAACATGTCTAATTTCCCATAGTCTGTCAAGTTTTTCTAACTACTCGACATCTCATATCTTCTGACACGTTTAGGCGATTGTCAAGACTTTGTAAGTGTTCAACACTTACTAATCTATGATACTCTCTGTAATGCTTCGATCATATGGGATCGCTAAGCAGGCCTTCAAACCTGAAGTGTCCAAACCAGAGGTGATCAGTATAATCCTTCTTCAAAATTCCTCATGTCGGATCCTGGACCATCACAGGATAAATCGTAAGTCTAGGAAAATGAAGTACAAATTCAGGAAGGTGGAGTCCCCTTCCTACATTGATTGTAATTACGACATCTAGGATACAAAACTCAAAAATGTAGACATGGAAGACTTTTGGAATAGGGTCAAGAGTTCTTCCCAAACCTCCTGGATGAAGTCAATAGCTGGCAGTGGTCTCCCTCTTGCAACAGGATTCCCCATGTCTTCTCAGTGCCCCGAGTTCATCTTGGCATGTGCTTCAAATTATGACTCGCCTCATTCAGTGAGAAATCAGGTGGGAGAAGTCATAGTCAAGTTAGACAGAGGTTACTTTGATGACCTTCTCAAGCTGCCTAACTTTGAAGAATATGTGGACTTGAATCTTCAATCAACTTAGAAGGCCTAGGACAATGACCGGGAAGACTGTATTAAGCATGTGAATAAGAAGTTCTGATCAAGGCCAAGCCAGTTGTCTCTAGGTTTCCAAGAGTTGTTCCTAGAAGTGATTTCATCCAAGAGATCAACGACATCATTACTTTGTTGAGCCGGGTTTTTGGATTTCCTGAGTCAAACATTTTTCAAGGATGGATGTACCAATTCATGGTCATCATTAAGAAGAATCGAAAGGAATTGATTGGGGTAGTCTTATCAGTGATGAGGTAGACTCCCAAATGAAAATAGTCTTGACTACGGGAAAGTTCTATATGTCCTCATATGTCATCTATGCAGCAGCTGGTATGAGAAATTATCCAGGCTTGGATATGAAGGGGAACAAAGAATCAACATGTCTACCAGTATTTTCCTTAACTAACAATAAAGGGGTCTGAGGACTAATTCAGAGATTGAATGATGTTTTCTTCTAAGAGAACATTTGCAAGATGAACCCCAAACTAAGGAAAACAAGATTCTGTGATGAGGCATGGGCTGAAGTTTCAAAATGGGGCTATGTCTTCTTACAATTTAAGAAGTTCACATATCTTTGAGTGGTCATGTACCTCGGTGACCCTTTCCGACTGCCCAGGTACCTAGGAGACAAGTTGATTCTAATGGAGTTGTGCAGGCAAGTGTTTGATTTCCACAAGTTCCAACAAAGTAAACACAAGGCTGCCGTATCCTTTCCAATTTCTATTGGAAGATACACCTGCTCAATAGTGGTAAAGGCCAAGAATGTAGTGCATGAGCTTCAAGAGAAGCTAAAGAAGCACATGAAGCATAGAGATGGGTTCAACTTCTAGGGTGTCCTTAAAACATATGGAACCCTGTACCTACATGTGCCAAGCATAGAGGACATCTGGATTGATCTTTGTGATGATGTTGCCATCAGAAGAAAGGATCATAGCAGGCTGACACTTGAAGAAATTCAGATGCTTGAGCTTGCTGACATCCCAGAGGGCACTACTAACAATGAAAGCATTCTGGATCCTTCATATGATGGACTGAATGAAGATCGATACGTCTTCCCAGCTATTGATTGGTCCATCGGTAAAAAGGCCTCTATTGCAGATAGATCAGCTCTAATTCTCGCACGTACCAAGGCATGGCTCACTTCTTGGGGAATGAGTTACAAGGAGAAAAGTTTCTCAAAGTTGGTTTCTTTAGAAGTGGGGCCCTCCAAAAAGGAAAAGGACAAAAGCCCTTCCAAAAGACCTATAAAGGTCAAATTTGTCAAGAAGGGAGGAGAACAAGTGACTACTTCCTCTACTACTCAAACTGAAATGGTGAATATACCAGATTCACCAACCCCACCTAAAATAGGAGAAATTTCTTTGGAGGTAGAGGGTAGCCAACCTTTGATTTCGCCATTTGTTGATTGCTCATCTAAAGTGAGTTTGTCTCTTGCTTCCCAGGCCTTAGCTTCAGTATCTGCACCCCCTCCTTCATAGCCACTTCCACCTCCTCTTTCTCCATCCACATCAATAGTCATGGCCAGCATCTTCTCTGGTCTCTCACCTCTCTCTGCTAGAACAAAAGTGACTATAGATATGCCTCCTCCTTCTACACATATTTTCACCGAACCCATCACCACACTTGTGACTATCCCTGCTCCACTAGTAAGTCTTCCACCAACTTTTTAATAGTGGTAACTCCCTCTGGAACTCCTCAATGGTTGAATGATCAAATGCCAAGAAAGAGGAAGGTGGTAGTTCCCCTCATCGCCTTTGATTTCAGTTCACTTAAAGTTCCCTCTGCTAAATCTGCCAAGAAACCCAAAACAGTTTCTAGGGTTTCAGTGGATGCTTCGGGGAATAAATTTGTAGAAATCACAACTCCCAGCTAACAAGACCAGAGAGGACGTAATGTGACCTCTCGACTATCGGATAATCGAGTTATTCTCGGAAAGTGATGGTAGAGGAAGCCTAACAAGATGCATGGGATGCTATGAACGTGCTATGTCAAAAGTTAAAGGAAACAAAAGAAAGCAGGGATGAGCTTAAAGGGAAAGTGGAGCAGATGACTAAAGTGTTGCTCAAACTTTCAAAGCCCTCCAAATCAACACCGTCATCCTCCACTCCTATGCCTATACAGTTTGATTTCTCATCAGTGCCCATGATTGAAAAGATCAATGAAAAGGGGAGAACAGTTGATGAATGGGTGCAGAGGTTGCTCCTCCAAGGAAAGGAAGTCATTGAGGCTTCATCTGAGTTTCATAAGACCTTAAGGAATACTCAAAAGGAGGGAGAAAAAATGGATGAATATTTTTGGAGGAGATTGAAACCTCGAGCTAACCTTGGAAGCTCTTAATGCACTGAAAAGGGTCCCATCCCATATCCTTGTCAAAGAAGGGGTTATCCCTCACGTGGATAGGCATTTCTAGCTAACCAAGGCTATAAGATTCAGAGTGAAGATTCTCAATGAGGCCTGTAGCAAATTAAGGGAATCTAGAGATCAATTGGTGGATGTTGTCAGTGATATTGAAGAAGAACTCTCTAGGATTTTTCCCAAGGTATTGGGTGCAGGCTCGAGTCTTTTATCTGCTGATGAGTTCCACCAGTAATTTCAAAAGTCTATCCAATAGGAATCAACTACCGTCTTTAGTCTGGAAATTATTGATAAACTTGTAAAGACTGAGCACATCCTAGAGTCACTAAGGAAACTTAGTAAGAGACTGAAGAAACTTCCAGGTGAAGCAAATGATATTCATGAGACCTGTGAAGTTTTGAATGACCATTCCAGTGTGCCTGAAGAAGCTGAAATGCAAGATGTGATCAAGAAATTTCAAGAGTTCCAAAATAAACAAGCACTGCTGGAGGAAGACAAAGATGGTGGAATGCAGAGTAAGCAATGCTACATGTATTTTTCATTCAGGAATTGACATGTCTTTTTCATTTTTGTTTTGCCATGAAGGAAGAAAATTTTGACTTGGTCTCCTGCGTGAGAGTCAAGCAAAATAGGACTTTGATAAAATGACTATTTCATAGGGTTTTATCCTATTTTCTCTCTACTCTTTTTATTATAAATATAGAGCACATATGTTTTCAAAGGGGGAGATTTTTTATTAAGAAAGCTATTGTGAAAAGAAGAGAAACTTTGTGTTTTCTTTTATCCATTTGAAGAATAGAAACAAATGATATTTTTGCAAACTTTGTGTTGTGAGATTCATTTCCCTTAAGTACTTGTTCTTATGTTCAATGGTCTTAAGTTGTTCTTCATTAGCATTCTTGGTTATTTAATTGTTTCCAAGCATTACATATATTTATCTAAAACTCATGTGAATACTTCGTGATCTGTGTTTGCTTGGAAGAAACATACATTCTTCTCCTTCCTTTCAAAATTTTGTTTCTTCTATATCTTCCCAATCCACTTTATTCTGTAAATAGTAATGTCTTCACCTCATGTTGATATGAGCTTCGGGATTGTATCCCAACCCCCAATGGTTAGAGTAGTGTGTATATTGTAAATATTCTTTCCGCTGTGTTTTAGATTAGTAATAAATAGGCAGCCTCACCTATCTTTGAGGAGGGATTTTATCTCATGTACTGTGGTTGAACCTCATATTTTGTTTTGACAAAATATCCAACCAATAGTTTTTGGCAACTCTATTGGGAATACGGACCGATAAGATTGAGCTTATCCTATTGGTGTTTGGTGACTCCGTATTTGCCTTATTTTTAGAAGATCCTTTTTCTTGTTCAAGCTGCCTAGAAAGATCTTCATTCAGTTGAGTTGAGCTAGGGGTGAAACCAATCCATTCTTTGATTTTCTTCAGCAACATAATTTTAGTCTTTCCCCTCACAACGTTATATCAAGCCAAGCCAGAAGTTCTTCACATGTTCAAGAACTCAGATTTCTCAAGAGTAAGAAGTATCGATGACTTGTCATGTGTTATTCTTTTCCAACACTCGGATCCCTATACACACTCCATTCAGAATAATGACAACACAACATGTGCCCTGGGGTGCATCTTATTTGGTCCTCTTTCCTTAACTTTGTTATTTAACGAGTTACCACATGGATCATGTAAGAACATTCCCAAGTTCAATGGTGATGGGAAGCAATATCCTGGATGAACACATTACTTCCTTCTTTGTAGCATGTGGTGTCCTTGGAGTGGCTCATGAAGATGTTTCTGTTCGGCTCTTCATTGAAACATTGCATGGTGTAGCAACTGAGTGGTTTTACCACCTTCCAAATGCATGCATTACAAATTGGGCTACCATGAGGACCAGATTCGAAGCATGGTTCAAACCGGCTGAGGATTCTCATGCTTTGTTAGCACAACTTACCCACATGAAGAAAGAATCCCATGAACCCATGTGGGACTTCGTGGCCAAGTTCAACAAGCTGATCCAGAAAATTCCAGAACTAGTTGTTCCTACTCTAGAAAATCAGAAATGCTTCTTCATCAATGCTCAGCCCCTGGAGGTGAGCTTCCTATTGAGAAGATCATCCATCCCTGATTTGGCTACCACTCAGTCTATGGCCATTGAAATAGAAGATGATCTCATTCTGGTAGGAAGGATCAGGAGAGATTCATCTAAGCCTAAAAATCAAGGTTCTTCTCAAGGTAATACTAACCCTATGATTCAAAAGATGGCTAATGATTTGATTACTTTGAAAAATCAAATTTCTCAACAGTGAGAAATGTTTCATATCGGATATCCCTAGATGAATTTCAATAATACTAATGGCGCACCCACAAGAGATAGACCACGGTTGACTGTTGCTCAACCAAGGCTGGCCATCGAAGCTCCTCCTGTTAACGCAGTAGTAGAGATAGTGGAAGAAGATGAAGAACCAGAAGAGCAAGAGTATCACGAAGCTCTCGAAGCTTTGGGATATGCTTGATGAGTCTTATGATGATTTAGCTGGTGAATCTAGCATTGGGTATTTGGAATACGAGGAAGATGGATGTGAACCTGATGGTCAGTCATTTGCGGTCTTCACTCGATCCCAATCTCAGAATCCAAGAAAACCAGTTGAAATCTCTAGGGAGAAGAGTAAGGAAGCCCCCACAGTCATAGCTAAGAGAGGTTCTCCTATCTCAACGCACAAACTGAAAAAGAAATGACCAAAAAGGTAACAACTTCCCCTCATTCTCCTTCTCCCAAGGCTAGTACCTCAGCTCAAGCCCATGTGACCAGACCTGAACCTACCATTACTCCCTCATACACTACTTTTGACATCATTGACCATGCAAAAAGAACCAAGATCCAAATGTCAGAAGCAGAATACCTTCAATCAAATCCTGAGTAGTTTGAAAAACTAGCCAAATTCATTAGAAGCAAGATTGTTGTTCCTTCATCTTCAAAAGGCCTTTTGTCAAGCCCTACTCAGCCTTCACCTCAAAACAATATGACCTCTACTTCTTCTTCTTCAGGAAATATTGAACCGTTTTATTTTTCCTTGCTCATAAATGGGTTCAAACTTAGCAATTGCATCATTGACTCAGAGCCTCCGATAATGTTATGCCCACAAAAGTAGCCCATGCCCTGGGCTTACTTTGACTAAATCATATGGACGGTGTTACTCCATGGAAACCAAGCAAGTTCCCTTGATTGGTCAAATCAAAGATGCACATTTTGTATGCGTCACCTTCTTAGAGAAGAGAGTGAAAATGACCATTCTAGTTGCTGATATTCCTGCAGCTTACGGTATCCTCTTGGGTAGAGGTTTTTGTAAAGACGTTGGAGGTGAGATTAATATGGATTAGACCAAGGCCAAGATTCTAGTCAATGGAGTTTCTCACGTTCTCCATCTTGAACCTCAAGCAAAGTATTTGGTCACTAAATCGAGGGTGCCAATGTTGATGTCAAGTAAGAGGATGCCAATGTAATTTGGACTCTCAAGTTTGATGGTAGTTGTTCAACTACTAGATCAGGTACTGGCATAGTTCTTATATCTCCAGATTCCGAGATCTTTCCCTCTGCTTTCAAGTTGTAATTTGATAACACTAATAATACAACTGAATATGAAGCTTTGTTATTAGGATTAGAAATGGCAAGACAAAAGGGGATCCGGAACCTCAAAGCTCAAGGAGATGCGGAGCTGATTGTTAATCAGGTGAAAGGAATCTATCAGGTAAAAATGATCACTGAGACATTACAGGAACAAAGTTTGGGACAGTATAGAATGCTTTGATGCTTTCTCTATCAAGGTAGTTTTGAGAGATTATAATGACAAGGCTGATTCTTTAGCCATGTCTGCATCTCTCCTCCTCCCTCATCCATAGTTCAAACAAGACACATACACCATTGAGATTGTGTATCATCCCAGTGTCCCAGATAATGCAGCTCATTGGCAAGTATTCAACGATGATCCACAGGTGTTGTCCTTTTTAGAGAAAGCTGACAATTTTAGTGAACTATACTTTGAAGGCTCAGAATCAGCATTTTGTGAATTTGTTTCAATCCATATCAAGAAGTCAATGGTGAGTTCATACAGCTAAAAGGAAACAAGATTCCCAAAGGACTGGTTTCTCTGGAGGGTTTGTTTGATAAACATGACCGCTTCATTCAAAACAAAAGACAAACTATTAGGAAATGTTGTTCCCCTAAGGACAAAGAAAAACTAACTTCACTCCTAAAAATATACATGGATGTCTTAGCTTGGTCCTATGCAGATTTAAAATCCTTCAAGCCCAAAGATGTACAACACAGTATTCCTTTGAAGCCTGATGTAAAACCCTACAGGCAGAAATAGAGACATTACAATCCAAAAATCTTAGGAACCATTCTTGCCGAAATCTAGAAAATGTTAGATGCAAGGATTATATTTCTGATTCACCATTCCACCTGGGTCACTAATATCATTCCTGTCAGGAAGAAGAATGGCGAAATCTAGATTTGTGTTGATTTCAGGAACTTAAATCAGTCTTCATTAAAAGACAACTACCCCTTGCCAATCATGGATCAGGTGTTGCAGACTGTCACTGGATCCGAGATGCTATCCATGCTCGATGGATTTTTAGGATATAATCAAGTTGAGGTGGCTGCTGAGGATCAACATAAAACGACCTTCACAACCCCATGGGGAACCTTTGCTTACAGGAGAATGCCTTTCGGTTTGATTAACGCCAGAGCCACATTTCAGAGAGCTATGGACTTAGCATTCAGAGATCTGATGGGTAAATTCATAGTCATATATTTGGATGACTTAACGGTCTTCTCTAAGAAACGGAGTGATCATTATGATCATCTGGAGTAGGTACTCTTAAGGTGTAGGCGTCATGGGATTTCATTGAATCCCAAGAAGTCTATGTTCGGGTAACAAAGGGAAAATTGTTGGGTCACATCATGACTAGAGAAGGAACTAAAATTGACCTAGAGTGAGTAAAGGCTATCCAAGGCCTTACCTTACCCACAAGAAAAATTGGAGTCCATTCCTTTTTGAAAAGTCAATTTCCTAAGGAGGTTCATACCTAATTTTGCAGACAAAACCAAGGATATCCTTGGGATGATGAAAGGTAAAACTCCATTTTGATGGAGTACTGAAGGGAAGCTTGCATTTGATGAAGTCAAAAGGGAAATTTCTCATGCTCCCATTCTGGTATGTCCAGATTTCAAGAAAGATTTCATTATGTACAGCTATGCTTCAGCACATACAGTATCAGCCATCCTGATGCAGGAGAATGAAGAAGGCATTGAAGCTCCCATCACTTTCATGAGTTGTCCATGAAAGGAACATGAATTGAAGATATCATAGATTGAAAAACATGCTTATGTAGTGGTGCGAGTGGTAAAACATTTCAGATACTATGTGTTGAGTTCTCATACTCTCGTTCTCGTTCCTGACACTTTGTAGTTAAATCCATCTTGACTCAGCAAGAACTGGGTAGTCAACGGGGTAACTAGATAGCCAAAGTTCAAGAATATGACTTGGATATCAGGCCTACCAAGTTGGTATGAGGAAGGGGCTTGTGCCAATTGATTGTAGAAAATAATGCTGAGGCAGAATGCGAAGGAAGTGAGGATATCTCCCCGGATTGCCTATGGTGCTTTTTGTAAGCACAACAGATGAATGGTACACAAATATTGCTTTCTTTTTGACTTATGGTGAGTGCCCCCCACATTTAAGCCAAAAAGAGAAGAGGAAAATTAAGTTAAGATCCACGAGATACATTCTGTGGGATGGAGGAATATATAAGAAAGGCATTGACGACGTTTTCCTGTGTTGTGTCGATAAATCTCAGCAAGTAAGGCTATTGGAATCCTTCCACAATCTAGCCTATGGAGGACATTTCTCTTCCTCCATGACAACTTATAAGATCCTACGGGCTAGGTACTATTGTCCTACTCTCTTTCAAGACTCAGTAGAATGGGTGTCCAAGTGTGAAGCCTGTCAACATTTCATCGGTCATCCTAAGCTAGCGGCCCTTCCCCTGAAGCCTGTGGTGATTGAAGAGCCTTTTCGCTAGTGGGGAATTGATTTCATTGGAACATTGAATCCTACCTCTAGTGTTAGACACAATTACGTGCTTACTACTATAGACTATTTCACCAAGTGGGTAGAAGTTGCGCCAATCAAGTAGGTAACCTCAGAAGATGTGTGCAAATTCCTAAAGGAAAACATAATTGTCAGATTCGGTGTGCCTCACAAGATTGTGGCTGATAACGCCTCCAATTTCTCATCACATGAGCTAATAGAATTTTGTTATGGGTTTGGAATCACACTTGCTCATTCATCTGACTACTACCCCCAAGGTAATGGTCAGGGGAATCTAGTAACAAGAACTTGGTTACCATAATTAGAAAGTTGGTGGATGAGAACCAAAGGACATGGCACAAAGCATTGTATGATGCGTTATGGGCAAATCGGATTACTCTAAGTGAGCTATCAAAATGTCTCCATTCTAGGTGTTGTATGGGATTGATGTTGAGATCCCTATCTCAGTAGAGTTGCCAGCCTTACAGTTGGCCAAAGTAGTAGAAGATGAGACCTTTCAAAATTCTATTGAGAAAAGGGTAATGTACTTAGCCAGACTGGAAGAGGAATGAAGCAAGGTGGTTGATCGCATTACAGATCATCAGAGCAAAGTAAAGAAGATCTTTGATAAAAAATCAAAGCAATGTCACTTTCAAATTGGAGATCTGGTGCTTCTTTGGGATAAGAGAAGGGAACAGAAAGGCATGCATGGAAAGTTTGACTCTTTGTGGAAAGGACCTTTCAAGATTCATCAGCTGAATGGTGAAAATAACTTCTGCCTATCATATTCCGATGGAGAGTTGCTCCCTTTACCTTTTAGTGGTCAACATCTGAAGTTATTCCATCAGTAATGCAAGATGCTCTCTTGCATTGTATATATTTTGCTTTCATCATGTGTTTACTTTTCGTTTCTTTCTTTGTTTGTTGTTTTTGGGTTTCTTCTTTTTAGACTCCATAGCCCAATGGATAAAGCCAGAGATTCTGAGTTCCCTTCCTTTGATGTCACAAAGAAAGTCCCCAACTGGAGCCAGCTGTTATCCCATTTTTGTGATTTCACTAAAATGAAGATAACCATAGATTTTTTTGAAAAATCTCCTAAAATGCCCTTTTAGAGAGATAGTCGGGTTTTCGGAACCTAGAAACATCGAAGCATGGTTCACAAAAAGCATGCTATATGTTGCATGTTTTACGATACACAAACCCGACTCAACTCCTCAGATCGGGTTTTGAGTCTTCACAACATCGAAACATGCCTTAGCCAAAATATGCTTCATGTCACATGATTTTTGACTCCCGAAACCTGATTCACTCCTTTGTATCGGGTTTTCAGAACCATCGAGCATCTCAACATATCATGCTTCATGTCACATGCTTCCCAAAACCCGAATTGGTATTAAATCCTTTGTGTCGGGTTTCCGGACACCCAAAGCATGATGACATGGCATTAATGCTTAGTTGTCTAGTAGTTGGCACACATGTCAACTGATGTGTAATAAATGAGGAATTTTTATAACTAATCGGATTTACACATCATTTTTCCACTTGTACTTTTTACCTCATGGATTTTCGTGCATAATCTCTCTGACCTTGAAACCCGATTTGATCTCGTGCTAGATTGTGTGGCTTGTTTTTGATTATTTTTCAAACTGGTTGAAGGTATTTCCTCTATTCTTTGTTCTTGAGGTCTGCATTGGATGTGTTGTTGTGATCATATTTCTAGCATTTTGCTTTCTTTCCTACTAGGGTTAGGGTTTTTATTTTTTTATTCTTTGGGTTATTGTTCCAATTGAGTTTGTGGTTTAGGATTCACCCTTTGTGTGTTTTCCTTTTCTTTATTCCTTGGAATATACCTTCTTAATGTTATTTACCACCCTGAACTATTGTTACTTTCTCCTGAGCATTCAAGTGTTGATATGTGATTTCTCCCATATGAGGATATGTTCCTTTGGTTTCAGGAAGTCATGCTTGATTTGGTTATGTCTTTTCTGCTCTTAAGATCTTTGATTGAACCGAATATGCTTGGACTCTTTTTCTTTCATCCTTCACATATGAGTACAATCTGATTTCTAGAAGATTGTGGATTTATCCACCATTATGACTCAACCTTGGATCAGTTGCATTGATCCAAGGAATGTTTTAATTTTATACAGGATGAAAAAATTTGTATTAACATTTCGTGAGTTACTAAGTCTGACTAAACTTTGAATGTTCAAGTTCTTTTAAAACTCCTTCGTATAAAAAAAAATATGTCCATAGAGGATAGTTTTGTTGGATTCCGAGGTTAACTCTAGCTGATCATTGTAATCAGAATTTAGTTTCAGTCATCATAGCATCAAAAAGGACCTGGACCTTAAGCCAGGAAAGATGTGTAAGTTTTCTATCTAAAGCTTAATTACTGGATGCAAAATCAGAATCTGATCCAGGAATGTTTTATTCTGTTTGAATTCTATTTACTAATTAATCCTATCTAGTGGACCTAGACTAGAATCAGTAAGGTTATTAGTTTTTAACCTAAGCTATAACCTAATGTTGCAAGGTTAGTTAATCTAACCTAGTCCTAAACTATGTGCTTGATACTCCTAAGGGTTATCTAAACCTAACACTAAGGTGGGTGACTAAGGTTATATCCTATGACATTAAGACTAAGTCTAACCTAAGTCACTAACCTATCCTAAACTAATGCTATGAAAGGGAACCTAAGGAGGGTCGCAAGTCTTGGGCGGTGGTTTCCATGGAATTTAAGGAAAGGATAAGGATGAAGGACAGGGAGTGCTGCCAGGGTTAGCGGAGGTTAATTTGTTAAGAAGGGTCTTACGTGGCAACATCTCTAAGAATGGGAACTTTTGTTTATTTTGGTTTAGAGTTCACCAAATTTGGCAATCGGTGGCAATGGAAAATAGGTGGGAGAATGAAAATTAATGCAATTAATTTGCATAGGGTCTCGAGCAACACGAATTGTTTGGGAAGGAATGCAAGTGGAATTTTCCTTGATTGTCTTATTTTTCATGCATTTCATTTTTTGCTCTACATGAGCACTGGTTTTTCGAACTAGTGTCTACTCTTCATTGCATGGAAATTTTGAAAGTTTCAAATTTACTTCTGTGTCATGGGGAATATATAAGGCATGGAGGTAACAATATTTTGTTGTTTAATCTTTCGTGGAAGAAGAAGAGAAGGGGCGAGCGCATCCAGAGGTCTTCTTCAAATTTTTAGTGACACTATCAGGCATGATAGGCCCTAACTGTTAAAATATTTCTTTCCTTTAAATGTTTTCATTAGAACAACTATGTTCGATGATATATGTGTATTTTGACTTGGTTGGTAACAATGATTTGGGTTTTATGTTGATTTGGGGTTCTGGGTTGAACATAAAAATTTGGATCCTGGATGAAACCTGCTTCATTATTCTTGTTCCCTTGCTGTGAATCAAATATGGAGTTTTGCTATCCGTTTGGAGGTGTTGTAAGTTTTTTTATCTGACTGATGTATTAGATTAAAAACTGGCTCCATGGAAGGATGCATATTAAATGATTACGTGTTTGAAAACACCATGGTAATTCTTTACTGTTTCGTGTAAGATTGGATCAACTGATTGTTTGCTTCACCGTAAGAACTCTGGCTGTTACCATTCCATGTTCAAGGAAATAGGTAATTAATTTTGTGGTTAGAATGTTAGTATATTCAGTGAAACTTGACTGTTTTAGTTGCGTGAGTTGGAAATGTTGTATGAATTTTAAGCCTGTACTTTTTATTTCGAAGGGGTTTGAATGTTCTTATGATTACAGGTTCTGTGAGTATGGAAGTATATGGTTTAACTATTGTTTTGTGATTAAACAAGGGTATTAGGAACATGGTTATGTTCAGGAGGAAATGTATTTGGATAAGCTCTATGTTCCCTGGAAAATTCGTGGTTAATCTTGGATCTTCCTTAATAGAAATTATGTTTAATGTGTGGTTAAGATAAGACTGTGTTTTATTTTACCTAGAGGTGATTGTGAAATCTATTTCTTTGGGCTGCATTACACAATGTTGGAAATTCTATTTTGGAAGAAAAACAACGACTTCAATGTCGATAAGTTTATCAACGTTCAGCTAATGCATCCCCTTTTGAAGTTGAAATTTGGGTTGAAATGTTCTATATGCAACTGAATGATCTATTTATTTTGACAGATAAAGCACTAATCACTACTATGGTATGAGTAGGGTGAATTTTGGGGCATTGTTGAATCTGTATTTAGAATTCAATTATTAATTTTGTACATGCATTTTTGGTTTGGTGTCCTGAAATTATATAGCAACCTAATAGTGCGACGATTGGAATGATTCAGTTTCGATCCATTAGAAAAGGATGGTAATGGGAAGTTACCCTATTTTGACCTTAAACTCAATTGTTCGAGTGGTGGACGAGATGTAGATTGTTGTCTTAGATGAGATGTGGTATAAGTATTTACCATTTATAATGTTTATGTAAAGAAAATGTTATTGATTGTTGTTTTAGATCAGGGTTGTGGTCTGAGTTTTTACCATTTATAACATTTTATGTAAAGAAAATGTTATTGACTGTTGTTTAATGTATAGTCGTAAAACCGTAGGGATCCATTGGAAAACTCTGAAGGTGGCTCTACCTGACCTGAGTTATTGGTTAAACTTAGATGTTTGGATTACTCATCTTTTCCTTCCTTGATGGAACTTGAGATGTATATTACTTTTTGGAAGTTAATTTAGTTCCGAACTTGATTACAATAGAGTTTAATCTTCTCTGTTTTCTTCCTCTAAGTTGAGAAGGGAAAATTGTTAAAGGGTTTCAAAATATGAAAGTGTTTATACTCTCTTTTGGAATAATAGTGTTCTCTTCTTTAGAATCCTATAAGGAACTCTACAGTAGGGTTATGGGATGACAGGACTATTAAAAAGTAAGTGTAGAGAAATAGTAAGTGGTGAGATCTTATCTTGGAAGACTCCTTTCATTTTGTAGCTGTGTTAGGTCTTATTGAGAACTCAGATGTTATCTTCTTGCAAAAAAAAAGTAATCCAGTAGCTAATGCTTGCATACCTATCGTTGACTGATAATTAGTATAATAAGGTTATGGGAAGTTTGTTAGGAGGACTTGCAAGTTGCAGTAATCCATTCCTTTGCACAAATTGCTTGTATATGAACCTGTTGGATGTATACTTTAGAATGGTTAAGTTTTTAATTAGGAGTTGATTAAAAACATGTTTTTCTACTGTTCTCGATTTTCGGATGGTTAGGTACTTAAGATTCAGATTGTTCCTTCTTATTTTCTTGTATAAGATGAATCATCCGAAATAGATTAAAGTTTAAATTGTAACTGTAACTTGAGTTATGATATAGAGTCATATTATAATGGGTAGAAAGAAAACTAGTGTGAATCATGATTTGGGATTTGATGGAATCGATGTCATTTAAACAGGATTGTTTAATGAAAACAATTAGTGGAATGTAATTGTTTTAAGGATTAGTGCTTATCATGCTCAGTTCACTGAACTGACCCGTGCTAGCAATTTTTACAGATGGTCATCATAAGTGGTAAAGGCAGACAAAATCTGATATGATGCAATGACTATTTTAATCTGGTTCTTATGAAGAATTCTGACTTGTTTTCCAAATTGTATTATGGAAGAAAGTTACTTCTTTTGTTGAAGGCTATTGTCTTAAGTATGCCAAAGTGCATAAATTGTAATTGTATAGATTTGGAAATGAATGAAATGGAGAGATATTACTTATGTGGATTGTGTTACTTATTTGTTGGATTGACCTTCTTAATACCTATATGAATGAGTGTGCATTCTTATTGTTCTATACAATGGAGTCCAGATGGATTCCCTAAGTAAGCCTTAGCTAATTATATGGCTGAATACTACATATTTCTGGTTAGTAATTCTTATATCTTATGATTGTGGTTAAAATTGTAAATAAGACCACTGCATTTTTAGGGAACGTTGAGAGTGAACTATGCCCTAAAATGTAACTATAACTGGAAGAAAATTTTGACCTCTCATAATGCACTAATTCAAAAGCAATATATAGATGGTTATAAACCACAATGACTTAATGGTATTAAGTCTGATATGTTTCAGTCTATAAGGTTGTTACATACCCTTGCTGGATTAGTTATTTTCCTAATGGGGAAAAATTAAATGGTTATTGTCCTATTTTGTGGATACAAGGTTGTTAGATACCAACCGCGACCTAGAAACAATCTTAAATCTAATTAAAAACCCTTTGTGAAACTGAACCTAATTACAAAAGGTAACTCAAAGAGTGTTGAACTCCAGGTTAGGGAAGGCTACCTAATAAGGTGGACCTGTAATCCAAATATAACTTGACATAAGTAAATTCTTGGAGGTATGTACATCTTTCCGAGGCTGTTTTGAAGGATGTTGACACACGTCAACTACAAGGTTGTACCTTCAAGAATATTAGGATCTTCTCGAGGATACAATAATGCAGATGACATATGGCAACACCCTTCTGCATCGATCATTAAGATTTACACACCTGAGACTCAATCAATATTTCCCTCTAGGATTGGTTAGGACCATAGACTGGTTATGAGGAAGCCCTTAGAGAATCAGGGTACCTTGACACATGGGGTTAACATCGGTTGACCCAATATGTCAACTTACCCCTAGTCTTCAAGAGCATCTTTATAACGTGAATTATGATATTAATCCGATCCAGAGAAAAAAATTGGGACAAGGGGACTGACAGAGGTCAGTATAAGATGTTCTATATAACATTAGAGTGGGGTGAAGGACATATTCCAGATTGACGAGTATGCCATCAAGGAATAAGTAATACAAACAATATGTTTTAAACCTTTGGCAAAAGTATCAAGCTATTGATTGTGTTTTCCTATGTCACCTAGTCTAAGGATTGTGATGCCGATGAATAATAGTAACAATTATTCAGATAGGTTCCTTGGACAAAGCACTCAAAACCTGGAATAGGGAAGAGAACCATGAAAATGAAGTGTTTAGTTGAAAACTTCAATCTCAAAGTTATGCATGAATAGATCGGTAGTTCACCGAGTCATGGAATGAATAGATCGGTGGTACACCGAGTCATTACAGCTGCATATGGTTATCTATTATAAGAATGATTGTTATGATATGTGTGTTCTAAATTATGTATTTAGAACAAGAGAACATTAATCGTGTAAAAAAATAAAAAAATTCCTTGTTCTAAAGTATTAAAATGAGAATGTTACATCTTGGTATCAGAGCTAAAGGTTACAACTCTTGGACCTATTATGTCCATAATCTAATGAAAACCTAAATTTTTTTGTAACAAAAATAGTTAGAATAAGGGGAAACATTGTGAATAATGCTCCACCTGAGGAAGGGGAAACAACAACCCAAAATCTTGATGAGATCCTTACTGCCCTGTTGGACACAAGAGATCGTTTGGCTGTACTTGAACAACAAGTGATGGGAAATGATGAGGACGAAGAAGCTGGTAATAAAAATCAGCCACCTCCTGAGGACAACCCTGATATGGGTGTTAGTAATAACAATGGAAATGTACCTGTCCAACTAGGAAACAAAAATGCCGAGGTTGGCGTGCAGAACTCACTAATGATATAAAAAGGATAATTCCACCTAAATTTGATGGCACCATATTAGGAGATGGAGCTGAGAACTAGCTCAACGAAATGGAGAATTAATTTGCAATAAGAAACTTCTCGGAGGAAACCAAAGCTATTTGGGGAGCATATCAGCTTTCCCATGAAGCATCTTCATGGTGGGACAACCGTAAGGCTGAGCTAAATATTGATGAAACTAACATCACTTGGGATCAATTTAAAGGTTATTTTAGGCAACGTTTGCTGCCACAACTTTTCTATGATCAGAAAATGACAGAATTTTAGAACTTAGCTCAAGGGAAGCTAACTATAACTGAGTATTGGGAGCGGTTTACAAAACTCCTCAAGTATGTACCATAGTATCAAACTGACGAGAAGTTCAGAATACGGAAATTCATCATGGGAATGAATCCCGTGATTAGAGGAGAGGTTGATGTTCATAGCCCAACCACTATGGAAGGGGTTGTTGAAAAAGCCATAAGGTAGAAACATAAATTAAAGGCTATTTTTGCTCATAAAGAGGAAGTGCGGAAGAAGATTCCAAACCCTTCTTAAGCTTCTTTTGCACCCAAGAAAGGGCCATGGAAAAATTTTAGCAACAAAAATAATTTTTTAGTGGATAATAATAAGAAAATGATAACGAACAAGCCTACTGGAAATGTAAAGAATAGTTTTACCAAGAATTATAATAATGGGCAGAAGTCCTATGGAGGCTAACATGATAATTTTAAGGCTGAAAATAATTTTGAGCCTAAAAAGGGACCTGTAGGAGGCTGCTATAATTGTGGCAAAGATCATTACGCAAACCAATGTCCTTTGAAGAAGGATGATCATAATCAGTAGCATAAGATACATGCTGCAGTAGTAGAGAAGCAAGCTGAAAAGCAAGTGACACCTATAGAAGTTCCTGGTAAGTTATTTGGCATACACCAGAACTATTCTTTTTGATACGAAGAGCTCTTTCTTGAATGTTTTATTTCTAATAAACTCGCTTTGAAACTTAAAAGAAAAGCTGGAAAAATGGATAAATCATGGATCGCATAATATGGTAATAACTCTATTCATATAGTTAATATGTGTCTTTTTGGGGCAGTCCTTGACTTACCTAACTTTTCCACTGAAGTTGATCTCTATGTTGCACCTTTAGGATCCTATGATGTTGTCATCGGCATTAATTGGTTAGCTAACCATAAAGCAAAAGTGGACTACTTTGAAAAATATATAAGATGTTTAGATGATCTACAGAAAATAGTAGAGATTCAAGGTGTAAAATGGGAAATTTTAGTTAGGAAATTGTCAGCTATGCAACTTAAAAAGGCCAAAAATAAAGGTTATACCTTATATGTAGTAAAAATATCTGAATCTGCAGAAGAAGACAATGATTTCATGAAACAATACCCGCTATTACGGAGTTTCAAGAACATATTTCTAGAGGAATTACCATGTTTACCACCCAAAAGGGAATTTGACTTCACCATTGAAATCAAACCAGGGACAAAGCCTATTTCTAAAGCACCTTATCGGATGACTACTACAGAGTTAGTCGAGCTTAAGGCTCAATTGCAAGAACTTTTGTCTAAAGGTTTGATTAGACCAAGTGTTTCACCTTGGGGAGCACCAGTGATATTTGTGAAAAAGAAAGATGGGACACTTAGATTGTGTATTGATTATCGGATGTTAAACAAGGCAACAATCAAGAATAGATACCCACTTCCTAGAATAGATGATTTATTTGATTAGATGCGTGGAGCATCGGTTTATTCCAAGATAGATCTTCGATCTGGGTATCATCAATTAAGAATTAAAGAAGAATATATTCATAAAATAGCTTTACTGGACAAGGTACGGACATTATGAATTCACTTTGGATTAACTAATGCACCCACAACTTTTATGAACTTAATGAATAATATCTTTCAAGAATATTTGGAAAAGTTTGTGCTTGTATTCTTGGATGATATTCTCATATATTCTAAAAGTGTCATGGAGCATAATGAGCATTTGAAAGTAGTCTTGGAAATTTTGAGAAAAAGAAGGTTATACGGTAAGTTATCCAAATGTTCTTTCTTTGATACCGAAGTTCATTATTTAGGTCATGTTATAAGTAAAGAAGGAATCACTTGTAGATCCTTCTAAAATAGTGGCAATAACTAAGTGGCCTACACCAAAGAATGTACATGAAGTAAGAAGCTTCATGGGCCTTGCTGGTTATTATAGAAAATTTGTTAAAGATTTTTCTAAAGTGGTTGCACCGATAACTTCATTGCAGAAAAAGGATAAGAAATTTGCTTGGGATGATAAGTGTGAATCTACTTTTAAAAGTTTGAAAAGTCAGTTGACTTCAGCACCTATTTTAACTATACCTGACCCTAATGGAGGCTTTACTATTGTAACGGATGCATCCGGGAAGGCCTTGGAGGTGTTTTGTTACAAAATGATCATGTCATAGCATATGAAAGTAGAAAACTTAAGTTACATGAGTTGAATTATGCCCCACATGATTTAGAGCTTGCTGCCATAGTACATGCACTTCAAGTTTGGAGGCACTATTTACTTGGTAAACCTTTTGAGTTGAAAACTAATCATCTAGGGCTGAAATATATTTTCACTCAGCCTAATCTAAATGCAAGACAGTGAAGGTGGTTAGAGTTTTTGTCTCAATATGATTTTGATATTAGTTACATCAAAGGAAAAGAGAATAGAGTAATAGATGCTCTAAGTCGTAGGAAGCACATTTCTGCTCTTATAACATTAAGAACTCAGTTTAAAGATGAAGTGAAAAGTGCATTGGAATCTGATATATACTTTTAGCAAGTGAAAGCAGTGCTTGCTACAGATCCAAAAGATGAAAGGTATAAAGGTTTTCATTTTGATAATGAAGGAATCTTACGTTATGAAAACAGAGTATACGTACCTTTGCTTAATGATTTGAGAAAGAAATTATTAGCTGAATTTCATAATTTGCCCTTTTCTGGACACCCGGGTATTACTAAAATGCTTGTCGATCTAAAACAACAATATTTCTGGAAAGGAATGAAAAAGGATGTTATTAATTTTGTGACTCATTGTCTTGAATGTCAGTGGGTGAAGGCAAAACACATGCACCCTGCTGGTTTATTATATCCCCATAGCATACCACAGTACAAATGGCAAGTAATAAGCATGGACTTTGTACAAGGGCTTCCTATGTCGAGAAATAAACATGATGTTATTTTGGTAGTTGTTGATAAACTAACAAAGGTAGCTCATTTTATCGCTGGAAATCTAAAGGATGATTCTCCTATGTTAGCTAAAAGATTTGTGCACGAAATTTTCAGATTACATGGAGTACCAGAATTAATAATATCTGACAGGGATCCTAGAATGACATCAAGATTTTGGCAAACGCTTAATGCAGCTCTTGGAACTAAACTAAACTTCAGTTCGTGTATCATCCGAAACGAATGGACAAACTGAGAGAGTAAATTAGGTGTTAGAAGATATGTTACGAATGTATTGCATGGATCAATAGTATAAATGGGAAGAGTATCTCCCATTAGTTGAATTTGCATACAACAACACATATCACTCTTCTCTTAAAATGGCACCTTTCGAGGCACTTTATGGAAGAAAATGTAGAACCCCTGTTAGTTGGGATAGCATTGAGGATAGAGAGGTAATTGGGCCTGAAATCCTTACTGAAATGGAACAACAAGTTAAAATGATTCGTGAATGATTGAAGGAAGAAGCAGATAGGCAGAAGAGTTATGCTGACTTAAGGTAGGTTTACCAAAAATTTGAACTTGGTGAAAAGGTTTTTCTTCATGTTAAACTAAGAAAGAGTTCTATAACTTTTGGCAAGGCTGCCAAGTTATCACCTTGTTTTGTGGGACCTTTCAAAATTGTTGAAGTAATCAATCTTGTAGCTTACCAATTAGCATTACCACCTACTTTTTCATGAATGCATGATGTTTTCCATATTTCTTTGCTTAAGAAATATGTTTCATATTTGTCACATGTGTTAAATTGGAATTCCTTACAGGTCCAAGACCCAGGAATAATTGTGGTTAAACCCACTCGAGTGCTGAAACTCACCAATTGCATTTGAGGAATCAAGAAATACAACAAGGTAAAGTCCAGTGGGACCAGCTTAAACAAAGAAAGTGTAACTTGGGAAAATCTGAAGAGATGAAAATTGCTTTTCCCTTTCTTTTTGAATAGAATCAATCTTTTGTGACGAATACAAAAAAATTATTATGAATTTATGTTTTACATGTCATTAAGTAAGCCAATTTTGGGGCAAACATTTATTCAGGTTGAATAAATAGTAACATGATACTGATTTATGAAACTATTCAAGTTTGAAATAGTTAATTTGTTCAGTGAGTAAAAGAATTAATTAACCAGAAGATAAATAAAAGGATGTAATCATTGGGATGATGAATCTTTTAGGAGGGAAGCATGTAACACCCTAAATTGATGTTACTTTCTCCTGAGCAATCAGAATCTAGTTTCAGTCATCATAGCATCGTAAAAGGAGCTAGACCTTAAGCCGTAAGATGTGTAAGTTTTCTATCTAAAGCTTAATTATTTGGATGTAAAATCGGAATCGGATCCAGAATGTTTTATTCTCGCTTTTGAATTCTATTTACTCGATTAATCCTATCTAGTGGACCTAGACTAGAATCAGTAAGGTTATTAGTTTTTAACCTAAGCTATAACCTAATGTTGCAAGGTTAGTTAATCTAACCTAGTCCTAAACTATGTGCTTGATACTCCTAAGGGTTATCTAAACCTAACACTAAGGTGGGTGACTAATGTTATATCCTATGACATTAAGACTAAGTCTAACCTAAGTCACTAACCTATCCTAAACTAATGCTATGAAAGGGGACCTAAGGAGGGTTGCAAGTTTTGGGCGGTGGTTTCCATGGCATTTAAGGAAAGGATAAGGATGAAGGACATGGAGTGCTGTCAAGGTTAGCAGAGGTTAATTTGTTAAAAAGGGTCTTACGTGGCAGCATCTCTAAGAATGGGAACTTTTGTTTATTTTAGTTTAGATTTCACCAACTTTGGCGATTAGTGGCAATGGAAAATAGGCGGGGAGAATGAAAATTAATACAATTAATTTGCATAGGGTCTCGAGCGCGGATTGCTTGGGAAGACATGTAAGTGGAATTTTGATTAGTTTTCTTGTTTTTCATGCATTTGTTTTTTTCTCTACATGAGCACTTTGGTTTTTCGAACCAGCCGTCTCTACAATTTGTTACATGGTAATTTTGAAAGTTTCAAATTTACTTCTGTGTCATGGGGAATATATAAGGCATGGAGGTAACAATATTTTGTTGTTTAATCTTTCATGGAAGAAGAAGAGAAGGGGTGAGTGCATCCAGAGGTCTTCTTCAAGTTTTTAGTGACACTATCAGGCATGATAGGCCGTAAATGTTAAAATCTTGCATTCCTTTAAATGTTTTCATTAGAAAAACTCTAATATGATGATATATGCTTATTTTGACTTGGCTGGTAACAATGATTTTTGGTTTTATGTTGATTTGGGGTTCTGGGTTGAACATAAAAATTTGGATCTGGATGAAACCTGCTTCATTATTCTTGTTCCCTTGATGTGAATCAAATATGGAGTTTTTCTATCCGTTTGGAGGTGTTGTAAGTTTTTTTATCTCGATCGATGTATTAGATTAAAAACTAGCTCCATGGAAGGATGCATATTAAATGATTACATGTTTGAAAACACCATGGTAATTCTTTATTGTTTCGTGTAAGATTGGATCAAGTGATTGTTTGCTTCACCGTAAGAACTTTGGTTGTTACCATTCCATGTTCAAGGAAATAGGTAATTAATTTTATGGTTAGAATGTTAGTATATTCAGTGAAAATTGATTGTTTTAGTTGTGTGAGTAGGAAATGTTGTATGAAGTTTAAGCCTGTACTTTTTATTTTGAAGGGGTTTGAATGTTCTTATGATTACAGGTTCTGCGAGTATGGAAGTATATGGTTTAACTATTGTTTTTTGATTAAACAAGGGTATTAGGAACATGGTTATGTTTAGGAGGAAATGTATTTGGATAAGCTCTGTGTTTCCTGGAAAATTCATGGTTAATCTTGGATCTGCCTTAATAGAAATTATGTTTAATGTGTGGTTAAGATAAGACTATGTTTTATTTTACCTAGAGGTGATTGTGAAATCTATTTCTTTGGGCCGCATTACACAATGTTGAAAATTCTATTTTGGAATAAAAACAATGACTTCAATGTTGATAAGTTTATCAATGTTCAGCTAATGCATCCCCTTTTGAAGTTGAAATTTGGGTTGAAATGTTCTATATGCAACTGAATGATCTATTTATTTTGACAGATAAAGCACTAATCACTACTATGGTATGAGTAGGGTGACTTTTGGGGCATTGTTGAATCTGTATTTAGAATTCAATTATTAATTTTGTACATGCATTTTTGGTTTGGTGTCTTAAAATTATATAGCAACCTAATAGTGCGACGATTGGAATGATTCAGTTTCGATCCATTGGCAAAGGATGGTAATGGGAAGTTACCCTATTTTGACCTTAAACTCAATTGGTTTGAGTGGTGGATGAGATGTAGACTGTTGTCTTAGATCAGGGTTGTGGTCTGAGTTTTTACCATTTATAACATTTTATGTAAAGAAAATTTTATTGATCTTGTTTTAGGTCGGGGTTGTGGTATGAGTTTTTACCGTTTATAACGTTTTATGTAAAGAAAATGTTATTGGCTTTTGTTTAATGTATAGTCGTAAAATGTAGGGATCCATTGGCAAACTCTGAAGGTGGCTCTACCTGACCTTAGTTATTGGTTAAACTTAGGTTTCTGGATTACTCGTCTTTTCCTTCCTTGATGGAACTTGAGATGTATATTACTTTTTGGAAGTTAATTTAGTTCGAACTTGATTACAATAGAGTTTAATCTTCTCTATTTTCTTCCTCTAAGTTGAGAAGGGAAAATTGTTAAAGGGTTTCAAAATATGAAAGTGTTTATACTCTCTTTTGGAATAATAGTGTTCTCTTCTTTAGAATCCTATAAGGAACTCTACAGTAGGGTTATGGGATGACAGGACTGTTAAAAAGTAAGTGTAGAGAAATAGTAAGTGGTGAGATCTTATCTTGGAAGACTCCTTTCATTTTGTAGCTGTGTTAGGTCTTATTGAGAACTCAGATGTTATCTTCTTGCAAAAAAAAAAGTAATCCAGTAGCTAATGCTTGCATACCTGTTGTTGACTGATAATTAGTATAATAAGGTTATGGGCAGTTTGTTAGGAGGACTTGCAAGTTGCAGTAATCCATTCCTTTGCACAAATTGCTTGTATATGAACATGTTGGATGTATACTTTAGAATGGTTAAGTTTTTAATTAGGAGTTGATTAAAAACATGATTTTCTACTGTTCTCGGCGGATGGTTAGGTACTTAAGATTCAGATTGTTCCTTCTTATTTTCTTGTATAAGATGAATCATCCGAAATAGATTAAAGTTGAAATTATAACTGTAACTTGAGTTATGATATAGATTCGTATTATAATGGGTAGAAATAAAAATAGTGTGAATCATGATTTGGGATTTGATGGAATCGATGTCATTTAAATAGGATTGTTTAATGAAAATAATTAGTGGAATGCAATTGTTTTAAGGATTAGTACTTATCATGCTCAATTCACCGAATCGACTTTGTGCAAGCAATTTTGCGCAGATGGTCATCATAAGTGGTAAAGTCGACAAAATCTGATATGATGCAATAATTGTTTTAATTTGGTTCTTATGAATAATTCCGACTTGTTTTCCAAATTGTATTATGGAGGAAAGTTACTTCTTTTGTTAAAGGCTATTGTCTTAAGTATGCCGAAGTGCATAAATTGTAATTGTATAGTTTTGGAAATGAATGAAATGGAGAGATATTACTTATATGGATTGTGTTACTTATTTGTTGGATTGACCTTCTTAATAGCTATATGAATGAGTGTGCATTCTTATTTTTCTATACAATGGAGTCCAGATGGATTCCGTATAAGCCTTAGCTAATTATATGGCTGAATACTACATATTTCTTGTTAGTAATTCTTATATCTTATGATTTTGGTTAAAATTGTAAATAAGACCACTTTGCATTTTTAGGGAACGTTGAGAGTGAACTATGCCCTAAAATGTAACTATAATCGGAAGAAAATTTTGACCTCTCCTAATGCACTAATTCAAAAGCAATATATAGATGGTATAAACCACAATGACTTAATGGTATTAAGTCCGATATGTTTCATCTATAAGGTTGTTATATACCCTTGCTTTATTAGTTATTTTCCTAATGGGGAATCTTAAATGGTTATTATCCTATTTTGTGGATACAAGGTTGTTAGATACCAACCGGTAACCTAGAAACAATCTTAAATCTAATTAAAAACCCCTTTGTGAAATGGAACCTAATTACAAAAGGTAACTCAAAGAGTGTTGAACTCCGAGTTAAGGAAGGCTACCTAATAATGTGGACTCAGTAATCCAAATATAACTTGACATAAGTAAATTCTTGGAGGTATGTACATCTTTCCGAGGCTATTTCGTAGGATGTTGACACATGTCAACTGTAAGGTTGTACCTTCGAGAAGATTAGGATCTTCTCGAGGATACAACAATGTAGATGACATATGGCAACACCCTTCTGCATCGATCGTTAAGATTTACACACCTGAGACTCGATCAAGATTTCCCTCTCGGGATTGGTTAGGACCATAGACTGGTTATGAGGTAGCCCTTAGAGACTCAGGGTACCTTGACACATGGGGTTAACATCGGTTGACCCAGTATGTCAACTTACCCCTAGTCTTCAAGAGCATCTTTATAACATGAATTATGATATTAATCCGATCCAGAGCAAAAACTTGGGACAAGGGGACTGACAGAGGTCAATATAAGATGTTCTATATAACATTAGAGTGGGGTGAAGGACGTAATCTTGATTGACGAGTATGTCATCAAGGAATAAGTAATACGAACAGTTTGTTTTAAACCTTTGGCCAAAGTAACACAAGCTGCTGATTGCATTGTTCTATGTCACCTAGTCTAAGGATCGTGATGCCGATGAATAGTAGTAACAATTATTTAGATAGGTTCCTTGGACAGAGAACTCAGAACCCAAAATAGGGAAGAGAACCACGAAAATGAAGTGTTCAGTTGAAAACTTCAATCTCAAAGTTACGCATGAATAGATCGGTAGTTCACCGAGTCATGGAATGAATAGATCGGTGGTACATGGAGTCATTACAGAATGCATATGGTTATCTCGTTATAAGAATGATTTCTCGATACTAAGATGTAACATCCTCATTTTAAAACTTAGAACAAGTGAATTTTTTTTTTTATAATTGCATCCTGGTTCTAAATACATAATTTAGAACTCACAAATCAAATAACCATTCTTATAACAGAGACAACCATATGCAAACAGTAATGACTCTGAGTACCTCCGATCTATTCATTCCATGAATCGGTAATCTACCGATCTATTCATGAGTAATAAGAGTTGGCGTTTTATTTAACGCTTCACTCTCACGGTTCTCTTCCCTATTCTGGGAATTCAGAATGCTCTATCCAAGGAACCTAACTGAATAATTGTTACCATCATTCATCGGCATCTCATCCCTTAGACTAGGTGAATTAGGACAACGCAGTCAGCAGCTTGCGATACTTTGGCCAAAGATTTGAAACATACTGTTTATGTCTCGTATTCCTTAACGGCATACTCGTCAATCTGGAATATGCCCTTCACCCCATTCTTATGTTATATAGAATGTCTTATACCGACTCCTGTCAGTCCTTCCTCTCACAACTTAATCACTCGGAGACAGATTAACAAGGTGATAATGTTATATGGATGCCCACGAGGATTAGGGATACGGTGACATACTGGTTCAACCCTGCAGTTAAACCAGTGTGTCATGATACCCCGAATCTCCTAGGCAGCCTTATAACATGGCCACATTCCTAATTGGTCCCAGAGTAACTCGTCCGAGATCAAAGTGTAAATCTTAGCGATCAATGCAAAGGGTGTCGTCATAAGTCACCTGCATTGTTGCAACTTCGAGAAGATCCTAATCTTCTCGGAGGTACAACCCCACAGTTGACTTGTGCCGTCATCCTTTAAATCCGCCTCGAAAAGATCTACTAAAGAATATGCGTTACGCACGTTGAGTTTTTAATTACATCAAAGACTTTCCCCTAAGGTTAGCCTTTCCCGTTCCCTGGATTCTTTGTCTTAAGATAACCTTCCTCAATAAATCCCATTGCATGGTGGAGATATAGAGGTTAAGGTCTCATCAAGGAGTTATTAGAATATACATGATTCTAAAACAACGAAATTGGACAATATCTCATAACCTTCGTATGAGATTGCCATCTGAACCCCATTAGATTTATTTTAGTTCTCTTAACTGAATTTATATCATACTTATAAGTATAAAGATATAAATGGTTAAGAATCCAATTTAATGTTGTCCTGTCATACTTAGGACTAGGGATTAGTAATTTACCTCAACTTGATTAGTGTTCTGCTTAGGTTCATTTTAACCCTATCTTTTAAAAAGACTAAGATTTAAACTTTAATTTAGCTTTCGATAGAACAAATGAGAACTACTAAACACTCATAAGAATTCAATCACATTTTCTTTAAGCTTTTATTGAAAATCACAAAAGCATCCAAATTACACAAAGATAACATTGCCACTCTGGTATATAAACCGAAGAAGGTCAACTATCAGAATTAAGAATACAACACATAAGTATCAAATACTTATTTCCATTCCTTTCAGAACTATACAAATACATTTTAGGCATTCAATACTTGATACAATGCTCAACGGAAAAGGAACATCTTTCCTCATTTATTACATTAGAAAATCAAGTCAGTAATTCATTATAAATCAATTAAAAATCTGATCATCCTCGCCGATCTGCATTGCTTTTACCACTTACGGCAACCATCTCGCAAAAATAGTCAACATGAGTCGGTTCGATGAACCGAGCATGATAAGCACTAACTTTTAAAACAATTACAATCATCAATTGTTTTCATTAAACACCTTGTTTAAATGAGATCAATTAACCCAACAAGTAAACACATTCGACTATGCCTTCGTATTACAAAAATGACTACAAATGTGTAACTCTATCATTGTTGACAATAGTCCTAAACTTTTCTCAAATGTTTCATCAAATATTAAGTATCAAAGAACGAAAGTATCCTAAACAACCATTTGAAGTCAATATCAAAACATTGGATAGATCGTTCCATTCATCCAAAAAAGAAATAGCATAACAACTCTTGAGTACATCAATATGTTAAAAACAGCTCCTCATCATTATAGATATCAACATGTATTAAAAATAATAGAAGAGAAAGAAACAAATCATTCACACTTCCTTTCACACAAGTTCACTACTGTACCATCTCCACATATGGAAAGCATTCACCCTGGTAAGTATACGAACAAGTCCAACAAGCCACAAGAAGAATCACTGCTTAAAATAAAAGAATAGAACACAGCAAATAAATTAGTCGAGTCCATCAACAGCACACTATATTGTTAAAACTTACAATTAAGCAACTACAATCCCAGTAGCCCCATGCCAAACAATTATGTCTATCTACCAGGCAGACTCAGAGTGACCTTTCACAAGAAGCGACGGACAAGAAGATAACACAGCCGTTACCTGCTTAGGTATAGACAACAACTCCAAATTCAAACATACACAAGAATGGATAACAATGCGAAGAAAACGTATCACGTCTTCAATCCCAATAACAACCTACAGCCCGTTCAAGCCTTTCTTACTGTGTAGGGTTTTTAGACCCAAGGTCGAGTTCAAAAGGGGTCTCATTTTTTGTCGCAGTCGACAAGAGACTTGAAAACGTTAAGCCATGACATTTCCCTATGGCTAAGCAAGAGATTTTTAAACGAAAACCACGCACCATGAACAAATCACATTAAACGGGTGTTCAACCAGAAGAAAATATAACATGAGACATCGTAGTCACTTCTGAACGCAATCAGAACTGAAAGTATGTTGTTCACAACCTACTTTATAGAAGCCATAATTCATGATGTCAAGCTATTAAAGAAAGCCAACAAATCCAAGAACATTACCTGTTCATACTCGGGCTTCTACAGGCAACAGTGACATATATTACCATTCGAGGATTTAAAACTAAGTCCATAACCAGTGTTCACAGTTTAGCTTCCCAAAAGCCGACATACAAGATAACTTTCCATACTCACGGTACTCAACGGCGTCAAACAATAGTAAACCAACAGGCTTAAATTGAGACAATAACATTGTTTAATTATCAAGTTCCACTGAGTTTAAACAATAGTAAAAAATAAAATAAAATATGATGAATCCATCCGTGCCATCAATGGCAACATTTAAATTCAGGCAGAACAAATCAGAATACTGAATTTCCAAAACAAGGAATCCAATGGTACCCTTACCAATATTTTTCGCACAAGATTGCACAGAATGGAGACGTAAAAATACACCCAAAGAATCTGTACCACAAGATCCTTGCGACACGACTGTATTCTTACAAAATAACAGAGGACGAAATACATGTTATTCCCTTAAGTCGCTGGCACATCAAATTCCAATATTCAATTATATTCAACTTGAACAGTGGTTCAAATACATATAAATCATTCAATCGACTCCACAGAGTCGTTCATATTATAACAATATAAATCTATATATATATATATATATATATATATATATATATATATTGCATACTTGTTAACGGTTTTTATACCCATAACCACAAAGCGAGGGAAAAACATCTCCGGCTAGGTCATAAAGACTACAAGAACACGGAAGTTACCTCTTCCCAACAATTTAAAAGACAAAAAAAAACCCATCGAGCATCAATAGCCACTATCACCAATAACCACGACAGAGCTTACAAAGGTTCAATATAATCAACAATCATATGATATCCATCGTATCCCTTCTAACAATTTCCACAACAAGTATTAACAAAATATTATATACATTTATATATATCAACATGCATCAATAGCTTTGTACCCATCGGAGGACAATTCGTGGACTCACACAGAAAGCAGTGCCTAGCACAAAAATCTTGCTATATTTTCGCATATAAAAGCCGAATGCAAACACCAAGAAATATAGCAAACTGTCAATATAACAACACCCATCAAGGTGTAAACGAAAAAAATCAAACCAAGAGATACAAATGCCAAAAATCACACAAGACCACCAAGGAAAAATCATCTATTTCCATAAATCATTCAACAGAGTTGTTCTAATGAAATCACTTGAAAGACAGCAAGATTTTTAAAGGTTAGGGCCTAACATGCCTGGATTTTTACTCAAAATTCCGAAGCAGACCACTGGAAGAGCTCGGACTTCCTTTTCCTTTTCCAAGTTAGAGCGACCAACAAAATTTTGCTATCTCCAAGACATATATATTCCCCTTGCCAGAGAAAAGAGCTAGATACGCTCATACTCACCATGCAACACCAAGAAGACTGGTGTGAAGAACCAGTGAACAGGCAGAAGGAAAACCAAAATTCACGATAAGCCAAACAAACCAACAACTTCCCAGTTTGCATGCCTTCACGCGAGTTCCGAGCTCGACTACCGAGCACATTGAATGCATTTACACCAACTTTCCCGCTCAAACTCCACTCGCACCGACCACTAAAATTGGCAACAGTCAAATAAAATCCCTAGACCATTTTCGCTTTGGTGACCTCGCCACGTCGGCTTAGGTTAGTTGTTCCTAAAACCTCTACCAAGACCTGTCCTTCATACTTATCCAATGCATTAAATAACATAGAAAAAGCCCCATGGTTCGCACCCTCCATAGGTCCCCTTATTCCCGCTCAACAATGCTAGGTTAGTATCTTAGGTTAGAATTTAGGATAACACCCAATCTAACTTCTATAAGCATAGATACTAACTTAGGACATTAGTTCTTAGCCTAGGTCTAGGTTAGATTATCACTAATATAACCCCTAGGTTAGGTTTAGTTTTAGGTTACTAATCAATAATAATTCCAAGCTAGGTCTACATTCATGCGCGCCAAAAAAAGACTTACAATCATTCATTCTCGAACAGTGGTTAGCTTCTGCTCCACCTTAGGCTACTGAGAATTATATGAAACCGAATTATTACCGGGTCCACGATCGAGACCGTCCAGATATACTTCCATATCGGGAACCAATCCATTTCACATGATCAACCTGAGTCATACTCCTGACTAGCTTATTCAATGCTTCTAGACCTTGCAACCTGTTCAAGGTCTGTAATTTTAATTCATCACGAACAAACTTAGAGCAATACTTGGATCAATTCCACTGATCCAAGGTTAGATCTTATAGGTGGATAACTCTATAATTCATTCCGAGATCAGATTAAACTCAGATGCAAAATGAAATAAATAAAAGAGTCTAATCATATTCTGACTCAGTCAAAGATCTGCAAAGAAAATACAGTACATATCAAGCATGATTTCTTAATCGAGGAACACATCCTTTTACAAGAAATCACATATCAACACTTGTATGCTCAGGAGGAAGTAACAACAGCTTTAGGTGTTACATCACCAAGTCATGGAATGAATAGATCGGTGGTACATGGAGTCATTACAGTTGCATATGGTTATCTGTTATAAGAATGATTGTTATGATATGTGTGTTCTAAATTATGTATTTAGAACAAGAGAACATTAATCGTGCAAAAAATAAATAAAAATTTCCTTGTTCTAAAGTATTAAAATGAGAATGTTACATGTTATAAGAAAAAGAGAAGAATATAACTAAATTCCATCATGTTGAATGGAGGAGAATTTGAATGTCCTAACATCACAAAAACCTGATCCTCTATTTTCAGGTTTTACAGGGTGCTATACAATTTCAAATTTCCATAGTTTTTCAGGTATTTCAGGGTGTCAGACATCCTCCAATTTCTAATAAGAGTTTCCACAGTTGATTGGGTCTTACGGTGTGTCAGACATTCAAAGTATTCTGACACCTCCTAGTGTTGCGGGTTTGGAAAGTCTTCCGACACCTCCTAGTGTTGTGTGTTTTGTACGGTGCTCTACAAGCTCTGACTTCCATAGTATTTCAGGTTTTCCTTGGTGCCGGACATTCAACATCTCCCGACATCTCTAATTTCCTGCAATGTGTCAGTTTTTCTCGACTGCTCGACATCTCATATCTTCCAACATGTTCAGCTGATTGTCAGGACTTCCCAAGTGTCTGACACCTACTAATCTCTTATACTCTCTATAGTGCTTCGGCCCGTGGGATTGCTAAGCAGGCCTTCAAACCTAAAGTTTCCAAACCAAAGGTGATCAATATAATCCTTCTTCAAAATTCCTCATGTCGATCCTAGACCATCACAGGATAAATCAGGTAAGTCCGGGAAAATGAAGTACAAATTCAGGAAGGTGGAGTCCCCTTCCTACATTGATTGTAATTATGACATCCGGGATACAGAACTCAGAAATGTAGACATGGAAGACTTTTGGAATAGGGTCAAGAGTTCTTCCCAAACCTCCTAGATGAAGTCAATAGCTGGTAGTGGTCTCCCTCTTACAGCAAGATTCCCCATGTCTGCTCAGTGCCCCGAGTTCATCTTGGCATGTGCTTCAAATTATGACTCTACCTCTCATTCAGTGAGAAATCAGGTGGGAGAAGTCATAGTCAAGTTAGATAGAGGTTACTTCGATGACCTTCTTAAGCTACCTAAATTTGAATAATATGTGGACTTGAATCTTCAATCAACTCGTAAAGCCTAGGACAATGAACAGAAGACTGTATTAAGTATGTGAATAAGAAGTTCCTAATCAAGGCCAAGCTAGTTGTCTCTAGGTTTCCAAGAGTTGTTCCTAGAAGTGATTTCATCCAAGAGATCAATGACATCATTACTTTGTTGAGCTAGGTTTTTGGATTGCCTGAGTCAAACGTTTTTCAAGGATGGATGTACCAATTCATGGTCATCATTAAGAAGAATCAGCAAGGAATTGATTGGGGTAGTCTTATCAGTGATGAGGTAGACTCCCAAATGAAAATATTCTTGACTACGGGCAAGTTCTATATGTCCTCATATGTCATCTATGCAGCAGCTGGTATGAGAAATTATCCAGGCTTGGATACAAAGGGGAACAAGGCAGCCGAACATGTCTACTAGCATTTTCCTCAACTAACAATAAAGGGGTCCGAGGACCAATTCAGGAGATTGAATGATGCTTTCTTCTATGAGAACATCTGCAGGATGAACCCCGAACTAAGGAAAACAAGAGTCTCTGATGAGGCATGGGCTGAAGTTTCAAAATGGGGTTGTGTCTTCTTACAATTTAAGAAGTTCACATATCTTTGAGTGGTCATGTACCTAGGTGACCCTTTCTGACTACCCAGGTACCTAGGAGACAAGTTGATTCTAATGGAGTTGTGCAGGAAACTGTTGGATTTCCATAAGTTCCAACAAAGTAAACACAAGGCTGTCGTATCCTTTCCAATTTCTATTGGAAGATACACCTGCTCAATAGTGGTAAAGGCCAAGAAGCTAAAGAAGCACATGAAGCATAGAGACGGGTTTGAATTCTCGAGGTGTCCTTAAAACATATGGAACCCTGTACCTACATGTGCCAAGCATAGAGGACATCTGGATTGATCTTCGTGATGAAGTCACCATCAGAAGAAAGGATCATAGCAGGCTAACACTTGAAGAAATTTAGACACTTGAGCTCGTTGACATCCCAGAGGGCACTACCGACAATGAAAGTGTTTTGGATCCTTCATATGATGGACTGAATGAAGATCAATACGTCTTCCCGGCTATTGATTGGTCCATCGGTGAGAAGGCCTCTATTACGGATACATCAGCTCCGATTCTTGCATACACCAAGGCATGGCTCACTTCTTGGGGAATGAGTTACAAGGAGAAAAGTTTTTCAAAGTTGGTTTCTTTAGAAGTGGGGCCCTCTAAAAAGGAAAAGGATAAAATCCCTTCTAAAAGACCTATAAAGGTCAAATTTTTCAAGAAGGGAAGAGAACAAGTGACTACTTCTCTCGCTACTCAAACTCGAAACTATGGATATACTAGATTCACCAACCCCACCTGAAATAGGAGAAATTTCTTTGGAGGTAAAGGGTAGCCAACCTTTGATTTCACCATTTGCTGATTGCTCATCTGAAGTGAGTTTGTCTCTTGCTTCCTAGGCCTTAGCTTCAGTATCTATGCCCCCTCCTTCACAACCACTTCGCCTCCTCTTTCTCCATCTACATCAACAAATCCATGGCCATCATCTTCTCTCGGTCTATCACCTCTCTCTACTGGAACAAAAGTGACTGTAGATATGCCTCCTCCTTCTACACATATTTTCACCGAACCCATCACCACACTTGTGACTATCCCTGCTCCACCAGTAAGTCTTCCCCCACCTATAAGTGTGACCCCAACTTCGTAATAGTGGTAACTCCCTCTAGCACTCCTCAATGGTCAATGATAAAATTCTGAGAAATACGAAGGTGGTAGTTCCCCTACCGCCTTTGATTTCAATTTACTTTTAGTTCCCTCTGCTAAATCTGCCAAGAAACCCAAAATAGTTTCTAGGGTTTCAGTGGATGCTTCGGGGAAAAAATTAGCAGAAATCACAACTTCCACAGATGATGACAAGACAAGATAGGATGTAATGCCTCTCCGATCTATCGATAATTAGAGTTGATCTCAGAAAGTGATGGCAGAGGGAGCCCAACAAGATGCATGGGATGCTATGAACATGCTATGTCAAAAGTTAAAGGAAACAAAAGAAAGTAGGGATGAGCTTAAAGGGAAAGTGGAGCAGATGACTGAAGTGTTTCTCAAACTTTCAAAGCCCTCTGAATCAACACCATCATCCTCCACTCCTATGCCTATACAGTTTGATTTCTCATCAGTGCCCATGATTGAAAAGATCAATGAAAAGGGGAGAATGGTTGATGAATGGGTGTAGAGGTTGCTCCTCCAAGGAAAGGAAGTCATTGAGGCTTCATTTGAGTTTCATAAGACCTTAAGGAATACTCAAAAGGAGGGAGAAAAAATGGATGAATATTTTTTAGAGGAGATTGGAAACCTCGAGCTAACCTTGGAAGCTCTTAATGCACTGAAATAGGTCCCATCCCATATCCTGGTCAAAGAAGGGGTTATCCCTCACGTGGATAGGCATTTCCAGCTAACCAAGGCTATAAGATTCAGAGTGAAGATTCTCAACGAGGCCTACAGAAAATTAAGGGAATCCAGAGATCAATTGGTGGATGTTGTCAGTGATATTGAAGAAGAACTCTCTAGGATTTTTCCCAAGGTATTGGGTGCAGGCTCGAGTCTTTTATCTACTGATGAGTTCCACCAAAGAATTTCAAAAGTTTGTCTAGCAGAATTGACCGCCACCTTTAGTCTAGAAATTATCGATAAACTTGTAAAGACTGAGCATGTCCTAGAGTCACTAAGGAAACTTAGTAAGAGACTGAAGAAACTTCCAAGTAAAGCAAATGATATTCACGAGACCTATGAAGTTTTGAATGACCATTCCAGTGTGCCTGAAGAAGATGAAATGCAAGATGTGATCAAGAAATTTCAAGAGTTCCAAAATAAACAAGCGCTGCTGGAGGAAGACAAAGATGGCAGAATGGAGCAAGCTTAATGCTACATGTCTTTTTCATTCAGGAATTGACATGTCTTTTTCATTTTCATTTCGCCATGAAGGAAGCAAATTTTGACTTGGTCTCCTACGTGAGAGTCAAGAAAAATAGGACTTTGATAAAATCACTATTTCATAGGGTTTTATCATATTTTCTCTTTGCTCTTTTTATTATAAATATAGAGCACATATGTTTTCAAAGGGGAGATTTTTGATTAAGAAATCTATTGTGAAAAGAAGAGAAACTTTGTGTTTTCTTTTATCCATTTGAAGAATAGAAACGAATGATATTTTTATAGACTTTGTGTTGTGAGATTCATTTCCCTTAAGCACTTGTTCTTATGTTCAATGGTCTTAAGTTGTTCTTCATTAGCGTTCTTGGTTATTTAATTGTTTCCAAGCATTACATATATTTATCTAAAACTTGTGTGAATACTTTGTGATCTGTGTTTTCTCGAAGAAACATATGTTCTTCTCCTTCCTTTCAAAATTTTGTTTCTTCTATATCTTCCCAATCCACTCTATTCTGTAAACAGTAATGTCTTCACCTCATGTTGATATGAGCTTCGGGATTGTATCCCAACCTCCAATGGTTAGAGTAGTGTGTATATTGTAAATATTCTTTCCATTGTGTTTTAGATTAGTGATAAGTAGGCAACCTCACCTATCTTTGAGGAGGATTTTATCTCATGTACTATTGTTGAACCTCATATTTTGTCTCGACAAAATATCCAACCAATAATATGTTCCTCTGTGATACCAAAAACACTTGAATTTAGCTACCTCTGGGCATGAGTACATTGAAATTGAATATTCTAGAATATTACTATTCGTAACACCACGAAACAATATATCCACCGCACGAGTCCAAATTAGATTAGCATCATAAAGGGCTTGAAATTCCTCTTATGTCCGTAAAAGTGCGTGATACCTCCAGCTTCTATTGAGATGCATAAGTAGTAAGCCACTCGTATAGCTCTCACCGGAAAGATAGTAAAAAGATCTCATATAAGTTGTTATATAGGTTATGTTCTACCCAAGTGTGTGCATTAAACTCGCATCCACTATTGAACCATCGTGTATATTCTTCCTCCAAATCATGTATCCATTCCTCAATACTTGCTAGAGTTAACTCGATATGTACTCATTGTGAAACATCCAGAAAACAACTGAAAAGAGGTCCCGACAATGGAATCAATGATGCAGCCTAGAATTTACATGTTAGCACGCTTGTTTCACTTGATTCTTAGATCGCTTTCTTTGAATTGTTGACAAAATAGATAGGGTAACGGGCATACGAGGAATACCTGCTCAAATGTTAGTTGATGGGTTGTTACACATATGGCTTGTGAATCCATAGCTGGTCGTGAGAGCTTCCTTTCGGATAGGAGGAACTACCCGTAATGCAAAACAAGACCACCGTAGGAATTAAACAATATTAGCAAGAACTGCCTAGTGTATGCTAGATCCAGAAAGTGTGATACTTCCTAGATGGCTATCATTCCACCGCTTTTAAACAATTTAATGTTGTAAACAAAGTAAATCCTATTACAATTTGAAAGGATTTAGGTATCTCACTTAAAACACAATAAGAAATAGATCTAATATAACAGGCTAAGCTAGAATAGAATCCAAAGGTCAAATGATTTGTTCTGGGTTATGCAGGTTTGATAGAGGTCTCGGGTAGATCACAGGTGGATGAGGGTGAGATGAAATTTGGTGGGTAGGTCTCTATTCTAGGATGTATGGAAAATACAGAGACCGATGTCGGTTAGAGGTAACTGACGGCGGTCAGGTGTAACCGATGCCGAGTTATTGTGGAAATCTAGAAATGCCACAGAACAAGCTTTAGGTCTCCTTTGTGATTGCACAAAGGAATTTGGTTGGTCAAGATGAGGTATTGGGTGACTAGGGTAGGCTTTGGTGAGGTTTTAATGGGTATATGGAGGTGGAAATGTTGGATAAGGTCAATAGGTGGCTAGGTAAACAATAGATGATAAAATGATGATGAAATGAAATAAACTAGAAAAGTATGACGTTATACTTACTTGGATTCTAGTCCTGAATGCCTGTGAGTGAGGGATGGAGGTGCTAATGAGGGGTTTGAAGGTTGCAAGTGATCACCAACTGAAGGAAAGCTTCTACATGGGTTGTATGTACACTCCTCTTTGCTTGGTTAGATCAAATCATGGCTGAGATGGTTGTGCAGGAAAATATGTTTGATCTCCTTCCTCGCATGTGGTTTCTCACCGAATTCACTCAAGAAGTGTTATCTCTCCGAGATGTGTTTTTTTCTCACCAACCTTCTGCATTTTTCTTCCAACCTTCTACTTTTTTGCTTATAACCTTGAGAATAAGGTTGTTTTGGGGTTAAAAGCGTAACCGACGGTGGTTCTGCTTAACCGCAACAGCTTAAGGATAATCATCATCACCAAGGTGGGATTTCCTAGGTTAATTTAAATAGGGAAATCCTCCCGATTTCCTCGATATCATGTTGTTAACCCATGGATTAGACTTGGAGCTTCTTGTGAGCATGTGGCAATGTGGTTAGAGGGAATGTAGGCATTGATTTTTAGGGTTTGGGTAAGTCTTAGTTAGTTAGTTATGGCAACTTACTAAGAATAGGTCTTAGGTTGAGTTGGCTTAGTGAGGTGTCTAAGTGAACTTTATGTGTGGATATTATCTAAAATAATGTATTTAAATAATATATATAGTGAGGATAATGAATTAATTTAATTAAATTAATATTAGTGGGGTGAAGGGGCCATTGCTATGTGAATGTGATGAAGGGTGTTTATTCGTCCAAGGGACCAAAGGGGAGTGTGACCTAATTTTAGTGTCTACATTTTCCCCTTTTTGTTGTGTAGCTTGTATTGGTAAGTGACGCTTGTTAGAGTAGGTATTTACCTTAGCTCATGTTCACCTAGGTACTTTATTTACCTTTATTGTATTTATCCTCACCCACTTATGTGTGTGGATATTTCTTTTATCTTATTTAGATATTAGGAGATATTATCTAGTTGTTAGGTATAGTTCTTTCCTTGATCTATGGTATTGACTAGATCCTTGATGTATAGTTCTCTCCTAAATCTATGGTCTTGACTAGTTATTTGATGACTAGTTATTTCCTTGATTTATGGCTTGATCTACAACCTTGACTGGTTCTTAGATTGTTATTCCTTGCCTATTTAAGCAAGGCCCATTCTCAATGTATTACATTGAGTTCCATAATAATATATGATATTTCTTCTCATTTGTTTGCAAAGGTTTTATGTAAAGTTATTTTTGTGAATTGCTTTCATCTTATAGATCATGGTTTTTGATTAGCATTTGTGTTTTTGGCTTGGTATGATCTTGTTATCGCTTCTTTTCAATGCTAACAAAAATAAGATGTGGTTGCCCCATGTGTGGGTGAAGGTGATCTCCCGTAAACTAGGAACAGAGAGGTGAAGGAAGAATTAGTGAGTGGTTTGATAAAAGGTAAATTGGAGGAAGGTAGTAGGGGGCAAGAGGGAGAAAGGGTTAAAGGTCTAATCGGGAAATCTAGGTAATGGGTTTGGGTCAATAGTAACAATAATCAAATGCACGCACATGAAGAAACTGCAACACGCTACCAAAGTTGAAGAGTAAGAAAAATTTACATCATCTAAGGTCAATAGGTTCATCGAAACAAGGTTGAAGTGTATCCATTATCCAAGGTATAGGATATGATCAGAAAATACAACTTAGGTTAGGTGTAGGAATGTTGAGGTATGTTTCGGGACACCAAATGTAGGTTTAGGATAAATGATCACAAAAATAGGCTAGGTAAGGTCATTAGGTCAACAACATAGGTAACATTACCACAAGGTATAGTGAACACATGAGGTCAAAGGTCACTAGCGATGGTCCAGGTCCAAATAGCTAGGTCACAACGTGGGTAAGGACAAGGTAGGGGTAAAATAATGAGTCCCCAAAGGAGGAAAAAGGGAGGTAGTAAATGATGAGGTTAGGAAGGTGAGGTAAATGGGTTGGGTAAAGGTGAGGTGGGGTAAATGATCAGGGTAAAGGGTAGTGTGGAAAAAAAAAGGAGGGATAGGTGGGGTAATAGGGTAAAATGTTTAGGCATGGTGGAGTCAAATTTGTTTAGGCTTGGTTGTGTTCAAAGTAGGTGAAATTGTGATTCATTATTTTTTAAATGAATGATACTATGGGTCATATGTGAGATGTGGTATAATCTATGCATAGTGATGATAGAGAAATGGTAGGTGTAATAAATGTATAAAATATGAAGCAAATTGTTATGTATGTGGCTTAATTTCTAATTTTGTATATAAACGGGAAACTAAGTGACATGTGTTGTAAATGGTGGGGAACATGGAAGATGAATTGTTTAGGGTAGAGAATGGACAAGCTAACCTCCAAGGTCCCCATGCCCTTGGAATGCTACCTATATAGTCCCGGTGAAAAGGGACCTCAAGCCGATATAGTTCTCCCAAGCTAGGGAAGAAAATGAGGAGGTGTGAAAATGAGTTGGTAGGTTTTTGGGCATGTTGTGGGTTTAGATATGCTAGGTGTGGGTAGATTATAGGTAAAATGATGTAGGTGAGGCCGATTGTGGAAAAAGAAGGAGATTACCCCAAAATAAGTGTAAAGGACCAAGTCCTGTATAAGATAATCAAAATGTAAACAAAGATGGTTAAAAGATAAGAGGGGACAATAAAGCCACCTGATTGGGTAGGATCATACCGAGTATATCATACCTTGGAGGAGATGATGAACATAAGACCCTAAATACATTGTACGATTGACTATTCTACGATGAAAAGTAGTCACAGGATCAACAAATGTCTAAATTGTAAGATGTCCCTTAAAGCAATGAGGAAATGAGAGTGGGAATGGTAAGAAAGGTGAAAGGTAGTTAATTTTATATGGTATAAGTAAAATCTCTTCGGAAAGAGGTCTTAGGTCACAATGGGAAAGCCCATGACTAAAATGTTATTTATTTTGATAGACTAATTGATGCGAGAAGTCTATATGGGATAAATAAAATTGAACTCCTTGATGTCTTCGTGAAGCCGATTGAAGCGAAGCTTCGGTCTCTCTCTCTCTTTTTTAAGAGCTTTACATAGCTTTCCTTCGAGGGAGAATTCTATTTATAGCAATAATTGGTCAAGAGGAAGATTTCCTTTTGAGGGAGTCATCTTTTTATTAGAATTTTAACTCAAGGAGTTTGGTCCCATGTGAGGTCTTTGCAGTCATAGACAAGACCAAGGTGAAGGATAGGACTCTTGTTCAAAAGGCAAGGTGAAACGACCATGGGATCTCATCTAAGGGTAGATGAAAAGTATCCATGAGAATCATGCTATGTGTAATGCCGTGATACACAAATTCAAGAGAAGATAACAAGTGATGGGTACTCACATGATTCTTGTTTAATCATTAGGGAGGTGTATGGAGTGGGTAGCACTCAAGGGACGAGCCTGGAAAGAGACAAAGGGTGAGGTAGGATGACGATTCAACAATAGAATGGTCAAAGATGCAAGGTGCTAAGGAGCTCAGTTTGGTTTTACCATCAAGAGAAGATAAACGATAAGCACCTGATCCATAGGTATGAGTCACGATGTATGGTCCAAGCCAATTAGGAGAAAATTTTCCCCGTTTACTTTTTCTACTTTGGTTACATGTTGATTTTCTTTCAGGATAAGGTCACCAACTTGGAAGGTTCATTCATGAACACGTTTGTCATAGGCACGTTTGATACAATGTTGGTAAACTTGAAGGTGATCTAGAGTGTTAAGATGACGTTGGTCTAATAACTCTAGCTGTACTAAACTATCATGACAAAATTCATCATTAGTGAGCATTTCATGGAGAGAAATGTGGAGTGAGGGTATCTGGACTTCGAGAGGTAGAACAACCTCTGTACCATAGATAAGAGTAAAATGGTGTGGCCATAGTGGAAGTTTGAATACTAGTATGGTATGCCCATAGGGAAAAAGGAATGTGCATATGCCAATCCTTCCCAGTATCATCAACCACTTTCATGAGAATTTTGTTGAGGGTTTTGTTATTGGATTTGGCTTGGCCATTGGTTTGTGGGTAATAAGGTGATGAGAAACTAATATGAATGCCAAAGGTGTCGCAAAGTTTTTGTAATGTTTTGTTTTTAAATTGTTTTCCATTGTCAGTGATGAGGCGATGAGGAACACCAAAGAGACAAATGATGTGGTGGTTAATGAACTCACATATTTTCTCATCTTTCGTGGAGATGATTGGTATGGCTTCCACCCATTTTGTGTAGTATTTGGTAGCAGTAATGATCCATTGATGGCATTGGGAAGAATGAGGATTGATTTCTCCAACAAGATCCAAACCCCATATAGAGAAGGGCCAAAGGTCGTGAGTAACCTGTAAGGCATGACTGGGTGTATGATGAAGATTGGAATGTTGTTGAATTTTACACAATGTTTGACGTATTCAAAATAATCATGGTTAAGGGTTGGCAATGGTAATAGCCTAGGTGAATAATATTCATAGCAACAACAAGGCCACTAAAGTTACCTCCACATATGCCATCATGAACCTCCTTAATGGTATAAGGAATTTCAGAACTTTTGAGGCATCGTAAGAGAATACCATCAAAGCCATATTTATAGAGGAGTCCCACTGCAATGGTGTAACGAGAGAACTTTTTAAGGAAGGCACGTTATCCGTTACGGTGAGATCGGAAAGTAATATGGAGAGAGAAAGGTAATCAAGTATTGTTTATACCAAAGGTCACTTAGGTCATGGGTAGTGGTTCGATTGAGTAAACATCGTGAGGTAAATAAGAAGGTGATTGGATTCATCAGATGGTGACAAATATTATAGAATTGACAGTGAAGCGAGTATTTAGGAAGCTAAGGTGCCATGGTATTTGTAAATTTTTGGTTGATCGTGGGATGGTTTGAAGGGTGTAATGATCAAAGGTGGTCAAAAGTATGTCTACATGATGTTTATACTTTTGATGTATCTTGTTATGACATTGGTACATATCATTGACTTGGTCACGACCAATTGAGAATCACCAAATATGTTGATTGATTTGACATCTAGGCGTAAGTGGCTTGGAGATCTAGTAGAGCACTTCATATTCAGCAATATTGTTGGTGCATTCAAAATCTAGTTTGAAAGACAAAGGCATGGGTTCTCCATCAAGAGGAATGAGGATAATACCAGCTCCACCCCCACGCTGACACTTGGAACCATCAAAGAAGAGTGTCATTTGGTAAGGGGGTTCGTCCAAGGAAAGGGTAGCAATTGAATAATCTGGAGAGTCAAAATTAGAGGGTTGATCCCAGAAATAGGTGTGTCAGCCAGTTGGTCGGTGATAGCTTGGCCCTTGATGGAATTTTGATGAATGAATTCGAGGTCAAGATCAGCTAAAAGCATAAGCCATCGTGTGACATGCTGATTTTGATAAGGTTTGGCGTACATGAAGTGTAAGGGGTTGGTGTTGGTCACAACATAGGTTTTTGGTTGAGTAGGTAATGATGGAGTTTGGTGGCAACAAAGACTAAGGCTAAGCAAAGTTTTTCAAGATTGGTATATCAGGTTTCATAGTCCAAAAGAGTACGGCTTATGTAATAAACCACCTACTCCCTGTGTTTTTCATCACGATGAGCGAGCATGGCTCCCAAGGAATGATCAATAGTGGATATGTATAGGTAGAAAGGTTGATCATCTTTAGGTGGGATGAGTACAGGTGGTTGGAAAAGGTATTTTTTAAGGCCTCAAAAGCTTTGTGATTGTCATCATCCCATTTAAAGGAGACATCCTTCTTGAGCAGATGATGAAATGGATGACACCAATCAGATAATTGTGGAATGAAATGGTAAATGGACTACAACTTACCTTGGAGACTACAGATTTTTCAAGGTTAGTAGTTGCAGGCATTTCTAGAATGGCCTTGACTTTAGCAGGGTCAACTTATATACCATGGAGGGAAACGATAAATCCCAGGAGCTTTCCTAAAAGAACTGTGAAGACGTACTTCTTAGGCTGAAGATGGATGCAATATTTAATGAGGTGGTCAAAGATGGTTTTAAGGATGGCAAGGTGCTCGAATGATGTTTATATTTGGCCAAGATATAATCCATGTAATCTTCCAATATGCGATGCATGATATCATGGAAGATGTAAGTCATAGCCACTGATATGTGGTACTAACATTTTTAAGGCCAAAAGGCATGACTCGATAGCAGAAGGTCCCCCAAGGGGTGATGAATTAGGTCTTGTGTTGATCTTCTGGGGCAAGAAAATTTGGTTATAACCCGAGAAGCCATCCATGAGTGATAGCATCTCATGACCAAAGGATGAGGTCAACCAATGATCAATACCGGTAAGGGAAATTCGTCTTTCGAGTAGGCTAGGTTGAGGTCATGCAAGTCCATGCAATGCGGGTCCCCCTATCACTTTAGTGACAGGGGAAAATGTTAGAAATCCAACAAGGATAATTAATGGGTAAGATGAAGGAAACAAAAAGAAGGTGCTGAAGTTTTTCTTTGACGAGAAGAGAAATGCGAGGTTCATTTTCCTTAGCTTTTGTTTGATGGGTTTAGCATTGGGAACAAGCATAATATTATGGACCACTATGGTGGGGTCAATATCGGGAATGTCTACGTAAGACCAAGTGAAAGTGTGGTTATGTTCTCTGAGAAAAGAAGTGATGGCTTCTTGTTCAGTAGCATCTAAAGATTGTCTGATCTTTAGAATGTGTGGATCATCCTGAGTATGAATGTTGATCTTGATAGTCGATTCATTCAACATAGTTTGTATCTCAGAGGGTAATGACCGATGAATATATGAGTCTTCTGCACCAAGGTAGGTGAGTATGGATTCATAATCTAACATCGAATGATGTTAATTGTAGGTGTGTCATCATCGATCATTTCAGATTACAGAAGGGAAGAGTGGAAGGGACCTCACCTCACATGATAAGTCAGAGGCCCCAAGGAAATGGTGTTTATAAAAAAAAAAGTTAGGAGGGATAGATTTAGGATCCATCAACTCCATTAGTGAGGATGGTTATGAAGTTGGAGCGGGTGAAGAAGGTAGAGAAGAGCTAGTGTCCTTAATGAGTTCAATATGGGCCTATTTGGTTGGTGGTTCGGGGAAGCCGATACCACTACTGGTCGTTATTTTTGGGTGGTACATGGAATAATAGTATGGTGGCCTTGCTCATAAAATCCAAAACCAAAACCCTTCCATGCACATCGGTGTAGGAAGGTGTGGGTAAAATGGCAATTGCTAAGTGATTGGAAGTCAACGGAAAATGGGTGGGTTTGAGATGGTGGTTTAGTGTGTAAGTGGTAGATCAAGTCCCCATAGGTGAGACTAGTATGAAGATGAGGAGGACCATAAAGGAGGAATTCTCCTATACGGTGATTATAGTGAGGGTGTTGGTGAAGACTTCCATACTCCTATAGAGTAAGGAATGTGTTGACACTATATAGGTGGTACTCCCCGCAGTGAGGCATTGAAAAACACCTTTCAAAGGATCAACGATTGGTATTTAGGTAGCTTGTATGGATAATGTGTCGAGGTCAATGCAGAGGTGGAGTTAATGGATCGGGAAGTCGATGAGACAACTATGGAGGTTATGGCAGTGATAGGGATGGAGGAGGTATGTGCAGGTAGAAGCAATGGTCAGTCTAGTAGGTGGAGGTGTAGGTGAAGTGGTAGTGGTCACAGAGGTAGATGGCTTGATAGGTATGAGCACAACATTGGGTCGGTAAAGCATGTTGCATGTTTTGAAAGGTGATGGGTCAGCTGGAATGGTATAAGTGTGTCCTTCATGTTAAAAGTTTACACAATGATGCAAAGTGGAAGGAACACAACCCATGACATGGATCCAAGGTCTGTCAAGCAACAAGTTATATTGAGTTACCCCTAAAAAAGTAAAACAATTCTGAATAGTATGGAGACCCACGTGAATGTGGAGGATGACAAAGGTTTAGTGTAGAGGTGATAGCGTCATTGAATGAATGTAACATGACCGAATGTTTATGCATGTAATTTTTAGGTATGTGTATTTTAGAAAATGCATGGGATGAAATGATGATAATGCTAGCGCCCCATCAATCATCACACAACATACCCATATGTCGTTGATGTGGATAGAGATGAAGAGGGATGGGTTCGGTCATCGTTTTGGTGTGGCATGGTCTCTTCCTCCGACAAACTAAGGGATGTCACTTGGTGAACAAGGTGGGGTGAAGATGAAGATGGTAATTTGGTGAGATTGGCTACATGATGGGGTGTGAAAATGGAGGCTACGGGTGTAGGGTCATTGGGTAAAACCTTAATAGATTGAAGAACCTCCATGAGAGCTTGACGATGGGATTCCAAGGTTTGAATGAGGTCATATAGGGACATTTTGAGGGGATATTGGTGTAATTGTTTGAGCATGGTGTGATGTGTGACGCCATTAGAAATGGGGTACATGGGGCAGGAGATAGTTATTTTAGGTATGGGTGCAGATGGTATGTTGGGTATAGGATTGGTTGGTGGGTCAATTGCCTTTTCTTTACCCTTCATGCACATGTAGTGACGTGTATCATGTTGATTTGAGGGGATTTGGAAAATGGAGAAGGTGTAGGATGAGTGGTATAACGACATGAAGGGCAAAAACCTACCGAAGGAGAAAATCCTTGTGAGGTGAGTTGGGTGCAACGACATTAGGGTGGTTACGTGGAAAGTTATCTGATGCGAACCATGTTAATTTCAAATGTTGGGGTGGCTCTATGAGCTATGAGGGTGGAGGTTGTGGTCGTTGAGTGGGCTGTGTGGGAATGGGTGTTGGTATAGTAGGATCCTTGTCGAGAAGGTTGTCATTGTCAAAGTTGGCCTCCTCGAAGGACACAATTGATAAGGATGGTTTTCAAGTCCTCGTAGTACTCCACATCATTCCCGACACACAACGGTATGTGTAAATTTTAGTATTGTCAAACCCTTTTGCCATGGGTTTGAGGGGTCATAAGGTCTTAGTGGTGGTAATGTGATGACAAGTATTAAGGAGGTTGCTTAAAATTTTTGCATAAGACCTCGCTAGTGGATCATAATGAGAAGTGAACATGGGTTTGGGTGTAGGTGTGGTTGATTTTCATGGAACGGTTTTTGAAAGAGGAGGAGTGGATCGAGCTATGGGTTTGGGTACGGGCATTGTTTTAGGTGTTGATCATGTTTGTTTAGGTAGGTGTATAGTAGATCGATGAGTAAGAGGGTGTGTGGTTGTTTGACTACCTTATTGTGGGGTAGTGGAGCTTTTTTTTGGGTTACACCTTCTTGGGTAAAGGTGATGTGGGTGTACGAGGTCTAGAAGGAAAAGCAGATGGAGGAAGAGGGCCAGTTACCCATGGGGATAATAGGGGTACTGTGAAGGTAGATGATGCGGGTCGTGCTTGAGGTGTGAGAGACAACGACTTAAGTGTAGTGGGTAGTAAAGAAATAGCTGAGGGTATTGGAGGTATGGGTGGTAAAGAGGCTACAGGTGTAGATGTAAGTCGTGTTCGGTGTTTAGGTAGGTCTGAGGTTTGGGAGTAAGGAATGGGCTATTGTGTTTTTGTTTATTAGTGGGTGGAGGTTACTTGACCATGTTGGGTAGCCGAGGTCCTAAGAAAGATGAGACAAGTGCAAGTGATTAGTACGACCGGTATGAGTTCTATGGGTTTGGTGCTTCTATTTGGGTATTGGAGTAGGTGTGGTGTTGACTTCGGAGGATGTAGCAAAATCTAGTTTAATAGGTGGATGAGTAAGGCTGGTGGTCGAGGTGACCCCTAAAGTGGTAATAGGTTTAGTTGAGGAAGATGTTGTATGTGTGGATTTGGGTTTAGATGTAGGTCGGGTTATGGGTAAGGGTGTGGTTTGAGCTATAATAGGTGTTGTGGAAGGGGTTGTGATAGAGGTGGTTGTGTTTGGTTTGATTGGTTGAAATATTTTTGGGTAGATAGTGGAGGTATCAGCAAGGGATCTCTACATCTATGTTGAGACGGGAAGTAAAAGGTGCCCCCATAGTAGAGCCCTATCCACATAATCTAAGTGATTGGCCAAACGTGAGAAAAACATGTTTGTAGGTGGTGTTGGTTAGGACCTAATGGCAATTCCCATAAAATGTGTCTTAGAGACAAGGAATTGGCTAGCTTCAGCTTTCATGGGTAAGAGAGCTGAAAGTAGGTTTGTAGGATTTTGGGTAGCTGATGAAGAATGATCACCAAGAGGTAAAGGTATCTCAACTAGGTCTATGATCGGTGGAGGAGATGATGGAAGCTCCTCTATAAGTGGAGGAATGGATAGGTGCTCCTTTGTGGGTGGAGGAGGTAATGGGTGCTCCTCTGTGGGTGGAGGAGGTAATGGGTGATCCTCTATGGGTGGAGGAGGTAATGGGTGCTCCTCTATGGGTGGAGGAGGTACTGTGGGTAAAGGTTCTCTAAGTGGTGAAGCCAGGGGTGAGATGGTCTCAATGTTAGCGGAAGACTCCTCCGTAGGTGATGAAGGAGATGAAAGGTGTTCCTCTATTGGTGAAGGAACAGGGAGGTTGGTTCCGATGTGGAAGGAGGATTTTGGGCTAGGATCTCCTCTATGGAAGGAATATGGGGTAATTGGGAGGTGACATGTACATCATTAAAGATAGCGTGAACCTCGTGGGTATGGGTATCGTGAGTTGAGGTCTCACCGGTTTGATCAAACGAAGGGGCATGGTTGGGAAATGGTTTCTTGAAGATGTGTAGGTTTTGGTTGGTAGGTGCATTAGGATTATCCATGGTTAACTTGCCTTTCTCAAGCATTTATTGGACAATATTTTTGAAAGTGATGCAATTGCCATCACTATGACCCTTTACTTGATGATAATTACAAAAATCATGTTCTTTATACCATGTGGGCATGGGGTGAGCAAGGTCAAAACCAGTGTGTGGTTTTATGGGTGGAAGAGTGATGGCTCGCTTTGATAAGCTTTTCTAAGATAGAAGAGTAAGGTTCCCCAATTGGGGTATATTTCGTTGCTCTTGTCCAATTCAAAAGTCCTGGACAGTGAGAGATTAGATGAAGGGGTAGCCTGATTTGATGGATGTGCTAGGCCGGCCTTGAGTACCACTATGTTAGCGGTGCCCTTAGCTTTTGAATAATTGGTTTGTGGTTTGGAAGAAGAAGAGGTATCATTCGACTTGAATGCTGAATTCTTATTATGTAATTGAATTTTCTTCTCTTCGATGGCCCAAATCTCTAACTTTCGTGCCATAGTGAATGCTTCATCGAATGTTCGGAAGGTTTGGACCTACAAGGTTGGTGAGATATGTCTAGCACAAGCCCATGTGAAGAGATCAATGAGTTTTTTTGTGGCAGTTAGAAGGTAAGTTGGTTGATTAGGCTACGCTAGTGAGCGAAAAAATCTGCAATAGATTCGTCCTCATACTGACGTGTGGAGTATAGATCGGTCATGGTAACCTTCTTGACGATATTAATAGAGAAATCATCTAAGAAGGCTTGGGCTACCTAATTGAATGAGGATATAGAGTGTCTAGGTAACCCACTATACCAATCTAATGTAGGTCTAGTGAGGGTCATGGGAAAGGTCCTCAAGAGCAAGGCATCATCATGAGTGATCATATAACATTTGTTTGAACAACAACAAAATGTTGTTGCATGGGTCTTATTTGTTATTGAAATGATTGAATTTAGGTATTTACCAATGCACGGGTATGAGTGGATAGGAATGGATGGGTGGATGGGCTCATTGCAAATCTCATCATAGGTGAGAGTGTCATGAGAGAGCTCAACCGATGCCTCCAATGTCCTGGATCTTGTCCAACATCAATTTAATTAGGTCATGTTAGTGGGTTGTGATGATTAGGTGCCTCCTATAGTGTGAGAGGGTTATTTTTGGGCATATAATAGGGGTGGCACTCCAATGTATGGTGCTGCCATGTAGGTTGATTGGGAATAATGTAGAGAAATAGGAAGTATGTGCCCTGAGTGAATAATGGAGGAAACAGAGGTGGATGATAGTATGTATATGGGGGTGGAAGGGTCATGGTAACCCTAGTGGCAATAGGGACTAATGATTGTGGAATGGAAAGGACTACATTCTAAAATGGGGTAGGGGTCATTGACACTAGAGGTGGTAATGTACTACAAGTATGTGTGATACATTAGGTGTAGATGAGGTTGTGTTTGGGGTAGTTGTCGTGGGTATGGTGGATGTATCGGGTGCCATTGAGGTAGCAGACATGGCAGCTTATAATAGTTATAGGACCTAGCTACTAAATGACTGGGGTAAGGTAGATACAAGGCAAAGACGAGAGTTAGATGGGGATGATTCTCGGAGTGGGAGAAAGAGTCGGGGATAGATACGGCATGTCGTATATCAACTGACCCGAGGTATCTCAAGTGGATGAGTGGGAAAGGCAAAACTGCAATGCGACAGGGGTTTTGGTCAAGGAGTTGTGTGAACTCCTCATCTCTCGATAGTGATAATAATAGGCTAGATGGGATCTATGTCTGGTGATAAAATGGAAGGTGGTGAAGGACTAGGTGGGAGTGGTTGACAACTAGCGTGAAATACGAGTGCGCTTGCTTGTCTTTGGGTCAGCACCATATGATCCAAGATCGATCGTAGGGTTGCTTCTCATAAATGACACAGAGAACAATAGGAATAGGTGAATCTAGCGGCAAAAAGAGGATTAGGTACCAAATGATGTTTGGAATGTGAAACAAGCTAACCGATGTCGGTTAGGGAAAATCGATGCTACCTAGGGTAACCACTACTACCAATGTATATAAATGGACAGTGAGTGAAAAACAAGGCAGAAGGTGAAATATGATAGGTATGCCAAATTTGATGATGTTTACAACATCAATGGGTATGATGGTAGTGACAGGGACTGATGAAAAGTGGAAGAAAATGAATAAAATTTCCTTTTGAGTAGGTTAGCAAAAGGACCTAGAACCAACATCGGTTGGCTATAACCGATGGTGGTCAGAGGTAACCGATGACAGTTACTGTGAAATTAAAACAGTGGTGAAAGAAAAGTGGTTGTGAATTAAAATATGGTGTGGAATCGCACTCCATAATTCCAATAATGATGGTGATATGGCCCAGGTACACTCAGGATAAGCCAGAAAACATAATCTTTGATGAGGAGCATGCAAGGATGAACAAAAAAAAGTGAAGAACGTGATCTCTCACTTCAAAATGTAAGCCAAGTAGAAATACTAGGAAAAATGTGATCCTAGGAGTGCCCTTTCTATTATGTTTGTTTAGCTTATTCTATTTAGGGACTTACACATGAATTGTGAAATAGATTTTTTTGTGAGGATGGCTTCCTACAAAGAAGGAGATAAAAAGGTGAGGTTTTAGGTATGTTATGGTGGGGACGGGCTTCACTTTGAAGTATGACTCGATAGAGTAGTGAGCTGGGTGCCCACTATACCGTGATCATGTGATCACCTACAACTTCTTCCAGGTAGGATGTTGTTTAAGAATGTATGTATTTTGAATTTTTGTGAGGTTTGGTAAGACTCAAAGAAAGAGAAAAGGAAATAAATGCTTTTCTACGATTCATTTGTCAACCATCAGTTGGGCATGACTTCTAGCGTATAGGTTGCCCTCAATTAATGTGAGCTAATGCAATAAATCAGAATGCAATGCACTTATTTTTAAGCCCAAATCAAGATGTGAAATTGGATGACACAATAAGATGAAGAGGAAGAGGGATGCTCTTTCACTACAATGTAGAAAACATGAAGAAATGGTTCTTTTTAATTACACCAAAAGAAAAGTTTCCTTTAGAGAAAATAGAAAGAAAAGGTGGGTTTCCAAGGAAGAAAATTAGTGTGTATGCTCTTTTAGAAGGGAAACAAACAAAATTGTTTTCCTAAAAATGAATATAATTCAAGGAACCCTAGATGGGTCCCCAGGTACTACCAAAATGTTTCATCCGATTCTTAGATCATTTCTTTGAAGTGTTGACCAAAAACAGATATAGGGAAGCGAGCATAGGAGGAATACTTGTTCAAATGTCTTTGGTTGATGGGTTGTCATATGCATGCATATGACTTCTGAATCCATAGCTGATCGTGAGAGCTTCCTTTTAGCTAGGAGGAACTTCCTGTAATGCAAAGCAAGACCACCAGAAGGAATTAAACAATATGGGTATTGAACTACCTAGTGTATTCTAGATCCGGAAGTGTGATACTTCCTAGATGGCTGTCATTCGATTGTTTGAAACAATTTAATTCTGTAAACAAAGTAAATCCTATTATAATTTGAAAAGATTTAGGTATCTCACTTAAAACACAATAAGAAATAGATCTAATCTAACAGGCTAAGCTAAAATAGAATCCAAAGGTCAAATGATTGGTTCTAGGTTCTGCAAGTTTGACAGAGGTCTCGGGTAGATCAAAGGTGGATGAGGGTGAGATGAAATTTGGTGGGTAGGTCTTTGTTCTAGGTTGTATGGGAAAATACACAAAGACAGATGTCGGTTAGAAGTAACTAACGGCATCAGTGTAAACGATGCCTTGCTATTGTGGAAATCTAGAAATGCCACGTAACAAGCTTTAGCTCTCCTTTGTGATTGCGCACAAAGGACTTTGGTTGGTCGATGAGGTATTTGGTGACTAGGGTAGGCTTTGGCGAGGTTTTAATGGGTATATGGAGGTGGAAATGTTGGAGAATGTCAATAGGTTGCTAGGTAAACAATAGATGATAAAATGATGATGAAATGAAATAAACTAGAAAAGTATGACATTATATTGACTTGGATTCTAGTCCTAAATGCCCACAGTTAGTGACGGATGGAGGTGTTGATGAGGGGTTTGGAGGCTGCAAGTGATCACCAATTGAAGGAAAGATTCTATATGGGCTGCATGTACATTCCTCTTTTCTTGGTTAGATCTCGATCATGGCTAGGATGATCACCGTGCAGAAAATATGTTTGATCTCCTTCCTTGCATGTAGTTTCTCACTAGAATTCACTCTCTGAAGATGTGTTACCTCTATGAGATGTGTTTTTTTCTCACCAACCTTCTACTTTTTCTTCTAACCTTCTACTTTTTCTTCCAACCTTGAGAATAAAGTTATTTTGGGGTTAAAATGGTAACCAATGTCGGTTCCGGCTAACCAAAGTGATGGTTAGGGGTAGCCTTAATCGGTCAAGGTGGCATTTCCTAGGTTTACTAAACTAGGGAGATCCTTTTGATTTCCTTGGATCTCATGTCATTAACCCATAGATTAGACTGGGAGATTCTTGTGAGCATGTGGGAATGTGGTTAGAGGGAATGTAGGCATTGATTTTTAGGGTTTGGGTAAGTCTTAGTTAGTTATGGCAACTTACTAAGAATAGGTCTTAGGTTGAGTTGGCTTGGTGAGGTGTCTAAGTGAATTGTATGTGTGGATATTATTTAAAATAAGATATTTAAATAATAGATATAGTGAGGATAATGAATTAATTAAATTAAATTAATTAAATTAATATTAGTGGGGTGAAGGGGGCCATGGCTAGGTGAATGTGATGAAGGGTGTTTATTCATCGAGGGACCAAAGGGGAGTGACCTAATTTTAGTTTCTACAACATCACTCAACCTAGAATGAGTGCTCATCCAAAGAGTGTAAAGGTACCACATCCCTCTTTAGGGTTTCTATAACAGGATGTTAACATGATGAGGGAAGAAACATATACATTCATAACTAGTCCATCATTCTACAGTGCATGCTACCCACAGATCTATGAAAGAACAAGCTTAAATAATAATCATCATTGAATTAATAACATGCACTACTCAATTACACAAAATGACACTTAGATTCAGCCAATATCTTCCATCTATAAATATAGAAGCTTCTTACAAGATCATCAATTTATATCAAGGCATGTATGGATTTGATACATCCATTCATATGTCTAGAATCATACATACACCACTCTCTGTAATCTCTCTCTACTATGCACCTAACATCATATATATATATAGGGTGGGGAATCACCCTTCACCACTTATCTATTCCAAAATAGGTTGGATGCTATTGATAGCCACATGTTGTTTACACTTATAGCCACACATGCAAGTACACTATCTATAGTCCTCTTATAGATAACTGAAGTGTCAATTTTATTCCTAGTTGGTCTTCTTACATAGATGTTTTGAACCACTTCTCCAAATATAGATAATGCATGGCACACACATCTCTACATCATTGATGTGTCCCACATGCCATCTTCTAAAAATAGGTCTCTATGCTCAAAATTGGCTAAGTCCTAAAATCTGAACTTGCCTTCCGCATGTGGGTCCTTCCTGTCCTTCCGCACCTTTGATCTTGGCCTTCTATCCCACATGAATTCCTTGTGTGATCTTTGACAAGTATTTTTGATCAACAACCCATATTACGTTTTCCCTCTTGGGCTAAGTCATTCCATGTACATGTTGATGCTTCAGGGATGATGATTGGAGAAGTCTTAGCACAAAATAGAGAAGGGATTTTTGACTACCCCTTTTTTTTTCTAGCAGAAGTTAACACAAATATAATATAACTACACTAGTACTGAGCGTAAAACACTATCAATGATCTGCGCACTTCAAAAATTTAGGTAATATATTTTGGAAACACCTTTCATATTCTACACAGACCACATGGCATTGAAGTACTTCGGTAAAAATCCCATTTTACAAGGGCGCATATGTCGGTGGGTCTATTTGTTCCAAGAGTTTGAGTTTATAGTTGTTGTGAAACTAGGAAAGAGTAACTCAGGGCCCAAGCATTTGTCAAGGATTGACTCATGGGAGAACACTCAGAGCATTGAGGATGTTGTACGAGTAACGTTAATGTTTAGGTTGAGGCGCATGCCCTCGACTTAGAAGATATTGTTGTGTTTCTTAAAACAGTGTGTCCCAAAAAGAAATGAAGAATTTAGAAAGAAAAAGTTAGCCATATGGATCGCACCCTACATGTTAATTAGTGGATACTTATAAAAACTAGGCCATGATGAGGTTTTACATTGGTGTGTGTTGGATCATGAGCACGTTACAATCATGGAGGAAGCACACAAAGTGATTGTACGTGGAATCTATATAAGGAATGCCACCGCATGAAAAATCCTACTTACGGGCTTTGGTGGGAAAGCATCTACCAGATTGCATTGAGTTATGTAAGGTCTATGACCATTACCAACACCTCGACAAGCTAGGAAGAAGGGATGAGATTCCCAAAGGTGATAGCTAGTGCAAAACCATTTGAAAACTGGGTCATTGATTTTGTAGGACCAATTTCACCTGTCACGCGAAGGACTGGTTTGCGCTATATCATCACTTGCACTGACTACTTAACAAGATGGGTAGAGGTAGTGCCTACAAGGGACTACACAACAACAACAACAGCTAGGTTCTTGTGGGAAAATATAATCAGTAGATATGGATGTCCAGAGCTTAATGAGTGATAGGGGTACTCATTTCTTAAATGAGACAATTAGGATCTTGTTGGTAGAATTCATGGTATCCCACCATAAGACTACCCCATACCACCCACAAGCTAATGGAATTGCTGAGGCATTTAACAAAATTCTAAGTCACATGTTAACTAAAATTTGTGATGTGGGAAGACATGATTGGGATGACAAAGTTTTAATTATACTCTGAGTGTATAGGACTACCTATAAGAATTTGAACAAGGCCACACCATTCCAATTGTTGTTTGGCACGAAGTTGTGTTACCAATAAAATTCATTGTACCATCTATGTGTATTGTGTGTGCAGGAGGATTAGCTGATGAACAAGCACTATAGGAGAGCATGGAAAAATTAATGCAGTTGGATGAAAGGTGATCACTTGTGAGGTGGATTCATAAGGCTGAAAAGTGTGAAAAAATTCATGGCATGATTGTCATATTAAAAACAGACAATTCGAGGTTGGGCAGATGGTCAAGCTTTATGACTCCAAATTTTTGTGCCATCCTGGGAAACTAAAATTCCATTAGTTAGGGCCATATATCATCTCATACATCCTTGATTTAGGAGAATGTCGATTCTACAAGAATTAGATGAGAAGATATTACTCGACCATTTTCAATAAGAGTAGGTTGAATCCCTACTATAAATAAGGATTTTGTGTAATTATATATAAGGTAGTATTGTAATTAATCCTAAGGTTTTCTTTAATGCCACTTATTATTTTACAACATTTTTCTATGGGTAGAGGACTGTGCATCCATTTTAGTGTGGGGTGGAGTAGTGCGAAAAATAATAGAAGTTGGTAGTGGAAGCTATGTTTTGATGGCCTGGATTGAAGAATCAAAATTGCAAAGTTTGGAAGAACACGTGTGGAAAAGGTGGACATAAGGATTTTGGTGTCAAGAGAGCTTTACAAAGACCACATATAAGGATGAGAAGCGTAGGAACAACATGATGAGGGAAAAAATTAGGGTAAGGATGGAAGAAGTGCCTTCGGTGTTGGATGCATGCGTGTGAGGACCTTTGGTCGATTAATGATTTTGCATGCCAAATTTTTTAAGGGTTTTGTGCGCAAGGTTGGGCACGGGGTAAAAGCGCTTAATGTTGGCTTATGAAAAAAATCCACCTTTATTACAAAGGTATGATGGTAGGTGGAATTGTATTTATTACGGAAAAGAAGCAAAAGATATAAGTAGAAGGTCGGGATACATTGTTATTACCTTGAATTTGTGATATTGAAGAACTCTTGCAAACTAGGGCATCCTTGAGAAAAATTTTATGAAAGGAGGATGCAAAGATCGACTACATATCTAGTTTGTCAAATGAACTAGGGTGAAAAAACATGTACATAGGCGTAAAGGAGAGGGTATTGGAATTTTAGAAACCCGTAAGTGAATACGCCATCTTGTGGAAGGAAAGGTTTTTTCTGGTTAGGGTTCCAGAGCTAGGGAATAGGATTGAAAGGATTTTTTTGTAAGAGTAGAGCCATAGAGTTCGGAAGAGTAAGGATCAAAAGGAAGCAAAAAAAAATTAAATAACCCGATAGAAGATATGGCACCAAGGAAAGTAACCATCATTTCACCAAAGAAGGGAAAGGGAAAAGGAAAAGAAGTTATTTCCACTAGCTTTAATGAGGAATGGTATGCAGAAATGCAATACCCAGATGGCGTATTGCTAGGAAAAGAGTGGGTGTCTCATGTGAGAAAAATGGCTGTAAGTGACTACAACCATCAAACAAGCACCATGGAGAAAGAGATGGCGTTAGAAATGGTTAGACCTATAGAAAAGAGGACACCTGATAGAATGCCCATCTATGATGATGAATTCAAGGTGAAAATGGAGAAGGGTGGATTATTGAAACTATACAAGTTGTATTATTTTGATAAAACCAAGTGGTTGTACCAATGGATGATGTTATGTGTACATGAATACCATATCTATATTACAAGGTAAAGGGTAAGGATATCTAAATTTACTAGTCTTACCTGTGAGGGAGATTCATTTGATGATGACTTGGAGGACAAGGAAGCCATAAATAAAATTATGGAGGCCTATGACTATAAGGTGTCGTGGTACTTTGACACTTCTATTATTTTTAACTCTATGATGAGGATGGCCATGTGCTTAGTGACCAAGCTGAATGGATAGGAGAGGTGGAAACAGATCAACAATGGGTTTAATGTTTTCCTAAAAATCTCGTAGATGGAACCATCTAAAACCTCTCACCATTCATAACAAATAATATCATCGCCACATGCGATGCATGACATGAAGATCATGTTTGGTAATGTCCTGTTTACCATCATGTTTTAAGAAATTAGAGTACCCGACACACTAGAGAAATGTGTATAGGATTACCTAGATGAGAACCCCTCCTCTTCATGTAGAGAATCGAGAAGTATACTTACAACACCTTGACATCTGCCCACAAGGTACACATGGAGAAATGGAATAAGATAATGTGTGACGCGTTTGGAGCTGAGTTAAGAATTCTGAGAAATTGCTAATTCTAGTGCTAAGAGAATCCGAGTTTACATTTTACTAACATTTCGTATTTATAGGTTTAATTTGGTAGAAAAACCAAGATCCCATGGTTCAAATTACCTTTCTCCTTCACTGTGCAATACTTCCAAATTGGGGTCAACTACTTCAAGGAAGAAAAAAGGATGAGGTTCGGTCTCGACATGATGGACCAGGACTACCATGAGCTACACAGGACTTTGATTTACTCAAGAAGTACACCTATTGGAGAAGTATTTCTCTCATGAAGTGCATATGATGAAACCAGGTGACCTTGCCTATTCTAAGAGGACCACAAAGTGAGAGTACATCTATGCATAAGGCTAAAATATGAGAAGAACACCTATGTGAAAAATAATGTTTCAATCCTGAAGACCAAACCACAAGGAAGAATGTCATGTTGTGGAAGAGGGAGAGATAAGAGGCACTAGAGAATAATTGACCGAATATATAAACAATGCAACTTATAGGCACGCAGGAGTTAGGCATGAAGCCAAGCACATATGCACGACTGTTGGTTGGATATTTTGTCAAACCAAAATATGAGGTTCAACCACAGTACATGGGATTGAATCCCTCCTCAAAGACAGGTGAGGCTGCCTGTTTATTGCTAATCTAAAACACAGTAAATAATATATACAATATTCACACTAATCTAACCATTGGGGGTTGGGATGAAATCCCGAAATCCACATTCACACGATTCAAGGATATTGCTTTCGTACGTGAAATAGGTTAGAAACTATTACAGTGAAAGAAGCACGGTAGAAAAGAAATGGGAGAAACGTATTTTCTTTCGAGTAAACACAGAGCACGAAATAATCATACGAGTTTTAGATCACAAATATAGTGTCCGAGATAATTAGAAACACTGAGATTTTATGCAAAGAATAGCTCTAAGATCATGAACATAAGAACAATATCTTAAATAAGATATATTTCACAACACAAAGTCTGTAAAACAATATCAACTTCTATTCTTCAAAATGATTGAAAGAAAACACAAAGTTTTTCTCCTTTCCATAGCCTCTTAATGCTCCAAAATTCTCGACCCTTTAGAATGCACAAGCATCCCTTTTTTATAACAAAAGAAGCTAGAGTTTAAACAGAACAGATCCTGAAAAGTAGCATGCTAACTAGAGTTTCAGCTTTGCATGATTCTCACGCAGGAGATCAAGTCGAAGTCTGAATTAAAAATATGATAAAATGGAAATAAAAGATGTGTCATTCTAAAAATAGAAATGACATGAGACGCTGGAGCTCAATCCGAGTCATCATCTTTTGATTCTTCTCCTTTCTCTTCCTCCAGCTGAGACTGTTTGTTCCGGAACTCCTGGAACTTCCGAATAATGCCTTGCATTTCGTTTTCCTCAGGTGCAGTGGAAAGATCATTCCACATTTCGCAGGTCTCATGGATATCACTGGCACCGCTGCCGGAAGCTTTTTCAACCTCTTGCTGAGCTTTCTTAAGGCCTCCAACGTATGCTCAATCCTCACAAACTGACCAATGACTTCAAGGTCGAATCCATCTACAGGTTCATGCTGAATAATCTCTTGAACTTGTTTGAAGAGATCATCTGCTGATAGGGCACTTGATTTCCCAACCGACATCTTTGGACAAATCTTTAGCAATTCTTCCTCCAGATCACTTTTCCCATCGATCAATTTATCCCTTGATTCTCTCAACTTGCTGCAGGCTTCGTTGAGAATCTTTACTCTGAACTTGATGCCCTTGATCAGCTGAAAGTGTTTATCTGTATGTGGAAGAATTGCTTCTTCTACCAAGAGATGTGCTGGTATTTGCTTCAGCACTTGGAGAGCCTCACAAGTCAAATCAAGCTGTCCAAGTTCTTCAGTGAATTCCTCATCCATCTTCTCTCCTTCCTTCTGAATTTCTGCCAAGGACTGATGAACTTTCACCACGTCTTGAATTACTTCCTTCCCTCGTTGGAGCAACTTTTGGATCCACTCATCAACCACCCTTCCTTTTCTGGTAATCTTCTCAATCGTAGGCACCGATGAGAAATCGAATCCGGCAGAAGCAGAAGCAGATGGTATGGATTCCAGGGGTGTTGAGAGTTTAATCAAAACCTCTGTCAACTGCTCCACTTTTTTCTTAAACTCATCTCTGCTGATCTTTGTTTCTTTCAACTTTTGGCACAGCACGTCTATGGAAGCCCGTGCATCTTGTTGCGCTCCTTCTGTTGTTACTTTCCCTAGAGCCACCTTGGTGATCTGATAATCAGCAGCTGTTACATCATCCCTAGTTTTGTCAGCTGAGGGAGTGGCGATCTCTGCGAACTTATCTCCTGAAGCATCTACCAAAACTCTTGAAACTGTTTTGGGTTTCTTGGCTGATCTTGCAGTAGAAGCCTTGAGTGAGCTGAAATCAAAGGCTGGTAGGGGTACAATCACTTTCCTCTTCCTCGGAGTTTGTTCGAGTAGCCATGGTGGTGTATCAGAGGAAACTGCCAATGTTGTAGTAGCTGGTATTCTACTCTCAAGGGGAGCAGATTCTACTATTGGAGGAGGGAACAATGATCAACGTGGTAGTAGGTGTAATGAATAAAGGCACGAGGTTGTGGGGAGTGTTGGTGATCACTTGGGTTCCAGGTAGAAAGGGTGAGAGCCCGGCGAAAATATTGGCCATGCTTGAAGAAGTGGATGGGGAATGAGGAGGCTGAAGTGGTTGTTGAGGGGAGGCACAGATTCGGTCTCCAAAGCCTTGATTGCGCCGAGATAAGGTCTCTTCGATTGAGAGCAATCAGCAAATGGTGAAGTCAAGGGCTGACTTCCTCCTTCTTCCAAATTAATTTCTCCTATTTACGGTGGTGTTGGTGATTACGGCACATCCACCGTTTGAGTTGGAGAGACAATTGAAGAGATTTGTCTTTCTTTCCTCTTCTTGGGAATCTTGATTTTTATAGACCCCAGTAGATTCCTTGTCCTTCTTCTTTTTGGAGGGCCCCCTCGGGAGCAGCCCAATTTTGGAAACTTGTCATCTTTAAAATTCATGCCCCAAGAGAGAGCCATTTCTTTATGCGAGCCAGAATTAGGGCTGACCTATCGGTGATAGAGGCTTTTTCGCTGGCTGCGACCAATCAATAGGCGGAAAAACGTATCGATCTTCATTAAGCCCATCATAGGACATATCTAACACACTTTCATTGTCCCTTATACCATCGCAAATCAGAAATCTCTAGCGTCGAATCTCATCAATAGTTAATCTGCATGATCTTTTACGCGAACATGCACTCCGTTCTGTGAGATCCACCCAGATATCCTCAATGTTGGGCCTGTGCAGATGTAGGGCTCCATAAGTTCTTAGTACTCCTCGGATGTCAAAACCATCCCGAGACTTCATATGCTTCTTTAACTTCTCCTGGAGTTCACATTCGACATTTTTAGCTTTTGCCGCTGTCGAGCAAGTATATCTCCCAATAGAAATTGGGAAGGATACTGCTGCCTTGTGCTTGCTCTGTTGGAACTTGTGGAAATCCAACAATTGTCTGACCAATTCTATTAGTATCAATCTATCGCCGGGATAACGAGGCAGACGAAAAGGTTCTCGGAATACATGACCGTTCGAAGGTAGGTAAACTTCTTGAACTGTAAGAAGATACATCCCCACTTAGATACTTCAGCCCATGCCTCGTCCGAGACCCTTGTCTTTCTTACTGATTGAGTGGCGAGATGTTCTCATAGAAAAAGGCATCATTAACCCTTCTAAACTGATCCTTAGACCCCTTCTTCGTTATTTGAGGATAATACTTATAGAAGCTGGATTTGTGGTTCTGCTTCCTTTAGTCTCCCGATACTGGATAGCTCCTCATCCCAGTACTTTGCATAGGCCACATATGAGAACATATAAAACTTTCCGGTTGACAGGACCGTCATCATCTGGGAATCAATTTCATCACTGATCAGGGTTCCCCAGTCAATCCCTTGCTTATTCTTCCTAATGGTGACCATAAATTGGTACATCCATCCATGAAATAAATTTGATTCCGGCAAGCCAAACACCCGGCTCAGTAGGGTGATAATATCGTTGATTTCTTGGATGAAATCCGATCTAGGGATAGTTCTTGGAAATCTAGATATTACTGGTTTTGCCTTAACCAAGAACTTCTTATTAACATCCTTAATGCAATTCTCCTGGTTACTGTCCCAGGCCTTCTGAGCCAATTTCATATTTAGGGCTCCATACTCTTCAAAATTTGGTAGTTTCAGGAGATCATCCAAATAAGCCCCATCTAGTTTGATAACTACTTCACCAGCCTGATTCCTTACGGACCGAGAAGCCGAGTCGTAGCTGGATGCACACGCCAAAACAAACTCTGGACACTGGGCAGACATAGGGAAGCCTGCTGCAAGGGGCAAGCCACTGTCAGCTATAGCTTTCATCCATGGGGTTTGAGAAGAACTCTTCACCCTGTTCCAAAAATCGTCCATATCTATGTTGCCCATTTCAGTATCCCTGATATCATAATTACAGTCGACATATGACGGGGATTCTGGTTTCTTAAACTTGTATTTCATCCTGCTTGATTTTCCGGCCTTCTCCTGTGATGAACCGAGGATCCGACATGAAGAATATTGGAAAGAGAAAAGCTCGGAACTCCGGAGATCTTTGCATGCACACTTTGAAAAACTGATTGACGGAAGGCGTCGGAAGAAGCGAAGAACCCGACACGCAGAAGAAGATATCGGAAAACTTTGAAAACCCGACACGTCTGATATGTCGGAGTCTTGGCGAAACCCGACACTTGCTTTCAATGGCGGAAACAGGGGAAAACCCGGCACTTGCTTTTTTAATGACGGACTGCCGCCGAAAACCCGGCGTCTACTGTGATGGCGGAACTTAGGAGATGCCCGGCACTTAGTGTTGAGGTCGGAATGTTGAAAGACCCCGTCACTGCGAGCTTCCTTTGTATTTCGGACTTTTGAATCTGCAATACAAACTTCAAAATCCAAGAAACCAAAAACAGAGCCTTTCCTTTGAATTTCTACATAGACATCTTCCTTTCTTTTTTGTTATTCATATTCCAAACATTATGAAAGTAATTGGAATTTGGAAGGAACAGCACCAATTGATAATCTCAAAAAGAAAATAAACCCTAAAAACCCAAAACCCTTTCCAAAACAATACGAGCGAAGAAGGAAGAAAAACCCTCAACAACCGGCAAGAAATTGGAAAGAAAATATATGCGATCGATCCAGAGAAATCAAGAATAAAGAAGGAGCGAAGAATACCTTCGATTCGAGACAAGTAAAATCGAAAACGATCGATCCAGTCTGGTAACGCGAGTTTGCGGGTTTTGGGAGAGGAAGAGCATGCGAAAAATCCACGAATTAAAAATATGAACGGTAAAAATGACGTGGATTTTGGCGTATTTATAAGAAAATCAGTAATAAATACACTTCAGCTCGGCACGTGCCAGCTCACCAACCATTCGGCATGGATGCCACGTCAGCGTGTTGGAGGAGTCCAAAAACCCGACACGAGGAGATTTAGTATATTTCGGGTTTCGGGCTTCGGGAAACATGGAGCACGAAACATGTTTTGGTACATGAATGTTCCGATGCATTGAACTTCCGAAAACCCGATTACTAAGGATTGTCTTAACAATAGGCGGGTTTCGGGTTTCGGAAGTCACGCGACACAAAGCATGTCTTAACACAAGTATGTTCCGATGCGTTGAATTTCCGAAAACCCGATTTCAAAGGATTTTTCAATACAAGGCGGGTTTCGGGTTTCGGAGGTCATAAGACATAAAGCATGTTAAAACTTATGTCAAGCTGTTAGTAACACCCGAAAACCCGATTTGCTCTAAAAGAGATCATAATGCAAAATCACTTCAAAAATTTTGTAGGGGTTATCCGATCGTTTCGTCGTGAACTCAAAACGGGGATAACAGCTGGCTCCAGTTGGGGACTTTCTTTGCAATACCAAAGGAAGAGAACTCAGAATCTCTGGTCTCGAGGACCAGGGCCTTATCCAATGGGCTACGGAGTCAAGGAGAAAACCAAAAAAAAACAAAACGAAGAAAGACAGAAAACCAAAAGCAAACACACAACAAAAGCAAAATATGTACAATGCAAGAGAGCATCTTGCATTAATGGTGGAACAGCTTTAGATGTTGCCCACTGAAAGGCAACGGAAGTAATCCTCCATCCAGATATGATAGTAGGAAACTATTTTCGCCATTCAGCTGATGAATTTTGAAAGGTCCTTTCCATAAAGAATCAAATTTTCCATGCATTCCTTTTTGTTCTCTTCTTTTATCCCAAAGCAACACCAGGTCTCCAATTTGGAAGTCACGTTGCTTGGATTTTTTATCAAAAATCTTCTTTACCCTGCTCTGATGATCTGCTATACGATCAATCACCTTGATTCGCTCTTCTTCTAGCTTGGTTAGGTACATAACCCTCTTTTCAATTGAATTCTGAAAAGCTACGTCTTCAACCGCTTTCGCTAATTGCAAGGCCGGCAATTCTACTGAGATAGGGATTTCAGCATCAATCCCGTATAGCAATTGAAAAGGGGACATCCCTATGGCTCGCTTTGGAGTGATCCGGTCAGCCCACAATGCATCATACAATGCTTTGTGCCAATTCCTCTGATTTTCGTCCACTAGTTTCCTGATTATAGTAACCAGATTCTTGTTGCTGGATTCAGCTTGCCCATTTCCCTGGGGATAATAGTCAGACGAATGAGCCAAAGTAATGCCGAATCTATAGCAAAACTCAGTTAGCTCGTGTGATGAGAAATTGGAAGCATTATCCGCTATGATCTTATGAGGTACACCAAATCTGACAATTATGTTTTCCTTAAGGAATTTGCAAACAGCTTCAGAAGTTGCTTGCTTGATTGGCGCGGCCTCTACCCACTTGGTAAAATAATCTGTAGCAGTTAGCACATAGTTGTGTCCAGCACTGGAAGCAGGATTCAATGTTCCGATAAAATCAATCCCCCATTGGCGAAAAGGTTCTTCAATCACCACAGGCTTCAGAGGAAGAGCTGCTAACTTGGGACGACCAACAAAATGCTGACAAGCTTCACATTTAGACACCCATTCTGCTGAGTCCCGGAAAAGAGTAGGCCAATAATACCTAGCCCGTAAGATCTTATATGCTGTTACAGAAGACGAAAAGTGTCCTCCGCATGCTAGGCTATGAAAGGATTCTAATAACTTTTCCTGTTGTGATTTATCGACACAACGCAAGAAGATACCATCAATACCTCTCTTGTATATCGCATTATTCCACAAAAGGTATTTTGCAGATCTCAGCTTGATGGTCCTTTTCTCCTTTTGATTTAAATGCGGAGGGCATTCACCATAAGTTAGGAAGAAAGCAATGTCCGCGTACCATTCATCGGTCGTACTTACAAAAAGCACCATAGGCAGCTCTGAGGAAGTGTCTTGAATCTCTTCATACTCTGCTTCAGCATGATTCTCTGCAATCAATTGACACAAGCCTCTTCCTCGTACCAACTTGGTAGGTTTAATGTCCAAGTCATACTCCTGAACCTTAGCAATCCAAGTACCTCTTTGGCTTCCCAGCTCTTGTTGAGTTAGAATGGACTTAACAGCAGTATCAGGAACGAGAACACGAGTATGAGAATTCAGTACATAGTACCTGAAGTGTTTTACTGCTCTTACCACTGCGTAAGCATGTTTTTCAATCTGCGACATCTTCAATTCATGCTCTTTCAACGGGCAGCTCATGAATGCGATAGGAGCTTCAATGCCTTCTCCATTTTCCTGCATCAGGATCGCTGACACTGTGTGGGCTGAAGCATAGCTATACATGATGAAATCTTTCTTAAAATCTGGACATACTAGGGTCGGAGCGCAAGCAACTGCCTTTTTGATTTCTTCAAATGAAAGTTTCCCTTCTGCACTCCATCTGAATGGGACTTTGCCTTTCATCATTCCAAGAATATCCTTGGTTTTGTCAGCGAAGTCAGGTACGAATCTTCTCAAGAAATTAACTTTTCCGAAGAAAGAATGAACTCCGGTTTTACTTGTTGGTAAAGTAAGACTCTGAATGGCCTTTACCCTCTCTGGGTCAATTTTAGTTCCTTCTCTGGTCACAATATGACCCAGCAGCTTTCCTTCTGTAACCCCGAACATAGACTTCTTAGGATTCAACGAAATTCCATGACGCCTGCATCTCTGAAGTACCTGTTCTAAATGATCATAATGATCACTTCGTTTTTTAGAAAAGACAGTCAAGTCATCCAAATACACGACTATGACCTTACCCATCAGATCTCTGAATGCTAGGTCCATAGCTCTCTGAAAAGTAGCTCCTGCGTTGATCAAGCCGAATGGCATCCTTCTATAAGCAAAGGTACCCCATGGGGTCGTGAAAGCTGTCTTGTGTTGATCTTCTGTGGTTACTTCGACTTGATTATATCCCGAAAACCCGTCGAGCATGGATAACATTTCTGATCCAGTAACAGTTTGCAGTACTTGGTCCATGATCGGCAAGGGATAATTATCCTTCAGCGAGGACTGATTCAAGTTCCGAAAGTCAACGCAAATCCGGATCTCGCCATTCTTCTTTCTGACAGGAACGATGTTTGCAATCCAAGTGGAGTGATGGATTGGGAAAATAATCCTGGCATCTAGCATCTTACAATTTACGCGAAATTGTTCACGAAATCTTCGGATTGTAATGCCTTTGCTTTTGTCTGTACGGCTTCACATCAGGTTTCAAAGGAATACTGTGCTGAACATCCTTGGGCTTGAAAGATTTCAAATCTGCATAGGACCAAGCCATGACATCGATGTATTTCTTCAAAAGCAAAGTAAATCTTACCTTCTCTTCAGGAGAACAACATTTACCGATATTCACCATCCGAGGTTGATCAGATGAACCTAGATTGATTTGATCTACTTCAGAGGAAGAAGCACCTTCGACCTGCCTTTTGTTTTGGATAAAACGATCATGTTTATCAAACAAGCCCTCCAAAGAAACCAAACCTTTGGGTATCTTATTGCCTTTCAGCTGAATATATTCACCATCAACTTCCTGATATGGATCTGAAATAGTTTCACGAAAGGCTGATTCTGAACCTTCAAAATACAATTCACTGAAATTGTCAGCCTTTTCTAGAAAAGCCAACACCTGTCGATCATCATTGAATACCTGCCAGTGAGTTGCGTTATCTGGGATACTAGGGCGATATACAATCTCAATAGAGTATGTGTCTTGCTTGAATTGAGGATGAGGAAGAAGAAGAGATGCAGATACGGCCAAAGAATCAGCCTTGTCATTGTAATCTCTTAAAACTGCCCTAATAGAAAATGCATCAAAGCATTCTATACTATCCCACACTTTATTTCGGTAATGTCTCAACCGATCATTTTTCACCTGATATATACCCCTGACCTGATTAACAATCAGCTCCGCATCTCCTTGAACCTTGAGATTTCTGATTCCCTTTTGTCTGGCCAATTCTAATCCTAATAACAGGGCTTCGTATTCGGCCGTGTTGTTAGTATTATCAAATTGCAACTTATAAGCTGATGGGAAAAATCTCGGAGCTAGGAGATATGAGAACAACACCAGCGCCTGATCCAGAAGTTGAGCAGCTACCATCAAATTCAAGTGTCCAAATTGCATTGGGATCGTCCTCTTTCACATCTACAATAGGTATCTCTGAAGCCATGAAATAATTCCCAAAGCTAGCATCTTCGAAAAGAATCTGAGCTTAGGATCATCTGATTTGGTCACCAAATACTTTGCCTGCGGTTCAGGATGAAGAACCTGTTGAACCCCTTTGACTGGGATCTTGGCTTTGGTCCAATCCATACTAATCTCTCCTCCGACATCTTTACAAAATCCTCTACCCAAGAGAATACCATAAGCTGCAGGAATGTCTGCAACCAGAATAGTCATTTTCACTCTCTTCTCAGGAAAAGCAACAAATGCAAACTGTGCGTCCTTAATTTGACCAATCAGAGGGACTTGTTTAGTTTCCATGGAATAACACCGTCCATATGATTTAGTCAAAGTAAGCCCAAGGGCATGAGCCACTTTTGCGGGCATAACATTATCAGAGGCCCCTGAGTCAATGATACAATTGCTGAGTTTAAACCCATTTATAAGTAGAGACAAATAAAATGGTTCAATCTTTCCCGAGGAAGAAACAGAGGTCAGATTATTCTGAGGTGTAAGTTGAACAGGATTTGGAAGGAGACCTTTTGACGATGATGAAACGGCCGCTTTACTTCTGATAAACTTGGCCAGCTTTTCAAATTGTTCGGGATTCGACTGAAGGTATTCTGCTTCCGACATTTGAATTTTTGTTCTCTTCGCATGATCAATAATGTCAAAAGCAGTGTAAGAAGGAATGATAGTAGGCTCAGTTCTAATTACATGAGCTTGTGGTGGGGTACTGGCCTTAGGAGAAGGAGAATAAGGAACAGCTGTCTTTTTAGTAACCTCTCTTTCAGTTTGCGCCGAAATAGGGGTACCCCTTTTGACTATGGATACAGGAGGTTCCTTATTCTTCTCCTTAGTATTTTCCAGAGGCTTTCTGGGAACCTGAGATTGGGACCGAGTGAAAACAGCAAATGATTGACCATCTGGCTCACATTCATCTTCATCATATTCCAAATAACCAATGCTGGAGTCGCCAGCTGACTCATCATAAGACTCATCAGCATATCCTGAAGCTTCGAAATCCTCAGGGGAATCTTGTTCTTCTGGTTCATCATCTTCTTCAATTATTTCCACTGCTGCATTAACAGGCGGAGCTTCAATTGCTAATCTCGGTTGAGCAGGAGCTAACCGCGGCCTATCTCTGGCAGGTACACCATTGTTATTAAAATTCCGCCTAGGGATATCCCGGTACGGAACATTGCTCACCTGCTGAGACACTTGCTTCTTTAAAGCAATTAAATCATTAGCCATTTTTTGAAACATAGGGTCAGTATTACCTTGAGAAGAACCTTGATTTTTGAGTTTGGGTATATCTTTCTTGATCCTTCCAGCTAAGATGAGATCATCCTCTATTTCAGTAGCCGTTGACTGAGCAGTAGCCAGATCTGGGATAACCGACCTTCGTAATAAAAAGCTTATATCAGGAGGTTGAGCATTGATGAAAAAGCACTTTTGATTTTCTAGAGTTGGTACAGCTATAACTGGAATTTTCCGGATCAGCTTATTGAACTTAGCCACGAATTCCCGCATAGGTTCATGCGATTCCTTCTTCATATGAGTAAGCTGAGCTAACAATGCATGAGAATCTTCGGCTGGTTTGAAACGTGCCTCAAACTTGGTCCGCATGGTAGCCCAATCTGGAATGCATGCATTCGGGAGGTGATAAAACCATTCAGCTGCTACTCCCTGCAATGTTTCAACGAAGAGTCGAACAGAGACATCTTCGTGGGCTACTCCGAGGACACCGCATGCAACAAAGAAAGACGCAATATGCTCATCAGGATGCTGCTTCCCATCCCCATTGAACTTGGGAATGTTCTTACGTGATCCACGTGGTAACTCATGCAATGGAGGAGTCAAAGTAAGAGGACCAATGACTGCACCCCAAGGCACAGGTTGAACCGCCATCCTTCTGAAAAGAGTGCGTACAGGGATCCGGGTATCAGACAAGAGTAGTGCACGACAAGTTGCAGATGTTTCCCGTTCTTCAGGGATCCGATTTCTCCGAACAGGTGAAGAACTTCTGGCTCGGTTAGAGACAACGCTGTTGGGAGAAAGGCTGAAATTGTGCTGTTGCAGCAACTCAAAAAGTGGATCAATTTCACCTTGAGCTCGGCGAGACCGAGTGAAGATCCTCCTGGCCAGCTTGAACTGAAAGGAGATCTTATTAAAAATAAGGCAAATATGGAGTCGCCAGACACCGAGAGGATAAGCTTTGTACTATTGATCTCGTATTTCCCCAGCGGAGTCGCCAAAAACTGTTGGTTGGATATTTTGTCAAACCAAAATATGAGGTTCAACCACAGTGCATGGGATTGAATCCCTCCTCAAAGACAGGTGAGGCTGCCTGTTTTATTGCTAATCTAAAACACAGTAAATAATATATACAATATTCACACTAATCTAACCATTGGGGGTTGGGATGAAATCCCGAAATCCACATTCACACGATTCAAGGATATTGCTTTCGTACGTGAAATAGGTTAGAAACTATTACAGTGAAAGAAGCACGGTAGAAAAGAAATGGGAGAAACGTATTTTCTTTCGAGTAAACACAGAGCACGAAATAATCATACGAGTTTTAGATCACAAATATAGTGTCCGAGATAATTAGAAACACTGAGATTTTATGCAAAGAATAGCTCTAAGATCATGAACATAAGAACAATATCTTAAATAAGATATATTTCACAACACAAAGTCTGCAAAACAATATCAACTTCTATTCTTCAAAATGATTGAAAGAAAACACAAAGTTTTTCTCCTTTCCAATAGCCTCTTAATGCTCCAAAAATTCTCGACCCTTTAGAATGCACAAGCATTCCTTTTTATAACAAAAGAAGCTAGAGTTTAAACAGAACAGATCCTGAAAAGTAGCATGCTAACTAGAGTTTCAGCTTTGCATGATTCTCACGCAGGAGATCAAGTCGAAGTCTGAATTAAAAATATGATAAAATGGAAATAAAAGATGTGTCATTCTAAAAATAGAAATGACATGAGACGCTGGAGCTCAATCCGAGTCATCATCTTTTGATTCTTCTCCTTTCTCTTCCTCCAGTGAGGCTGCATTTGTTAGGAACTCCTGGAACTTCCGAATAATGCCTTGCATTTCGTTTTCCTCAGGTGCAGTGGAAAGATCATTCCACATTTCGCAGGTCTCATGGATATCACTGGCACTGCCGGGAAGCTTTTTCAACCTCTTGCTGAGCTTTCTTAAGGCCTCCAACGTATGCTCAATCCTCACAAACCCGACCAATGACTTGAAGGTCGAATCCATCTACAGGTTCATGTTGAATAATCTCTTGAACTTGTTTGAAGAGATCATCTGCTGATAGGGCACTTGATTTCCCAACCGACATCTTTGGACAAATCTTTAGCAATTCTTCCTCCAGATCACTTTTCCCATCGATCAATTTATCCCTTGATTCTCTCAACTTGCTGCAGGCTTCGTTGAGAATCTTTACTCTGAACTTGATGCCCTTGATCAGCTGAAAGTGTTTATCTGTATGTGGAAGAATTGCTTCTTCTACCAAGAGATGTGCTGGTATTTGCTTCAGCACTTGGAGAGCCTCACAAGTCAAATCAAGCTGTCCAAGTTCTTGAGTGAATTCCTCATCCATCTTCTCTCCTTCCTTCGAATTTCCGCCAAGGACTGATGAACTTTCACCACGTCTTGAATTACTTCCTTCCCTCGTTGGAGCAACTTTTGGATCCACTCATCAACCACCCTTCCTTTTCTGGTAATCTTCTCAATCGTAGGCACCGATGAGAAATCGAATCCGGCAGAAGCAGAAGCAGATGGTATGGATTCCAGGGGTGTTGAGAGTTTAATCAAAACCTCATCATTGCTCCACTTTTTCTTAAACTCATCTCTGCTGATCTTTGTTTCTTTCAACTTTTGGCACAGCACGTCTATGGAAGCCCGTGCATCTTGTTGCGCTCCTTCTGTTGTTACTTTCCCTAGAGCCACCTTGGTGATCTGATAATCAGCAGCTGTTACATCATCCCTAGTTTTGTCAGCTGAGGGAGTGGCGATCTCTGCGAACTTATCTCCTGAAGCATCTACCAAAACTCTTGAAACTGTTTTGGGTTTCTTGGCTGATCTTGCAGTAGAAGCCTTGAGTGAGCTGAAATCAAAGGCTGGTAGGGGTACAATCACTTTCCTCTTCCTCGGAGTTTGTTCGAGTAGCCATGGTGGTGTATCAGAGGAAACTGCCAATGTTGTAGTAGCTGGTATTCTACTCTCAAGGGGAGCAGATTCTACTATTGGAGGGGGAACAGCAGTCAACGTGGTAGTAGGTGCAATGAATAAAGGCACAGGTTGTGGGGGAGTGTTGGTGATCACTTGGGTTCCAGTAGAAAGGGGTGAGAGCCCAGCGAAAATATTGGCCATGCTTGAAGAAGTGGATGGGGAATGAGGAGGCTGAAGTGGTTGTTGAGGGGGAGGCACAGATTCAGTCTCCAAAGCCTTGACTGCCAGAGATAAGGTCTCTTCAGTTGAGCAATCAGCAAATGGTGAAGTCAAGGGCTGACTTCCTCCTTCTTCCAAATTAATTTCTCCTATTTCTGGTGGTGTTGGTGATTCTGGCACATCCACCGTTTGAGTTGGAGAGACAATTGAAGAGATTTGTCTTTCTTTCCTCTTCTTGGGAATCTTGATTTTTATAGACCCCCCAGTAGATTCCTTGTCCTTCTTCTTTTTGGAGGGCCCCGCCTCAGGAGCAGCCAATTTTGGAAACTTGTCATCTTTAAAATTCATGCCCCAAGAAGAGAGCCATTTCTTTGTACGAGCCAGAATTAGGGCTGACCTATCGGTGATAGAGGATTTTTCGCTAGCCGACCAATCAATAGGCGGAAAAACGTATCGATCTTCATTAAGCCCATCATAGGACATATCTAACACACTTTCATTGTCCCTTATACCATCTGGCAAATCAGAAATCTCTAGCGTCTGAATCTCATCAATAGTTAATCTGCTATGATCTTTTCTGCGAACCGCAACTTCGTTACGCAGATCCACCCAGATATCCTCAATGTTGGGCCTGTGCAGATGTAGGGCTCCATAAGTTCTTAGTACTCCTCGGATGTCAAAACCATCCCGAGACTTCATATGCTTCTTTAACTTCTCCTGGAGTTCACATTCGACATTTTTAGCTTTTGCCGCTGTTGAGCAAGTATATCTCCCAATAGAAATTGGGAAGGATACAGCTGCCTTATGCTTGCTCTGTTGGAACTTGTGGAAATCCAATAACTGTCTGACCAATTCTATTAGTATCAATCTATCGCCGGGATAACGAGGCAGACGAAAAGGTTCTCGGAATACATGACCGTTCGAAGGTAGGTAAACTTCTTGAACTGTAAGAAGATACATCCCCACTTAGATACTTCAGCCCATGCCTCGTCCGAGACCCTTGTCTTTCTCAGCCCTGGATTGAGCTGGCAGATGTTTTCATAGAAAAAGGCGTCATTTACCCTCCTAAAGTGATCCTTGGACCCCTTCTTCGTTATTTGAGGATAATACTTATAGACTGGATTTGTGGTTCTGCTTCCTTTAGTCTCCAGCCCTGGATAGCTCCTCATCCCAGCTGCTGCATAGGCCACATATGAGAACATATAAAACTTTCCGGTTGACAGGACCGTCATCATCTGGGAATCAATTTCATCACTGATCAGGGTTCCCCAGTCAATCCCTTGCTTGTTCTTCCTAATGGTGACCATAAATTGGTACATCCATCCATGAAATAAATTTGATTCCGGCAAGCCAAAAACACCCGGCTCAGTAGGGTGATAATATCGTTGATTTCTTGGATGAAATCCGATCTAGGGATAGTTCTTGGAAATCTAGATATTACTGGTTTTGCCTTAACCAAGAACTTCTTATTAACATCCTTAATGCAATTCTCCTGGTTACTGTCCCAGGCCTTCTGAGCCAATTTCATATTTAGGGCTCCATACTCTTCAAAATTTGGTAGTTTCAGGAGATCATCCAAATAAGCCCCATCTAGTTTGATAACTACTTCACCAGCCTGATTCCTTACGGACCGAGAAGCCGAGTCGTAGCTGGATGCACACGCCAAAACAAACTCTGGACACTGGGCAGACATAGGGAAGCCTGCTGCAAGGGGCAAGCCACTGTCAGCTATAGCTTTCATCCATGGGGTTTGAGAAGAACTCTTCACCCTGTTCCAAAAGTCGTCCATATCTATGTTGCCCATTTCAGTATCCCTGATATCATAATTACAGTCGACATATGACGGGGATTCTGGTTTCTTAAACTTGTATTTCATCTTGCTAGATTTTCCGGCCTTCTCCTGTGATGAACCAGGATCCGACATGAAGAATATTGGAAAGAGAAAAGCTCGGAACTCCGGAGATGCTGTGCACACTGAAAAACCTGATTGACGGAAGGCGTCGGAAGAAGCGAAGAACCCGACACGCAGAAGAAGATATCGGAAAACTTTGAAAACCCGACACGTCTGATATGTCGGAGTCTTGGCGAAACCCGACACTTGCTTTCAATGGCGGAAACAGGGGAAAACCCGGCACTTGCTGTTTAATGACGGAACCTGCCGAAAACCCGGCGTCCACTGTGATGGCGGAACTTAGGAGATGCCCGGCACCCACTGTTGAGGTCGGAATGTTGAAAGACCCCGTCACTGCGAGCTTCCTTTGTATTTCGGACTTTTGAATCTGCAATACAAACTTCAAAATCCAAGAAACCAAAAACAGAGCCTTTCCTTTGAATTTCTACATAGACATCTTCCTTTCTTTTTTGTTATTCATATTCCAAACATTATGAAAGTAATTGGAATTTGGAAGGAATAGCCCCAATTGATAATCTCAAAAAGAAAATAAACCCTAAAAACCCAAAACCCCTTTCCAAAACAATACAGAACGAAGAAGGAAGAAAAACCCTCAACAACTGGCAAGAAATTGGAAAGAAAATATATGCAGTCGATCCAGAGAAATCAAGAATAAAGAAGGAACGAAGAATACCTTCGATTCGAGACAAGTAAAATCGAAAACGATCGATCCAGTCTGGTAACGCGAGTTTGCGGGTTTTGGGAGAGGAAGAGCATGCGAAAAATCCACGAATTAAAAATATGAACGGTAAAAATGACGTGGATTTTGGCGTATTTATAAGAAAATCAGTAATAAATACACTTCAGCTCGGCACGTGCCAGCTCACCAACCATTCGGCATGGATGCCACGTCAGCGTGTTGGAGGAGTCCAAAAACCCGACACGAGGAGATTTAGTATATTTCGGGTTTCAGGCTTCGGGAAACATGGAGCACGAAACATGTTTTGGTACATGAATGTTCCGATGCTTTAGAGTTCCGAAAACCCGATTACTAAGGATTGTCTTAACAATAGGCGGGTTTCGGGTTTCGGAAGTCACGCGACACAAAGCATGTCTTAACACAAGTATGTTCCGATGCGTTGAATTTCCGAAAACCCGATTTCAAAGGATTTTTCAATACAAGGCGGGTTTCGGGTTTCGGAGGTCATAAGACATAAAGCATGTTAAAACTTATGTCAAGCTGTTAGTAACACCCGAAAACCCGATTTGCTCTAAAAGAGATCATAATGCAAAATCACTTCAAAAATTTTGTAGGGGTTATCCGATCGCTTTCGTCCGTGAACTCAAAACGGGATAACAAGGAGGAGAGTTTATGGAAGGAGTATGCGAGCATGGGCGGGGATCCTATATTGGAATTAAGCTTTCCAAAGGTAGCACACATAGGAGGGAAGAGTGTGGTAGTGGTGCAGGAGAAAGGAATGGGTTACATTAATGATCCAAGTAAGGTACTCCATGCATGATTCCAAAGTACCATGCCTACAAACCAAATCCTTACATGGTCTTCATTTGAAGAAGAAGGCATGTACCCACGTATGAGGAAGATGATATCTTGGGATTTTGAGTACTATTTTAATGAGCCCAAGTTTGAGGTCGAAAAAGGGTGCTGATGAAGATACCAGAGACCAAGGGAGTGAACCCCCTGATAAATGCTAAATAGTTATCCGATGAGCAAGTTTACAACACACTCAATAAGGTATCAATGGAGGTTGAGGTGAGACTATTTATGAGGAATGACAGAGTAAGGGTTTTGGAGGAAGAACTAGAGAAGAAGAAAAAATAAATCATTGATAAGAGAATGTATCTCGAAGAAAGAAGAGTTGATCGGGGCACAACTAAGGTGAGAACTAAGGAGGAGAAGGTGAAGGTGTGTGAGGTGTAAAAGAAGATAGACATGATTACAAACTCCATCATCTTAAAACAACTAGACCTGGCCTTTCCTGACTAGAAATATGAGTCAACCTTGAAATTCTTGGAAGAATTAACCCACATTCTTATGATGGAGAGGTGGTTGCTTGCATTGGAATAATCAAAAGAGGCATTGGAAGGACATAAAGAGGAAGAGAAGCAGAATATTGGGGAGATAATTGCATGGTATTCCGAGATCCTTTGTTGTGTATACCACCACACAAATGGATGAGGCCATGTATGATAATTGTATTGACAGAGATAGGGTAGCAAGCATACTAGTTACTACATATGAGGTGGATCTGAAATAATTCCAGGAGAAGAATAAGGGAAATAAGGAAGAGTGGGATACAATCCTAGCTGAAGTGGAGAATAATATGGAAGAAATTGAAACCTTGTGAGGTTCAATTAAAAATTGTCTTAAGGAACTATACCCCCAGGTCACTCGCAAAATGGATGTACTTGAGAACCTTAACAAGCAACTGGAAGGGATTGTAGATATGATGAACACTAAGGGTGATGAATTGAGCTTTGAAGAGGTGAGCTCTATATTGGGTGACCTACTCCAACAAGCGTAGGATGAATTGGATGACCGGGAGAAGATTTAGGTAAGAATGAGGGATGAGTTTTCACTCCTCTTGCAGTAATAGCAGATTTTTACATTCTTCCTTTCTTAATTCCTCCATTCTCCCATTATTTCATTCTTCATTCAAGTTATCCAAGTCCCACCATTCTTTATTATTTGGGAAGCAGGATGTTTCCAAGGATGGAGAACACGGTTAGTGTGAGGTGATGTTGGGCCTTGAAATATTGGCTAAGTACCCAAAGGCACGTGTGGGCATGGGACCTATAAGAAAAAGGGAACGCGGGAGAAACGCACAAGATAGGGAGGATTAAAAAGGTTTTGGAGAAACCAAGGCATGTAGAAGGAAAGACATCAAGATCAAAGGACTTAGCTATATTTGGCACTCTGGAGGCACTTGAGGCATTTTGGGAGGGCTTAGCTAGGATTTGTCACTAGGGAAGATCTGTAAGGGATGAGTCCTAGTATTTTGATATGTATGGTATGTGATGACCTCTTTTGATTGAATTGTGGCTACTAGGATCACTCTAAATGAATATATATAATGGGTTGTTTTGTATATCATGTTTAAGGGTGTAAACCCTCTTGTTAAATGGTTATCATAGTTCAGATCTATTTTAGCATGCTTAGTACTCTATCTCTATAATGCATTTAAGATGTGGATCTGTTAGATGTTTCTTCTTCCTTATCTAAACTAAGTAAATGTATTCTCATTCTGAAAATCATCCTCCATCAATGGCAAAACCTCCTCACAATTATCAAATAAATGAGGGGATCAAAGCCCACACGTGCAATGGGTGAGCGCCTAGCACCCCTAGGTGATAGGTTGGCGTGCATGGGATTAGAAAGTTATACAAAGGGTACATGAAAAATGAATACAAACACTAACTCATAGAGTTTGTACATGAATGACATGACACAAACAACCTCATATAAAACATCATCACAACTCTTAAACTCACTGACTGATCTCATACATACAACTTTACAATGAAAATGTAAACTTTAATTTCAAGAACACAACATATACACTTAAAGAACAACAAGACTTGGATTTTGAAATTCACAACATGAACAAATATTTTTAATCATAATAACATGCTAAATGACTTTAAGTTACAAACATTGACATGATGGAGATAAAAACATAGAACAAAACATCTCCCTCTCACTCCAATGCTTCATATGAACTAGTATATCCCTAAGAAGCATAATAGAGGCTTATGTGAACATGGAGGATCTAGAATAAATACCTAAGAAGGTACCAAACCTTATTGAACACCTAATAATATCCTTCAACTTATTTTTTCTGATCAGATCTTTGAGTCATGAATTTTTTTCATCAACACATGCTCTTGATGAGACACCATTATATCTTCTAAGCTCCCAAGTCCGTATATGATTGTTCTCATGCATCCTTGACCCCTGAAGGATAATTCCTTACACTTTAGGACCTTGAACCCTATGATTTTTTCTTAAATATTCATGATAGTAGTTTCTTTAAACATGACCAACTCCATTAGAATTGTAGCATACCAAAAATTCTTTCCTTTATAGCTCTCAACTTGTCTAGATGAATCATTCAAGAAAACACTAGAACATGACCAACCTCATTATAGTTGTAGAATACTACATTCTTATAATATTCACTCCTATTGTCTCTCCATGGATGATTATCTCTATAATACCTTCTACACTCTTTTTCTATGACCAAATTCATTACAAGTACAAAAATTACCACTGAAACATCTTTCATACCTTAAGGCATTAGGTTTCCTAATAGGCTTAGTCTTCTCATTGTCCTTGATGAGTACCTTCTTCATTTCTTACTTGACACTAGCTTCACCAACTTCCTTTCTTAGAACCATGTCATTTTGCTTCAATTATTTTTCCTTTACTTCATATTTGAATCCTAAACTAGCTCTATCACATGTTGCTTTCTTATTTCTCAAGAGATCACTAAAAGCCTTGGATCTTTCTTTGAATTTCTGAAATGATTTTATCATACTTGTTGCATTTGATAGATATTTCTTGAGGATGATAACTTCTTCTTATTTATATTGCAAGCTAAGATTCATGTTACTCATTTGCATTTCTAACTTTCTCACAATTTCATCAAGATTTTAAGTAATAACACAATGTTTCTTGTCAATTTCTTGAATAGTTACCTCATATTCCTTAACTTCAAAAGTCATTTTATCGTTGTTATTTTTAACATGCTCCATTTCTGATTGGACACATGAAAAATCAATCCTTACATCACCATATTCTTCTTAAATATATTTTCAATTATTTTTTTTTAGATCACCCAACAAAGTATAACCTCCACTAGATGATCTCATAGATTCTTTTGTCATAAATAGAACATCATCACCTACATATTTTTTATCAAATTCAAACTCAGAATAAGATCCATCAACTTCACTACTTACTTAAAAGGAATAGGACTCTTCCTTAGTATAAATACTCTTCTTAACCTTTTTCTTATAGTCAAAATTCTCAAACTCTTTCTTCTCTTTACCATAATTTTGAGTTTTATTCAAATGACCACTTTCCCGATCATCATTCCTATGAGGAAAATTTGCATAAAATTGACCTTTACACAAAATAAAGAATTTTAGATGAAGTTCAAACTTGTACTTACCAGTTCTAATAGTCAACCTTCTAGTAACCATGAAAATAGTTCTTCATCATTTAGCTCATGAGCAACATCATCATCTTTTACCTTCTTATCCTTTGTCTTCTTTTCAACTTTGAAACCTATTTCTTTCTTGGTTGGTTTGGATTTATTTACCATCATCTCATAAGAATTCAAGGTTCCATTTAACTCATCCATATTAAAAGTATTCAAATTCTTTTCCGCTTCAATAACACATAGTTTAGAATCAAACTTAGGATTTAGTGATCTTAAAACCTTTTGAACAACTACTTCTTCCTTCACATATTCTCCTAACCATTTCATGTAGTTGATAACCTTGTCAACCCTAAGAAAATATACAGTAATAAACTCATCATAATTCATCTTGAGATGCTCAAATTGATTTCTAAAAGTTTGAAGCCTAGAAATTATTTCCTTTGAGTCACCTTCATATAAAAAATTTAGTTTCTCCCATGATTATTTTACTGAATTATAGTGTATTTCCTTTCCAATTTCAGATTATCCAAGACCACATATGATATTATTATAATACTTTGAGTTGTCACTAAATTCCTTCTTTTCTACATCTGTAATTAGTGTAGTGGCATGAGGAGTATATCCTTTTTCCACTAATTCCCAAATATCAAACCCGCGAGACATAATATCAGTATTCATCCTCAAGCTCTGAAAAACATAATTCACACCATCAAACAAAGGCACCTTACTAGTTGAGAACCCACTCTGCGGAATCATCATTTTTTTCTTTAAGGATCTCCTTTCAAGTAATCAAATGTCTCCAAAATGACATGATTCAATACAAATTATTAGAAGAAAAATGGACCAAGAGGGGGTTGAATTATTCCTTACAAACCAAATTTAGTTTTAGATTACTTAGTTAAGTCACAAACCACTTATTTAACCATTAATGTGTGCACATCATCAAATAACTTAAATGAAATCAACCATGAACAAGAGAGCCCACATAAAAACACAAAATATAAGTGGGAAACTATCATGGGGAAGAAAACCCATTGAAGAAATACTTATATTAATATCTTTAAAATTTAGTGAGGCACCAACACCACAAATAGCACCAAAACCTAGTTTAGTAGAGCACCAATCCTACAAAGAGCACTAACCCCTATTTTTTAAAGCACCAACTCCAAAATGAGGCTATAATCCTTAAAAGTGATCAAGAACCTACTCAAACACCTTGTGATGAAGATATTAGATATTTTTGATTCCATAACTGATGGAGATCAAAAATTCAAATCACACACACCTTCAAACCATTATTCAAACCCTAAGTCTTCATACTTACACAAACTTACACTATCTTTACTTACTCAAAGATTAAAAACCTTACAAACTAACTTGATGTCATTATTTAACCTACCAAACACATTTTAAGCTCTAAAAACATGTCTTAAAACATTAAAAACTCTCACACCTAGGTTTATGTTTTCATACACACACAACTAGCTCCAAATTGCACCTAAATCTTAACTTTTATAAGCTCTTCTTGATTCAAATTAAAAATAGTTTGGTTTAACTCAAGTATATCAACATTTTTTTAATCCCATAAGAATCATTAAAACCTTCACAATTGACCAAAAACCATCCAACTTGCACCAAAAATCCTCAAAACCCCATCACTATGATGAGAAAAATCCTCTAACAACAAAAATATTTTTAGTAAATCTCTAAAAATTGTTTCACCTAATTCTTAGACATTTCTTTGAATATTGATGAAACAGATAGGGTAATGGGTGTAGGAGGAATACCTGTTGGAATGCTGGTTGTTAGGTTGTTGCATGCATATGACTTCTAAATCCATAGCTGATCATGAGAGCTTCCTTTTGGCTAGGAGGAACTACCTGAAATGGAACACAAGACCACCAAATAAAAGTTAAACAATATGTGTAGTGAACTACCTAACATGTGCTAGATCTAGGAAGTGTGATACTTCCTTAATGGTACATCACCCAATGTTTAAAACAATTTAATGCTGGTAATGAAGTAAATCCTATTACAATTAAAATGATTTAGGTATCTCATTTAAAACACAATAAGAAAGATCTAATCTAACATGCTAGATTAAAATAAGATCCAAAGTTCAAGTAACTAGTTCTCGGTCTTTATAGATCTCTCGAGGTCTCGGACAGGTCACAGGTGATTAAGGGTGATGTGAGAATAGGTGGGTGGGTCAATGTTCTGAACTGTATTGGTAAATACAGAGACCGATGTTGGTTAAGGGTGACCAACACCGGTTGGGGATAGCCGGTGCCTATTGTGGAAAACTAAGAATGCCACAGAATGAGCTTTGGGTCTCCCTTGTGATTGCACAAAGGACTTGGTTAGCCGGAACGAGGTATTAGGATGTTTGGATGGGGTTTGGAGGGTGAGTATTAAAGGAGGTCAATGGGTGGCTAAGAGAACAAAGGATGACAATACAATGATAAAATGAATGAACCAGAGGAGTAAACTATTCTACTTACTTGAAATCTGGTTCTGGGTGCTTGTGAGTGATGGATGAAGGTGCCGGTAAGAGGTTGAATGTTGTTGAGGATCACCAAATGTTGGAAAGCTCCTGCATGGGCTGCATGTGCATTCCCTTTTGCTTGGTTGGATCAAATATGTGTTGGGGTGAGTGTTGGATGATTGTTGGGTGATTGTTGGATGCCTGTGTAAGAGAAAATGCTTGATCTCCTTCCTTGCATGTGTGTTCTCATAGAAACTTGCTCTAAAAAGATGTCTTATCTCTCAAGAAAATTCCCAATGTTTTCCAACCTCAAAAATAAGGTTTTTTTGGGGATTAAAAGGTGACCGACGGTGGTTCCAGCTTAACTGGCTGCTTAGGGGTAATCGGCGTCGGTCAAGGTGGGATTTCCTAGGTTTACTAAACTAGGCAGATCCCCTTGATTTTCTGGGATCTCATGTCATTCACCCATGAATCAGACTAGAAGCTTCTTATCAACATGTGGGAATGTGGTTAGAGGGAATGTAGGCATTGATTTTTAGGGTTTGGGTAAGTCTTAGTTAGTTATGGCAACTTACTAAGAATAGGTCTTAGGGTGAGTTGGCTTGGTGAGGTGTAAGTGTGGGCATTATTTAAATTAGGAGATTTAAATAATAAATATTATGAGGCTAACACATTAATTTAATTAAATTAATTAAACTAATATTAGTGGGGTGAAGGGGGCCATGGCTAGGTGAATGTGATGAAGGTATTTATTTGTCGAGGGACCAAAGGGGAGTGTGACCTAATTTTAGTGTCTACATTTTCCCCCTTTTTGTTGTGTAGCTTGTATTGGTAAGAGATGCCAACAAAAATAAGATGTGGGTGCCCCATGTGTGGGTGAAGGTGATCCCCCTCAAACTAGGAATTGACAAGGCAGAAGGCAGAATTGGTGAGTGGTTTGATAAAAGGTAAATATGAGAATGGAAAAGGGAAAAAGGTTGACTTGGGTAATCTAGGTAATGGGTCAGGGTCAAAGGTAGGAATAGTCAAATGCATACACACGTATAAACTATAACACGTTACTAGGTTGAAGAGAAGGAAAACTCTACATTGTCTAAGGTTGATAGGTTTATCCAAACAAGGTTGAGGTGATTCCGATATCCAAGGTATAAGATATGGTCAGGAAACATGACATAGGTTAAGTGTGGGAACGTTTAGGTATGTTCCAGTACACCAAAGGTAGGGTCAAGATAAACGGTCATGGCAAGAGGCAAGGTAAGGTCATTAGGTAAATCAAAAGCAGTAACAAAATGTTGCAAGGTATGGCGAACACATGGGTTTAAAGGCCACTAGCAATGGTCTAGGTCAAAATATCTAGGTCACGGCATAGGTGAGGCCGAGGTATGGGTAAAATAATGAGTCCCCAAAGGATGAAAATGGTAGGTACTAAAGGATGAGGTCAGGACAATGAGGTAAATAGTCAGGGTAAAGGTTGGGTGAGGTAAATGGTCAGAGTAAAGGTTGGGTGAGGTAAATGGTCAAGGTAAAGTGGAGGTGTGGAAAAAAAAGGAGGGATAGGTAGGCTAATAGGGTAAAATGTTGGGTTTTGTGCCAAATAGGGTGACCAATGCCGGTCAAGAGTAACCGATCTTTGGTATAGTGAAATTGACTATGATAAGGTAGGGAATGTAACTAATGTCACGAGGGGGAAACCAATCTTTGGTTAGGTCAAGTTTGTTATAAAAATAAAAAATGCATGTTTGCTATTATTCATTTTTCATTCATCAAATTGAGAAAATCAAAAAAGAGAGAGAAAAGAGGGAAAATTATCCAGAAGGAACAGAGTGTTGAGTTGGTGGTGTGAATGGTGGGTGATTGGTAGGTGAGAGGTGGGTCCATAGGATCGGTGCATGTGATTTGATTGGTTGGAGACGTGGGTGGAGATTTGGTGATGGCAGAGGCCGAGAGGGATCGGGTGGGCCACCGGTGTAGCGACCACATGTGCCACTGAAGACGATGGCATGATGAGGTAAGCATCCAAATCTAGTTGTATTTGGTTAGATAGATTAGATGATTTGCAAATTGTTTTGTGGTTTTTGTTTTGGGTGGGGAAAAAATAAAATTTGAAAATGGGAGGGTAAAGTGGGTTAAATAGGAATGGGGAGAGAAATAAGTGGGAGAGGAGGGGAGGGGATGAGGTGTAAGGGAGGTGTAGGTGTTTTTAGGTGGGTAAAAGGGTCAAGGGGGAATTTTTTTAGAAAAGGGGGTTTGGGGGTCACAGGTTTTACCATGACAAAGTGACCAACGCGATTAGGTTTGGATGGTGTCGTGCGTGTAACTGGTATTGGTCACTAAACAAGTGACCAATGTTGGTTAATGGGTGACCGGGTCGGGTTAAGAGAGAACTGACACTAGTTGGGTTTGGGGACAAGGGGCCAAAAGTGCCACATGGTGGGTAATTAAGATTGATAGAGGTAAAAGAGGGTGTTGGGAAATGATAGGGGGAAAGTATGGGTGTGATAAATGTATATTAATGTATCATTACGTATTAAATGTAGGAAGAGATCGAGTTACATATGCGGGATAAGGTTCCACCCTTGCTCATGATAATGTGTGGTGTAGCAACCCCGAGGAGCTGCAACATGTGGAGGAGGTGGGCTTGAGTGGGGTTCGACACTATTGGCATGTGGTCTAGAAGCCTAGTTTGATGGTCGCACTCATCGATAAATGGGATTCCATGACCAACACATTCCACCTACCAATGGGTGAGATCACTGTAACCCTGGAGGATGTGTTCAGGATTCTACGCCTACCCATATTGGGTACACAGTCTACTCTATCTCCTTCGAGGCCTCGGAGGAGCTAATGCTGACATTTTTTGGCAAGGGGATGGCCGAGCTGATATTCCATAGTGTCAACATTTTCTATAGAGAGATGAACCTAGCCCATCTAGAGGAGATGAGGCTAGTAGTTCTATTGATGGAGGCAATGTGCTTTGCTTTGCAGACTTGCGCCAGATGATGTAGAGTGTGGATGTTTTCCCGATCATTTTGGGGTACTCCACAACATGATAATAGATCAAACCCACTTTTCTTGGGTGCTAGCATTCTTGGTCTAGCTATACAGGGAGTTATGGGCATATGGACGGCCACAGCAGTTCAACTCCGTGTTGTACATTTATACTTCATTACTAGGCTTATGAGCATATAGTTTGTATGCAGCCAGTAGGGATTCCTAGAGAAGATGCATTCCCACTGAGATTGGTGTGGGTGGGGTACATGCGATGGGTGCCTGCTATAGGAGATCGAGAGATCAGACAGCCCACACATGATGTGGCCTATTTCTGGTGTTTATTGGAGAGGTTGTTTGGAGTGGACATTATATGGAGGTCGTATGTGGGATTCCCTTCATATATGCATATGCATGAGGAGCTAGCTAAGCTCCCGCCGGTGAGATGGATACGGGGTTGTCATTTTGGGGAGCATGAGATGATCCCACTTGACAATGTGATCAGTGTAGTTTGGGCTATTACAGATGTACCTCTTCCCTTCCCACAGTATAGGAGAGATGACGTGGAGAGGCCCTTACCTCTATCACAAAATTCTCTACGGTGCCGATAGGGTAGGAGGAGTAGGTAGTGGACCGATGGATTGATGTTTCGAGTTCACAGACAGTATAGATAGTGGTGGGTGGCCCATTTACGAGCCATACCACCTAGACCGAGGCTAGCTGGATCTAGCCACCATCACGGTGCAGAGAGATGCCCTACAGGGGTAGGTGGCTACTCTGATTACCCAATTAGGTATGGTGTAGACATAGCTTATGAGCTCATAGGAAGAGGTAATGGAGCTACATATATAGGTGGCCAATCTGCAGGCCCAGATGGCTAGTGGTGGGGATGGAGATAGAGAGGAGGATGATGGTTAGGTGGCAACCTTACAGGCACAAGTGATAGGGTTGCAGGGTCAGTTGGCCATACCTCGTGAATATATTGGGGCCTTGCAGCCTAGATACAGTGAGTACGGGGACAAAGAGCACCACCACAAGCACTAGGCAGGTCCCGTTTGTAGGTAAGAGCAGGATAGGGTCCCACAAGATAGGTACAGGGGCCGAGGCCTATGCAGACACACCACAGACCATGCCTATATCTAGGTTATGGGATGCCCTAGGTGAGGCCAGATACTACCAAGACCAGCTAATGGTAGCCAGGATAGACTTTATATCCTATGGAGAGTACCGATCATAGTAGACATCAAGTGAGAGGACTAGATCCCACACTCACAATGTGGAGAGCATAGGGGCCATCGAGCTCCGAGGCCAAATCAGGGAGAGGCTACCAAAGCATGGATAGCAACTCTAGGTGAGGTGTCGAAGGGACCCACCACCACCTCGATGGGGGAGATGTTAGCTGGTCATTGACAGCGGTGGCCGAGGAGGTAGAGGGTATAGGAGATATAGATATGGAGGATATCCACCGAGATGCCTGATATATGGCTCCTAATTTTTGATGTATGGTAGTCATTTTTGATATATACCAGCCTGTGTGCGAAGATAGTGAGGATGTATGAGAGTTTTTGTATATTTTGAGCATATACTGGCCTGCGCACCGAAGATATTTTGTATTGGTTTATTATTTTATTATATATGAGACCGGCTTGCATGTGTCGATGACATTTTGTATTGAGTATCGACCTATGTGCCGATGATTTATTTTGAGATAGACATGATGGGATATCCATGTATATTGTATTGAGATACACATTTATTTATATGATGAGATACATGAGATTCCTGATGATTTGTTGGTGTTATATGAGAATTTTAATTTTTTTGTCATGATATGGACAGAAACTTAGGTGAGTGAGGCATGATGGAGTCAGGTTGGTTTAGGCATGGATCGAGTCAGGTCTTAGGCATGGATTGAGTCAGGTTGGTTTAGGCATGGATTGAGTCAAGTCTTAGACATGGATCGAGTCAGGTATTAGGTATGGATCGAGTCGCTTGGTGTTCTAGGCATGGTTGAGTCAAGTTAGTGGTGTAGGCATGGTTGAATTAGGTAATAGGCATGGATTGAGTCAGGTTGGTTTAGGCATGGTTGTGTTTAAAGTAGTTGAAGTTGTGATTCATTATTTTGTGTAATGAATGATAAAATGTTTCATGTGTGAGATGTGTTATAATATACACATGATGATGGTAGAGAAATGGTAGTCGTAATAAATGTATGTTGTGTTGATGATAAAAATGTGTTGCAACTTGTTGTTTGTGTAGTTTAATTTCCAATTCTGTGATATAAAAAGGAAACTATGTAGGGGCAAAATGTGATTTTAGGAAGATGAAAAGATGGATTGGTTAGGGTAGAGAGTGGCTGAGCTAACCTCCAAGGGCCCCATGCCCTTGGAGTGCTGCCTACATAGTCCCGGTGAAAAGGGACCTCAAGCCGATGTAGTTCTCCCATAAGCTAGGGAAGAATATGAGGGGGTATGAAAATGAGTTGGTAGGTTTTAGGCATGTTGTGGGTTTAGGTCTATTAGGTGTGTGTGGGTTATAGGAAAATTGGTATAGGTGATGTTGATTATGGAAAAAGAAAAAGATTACCCCAAAGGTAAGTGTCAAGGACCAAAGCCTATATAAGGTAATCAAAACATAAATAACGTTGTTTAAAAGATAAGAGGAGGCAATAAAGCCACCTGATTGGTTAGGATCATACTGAGTAGATCATACCTTGGAGGAGGTGATGAATGTAAGACCCTAAAGACATTACATGATTGATTGTTCTAAGGTGAAAAGTAGTCACATGATCACCAAATATCTTGGTTTCCAAGAGGTCCCTTGAGGTAGTAGGAAAGGGGAGTGGGAATGGTGAGAAAAGTGAAAGGTGGTTAAATTTTATATGATATGTGGTAGCATGCTCTTTGGGCAAGAGATCTGAGGTCACAATGGGCAAGTCCATGATGAAAAGTCTTCTGTTTTGACTTGTATTTGAGATAGACTGATCAATGTGGGAAGTCTATATGGGATGAGGAATTTAACTCCTTGAGGTCTTTGTGAAGCTGATCAATGCAGGAAGCTTCCACTTTTCTATTCTTCTTTTTTGTTTTCTTTAGCTTTACATAGTTGTCCTTCGAGGAGCAATGCTATTTACGTGAGTGATTCTTTGAGAGGAAGATGTCCTTTTGATGGAGTCATCTTTTTTTGAGAAGTTTGACTCAAGGATTTGGGTCCCATGTGAGGGATTTGAAGTCATGGACAAGAATAAGGTGAAGGATAGGACTCTTGTTTGAAAAGTAGGGTGAAACGACCATGGGATCTCATTTAAAGGTGAACGAAAAGTATCCATGAGAATCATGATATGTGCAGCACCGTGGTACACATATTCAAGATAAAATTGTTTCACTCGGAATGTTTCGCTTCTCGGGAATAGAGTTGCTTCTATCCTTTCATTCCTTTTAGAAATAGATGAGGTTAGGGTTAGGAGGAATACCCGAATGTCGAGATGGTGTGCGCGTCATCAGAGAAAGATCAGCCGATCAAAGAACTCCCTTTGTCTTGGAAGGACTACCTACAAATAAGAACACAAGACCACAAGATTTTGATTAAACAATAAATGAGGAAACTACCTTGGGCCCAGGAAATATAAAACTTCCTTTCGAAGGTGGTCAGTTCCCCTGCTAATATGAATTAACACAAAAGACTGCAAAATATCAATTAAATTGTCTCGTTGAACTGGGTAGGGGAAAGGCTGGTTTTCTGGTTTTTGATCAGAGGAACCGATGCGATTCTTATCGATAACTCGATGCTGCCATTCGATAACCGATACCGGTGGGTTCTAGGATCTTCTTGGTAGCTATGGTGTTTGTAATGGCTGGTTTTTGGATGGTATTAGGAAATGAGATGATGAGGGGTAAAAGAATGACAATGATGATGCAACGGGATCTTGAGTAGTGGGTTCAGAACTGGATTTAGGAGGACTGTGATTCAAAGAGCATAAGAAATGTTATAACAGAGGACATGCAAGATATGACTTACTCGGTTTTGGCGAAGATGCAAGTTGATATCCTCTACTGCAAGCACTTCCGGTTTCTTCACTCGCTCTCGCTTGGTTAAGTGAAGATCTAGACTCGATCCTCGCTCGCAATGCTCTCTCGTTGATCCAGAAATCCTTTGACTGATCTCTAAAATGAAATTCCGATCCGTTGTTTTGGTTTGGGGAGCCCATTTACAGGGAACCGATGGCGGTTGCGTAACCGACGGCGGTCGAGTAGGAACCGGCATCGGTAAGGAAAAAGTAGGCTATTTTTAGTAAAATAGCCCACCTTCCCTGCTTTTCTCCCGAGAGATCAGTTGCGGGCTTGGTCAAGTGGCTAGAAGGTCGGCTTTGGGTGCGAGTAAGGAGGCATTAGTTATGGATGTGAGTCTAGACCAAGTCATGGGTCTTAATTAGGTTAGTTTAGGGTTAGGGCTAGGTCATGATGAGGTGGCAAAGTGAGGTGGCGGGTAAGGTGATGTGGATTTATCAATTACAAGGTAATTAATAAATAATTGTGTAAAGTTTAGGTAATGAGGTTAGGTTGCGAAATGGGATGCGGTCACAAGGGGTCGTAAGACACGAATTTGTCAAGTATTGAAAATCGGATTGGAAAGGAACCACACCAAGAGGAGGTTCGGGGTAATGGAGGATGCGTCAACACCCCCATATGTTAGGTTAGTGCGGCAATGGGGTGGTCCGTAAGAGATTATCTCCCCACGCGACGGTCGTAGGTGGGATGTGCATGTAATTGTCTGTCCAGTACTCAACCTCCTCTTGGGTGGTGTGTTTCGCTCTCGAATGTTTCAGCTTCCGGGAATAGAGTTGCTTCTATCCTTTCATTCCTTTTAGAAACAGATGAGGTTAGGGTTAGGAGGAATACCCATTGAATGTCGAGATGGTGTGCGCGTACAGTAGAGAAAGATCAGCCGATCAAAGAACTCCCTTTGTCTTGGAAGGACTACCTATAAATAAGAACACAAGACCACAAGATTTTGATTAAACAATAAATGAGGAAACTACCTTGGGCCCAAGAAATATAAAACTTCCTTTCAAGGTGGTCGGGTTCCTCTGCTAATATGAATTAACACAAAAGACGCAAAATATCAATTAAATTGTCTCGTTGAACTGGTAGGGAAAGGTCAAGGTGGTTTTCTCGGTTTTGGTCGAGAGGAACTGATGCCATTCTCGATAACGATGCCGGTTAGATTCTCGATAACCAATACCGGTGGGTTCTAGGATCTTCTTGGTAGCTATGGTGTTTGTAATGGCTGGTTTTTGATGGTATTAGGAAATGAGATGATGAGGGGTAAAAGAATGACAGCTAGATGCAACGGGATCTTGAGTAGTGGGTTCAGAAACGGATTTAGGAGGACTGTGATTCAAAGAGCATAAGAAATGTTATAACAGAGGACATGCAAGATATGACTTACTGGTTTTGGCGAAGATGCAAGTTGATATCCTCTACTGCAAGCACTTCTGGTTTCTTCACTCGTCTCTGCTTGGTTAAGTGAAGATCTGGACTCTGTTCCTCGCTCGCAATGCTCTCTGTTGATCCAGAAATCCTTTGACTGATCTCCAAAATGAAATTCCGATCCGTTGTTTTGGTTTGGGGAGCCCATTTACAGGGAACCGATGGCGGTTGCGTAACCGACGGCGGTCGAGTAGGAACCGGCATCGGTAAGGAAAAAGTAGGCTATTTTTAGTAAAATAGCCCACCTTCCCTGCTTTTCTCCCGAGAGATCAGTTGCGGGCTTGGTCAAGTGGCTAGAAGGTCGGCTTTGGGTGCGAGTAAGGAGGCATTAGTTATGGATGTGAGTCTAGACCAAGTCATGGGTCTTAATTAGGTTAGTTTAGGGTTAGGGCTAGGTCATGATGAGGTGGCAAAGTGAGGTGGCGGGTAAGGTGATGTGGATTTATCAATTACAAGGTAATTAATAAATAATTGTGTAAAGTTTAGGTAATGAGGTTAGGTTGCGAAATGGGATGCGGGTCACAAGGGGTCGTAAGACACGAATTTGGTGTCTACATTAGCCCCTTATTGTCGTGTAGCTTGTTCTGTAAAGCTGCGCGGACAATAATATGAAGTGGTTTCTCATGTTAAGGATATAGGTAATCCCCCTCAAATCTATCACAGATTGAGTGAACGGGAAATCAGGGATAGGGTTGATAAAGGGTATATGTTGTAGAGAGGATGGTAAGGTGGTGGGGTAGGTCCAAGGAAGCAGACGCATGTTGAAATGCAATAGTACGACGAGGGTACATGATTTGACAAGCAAACCAGCAATGTGTAGGCAAAGGTCGATAGTTTATCCAAACAAGGGTGATATAATCCTGGTATCCAAGGCATAGGAAGTAGCTCCAGGGTATATAACAGGTGAGGTACAGGAACGTTTAGGCATGTTCGGCAGTACCAAATGGTTGGTTTGGTTGAGATAAACGTCACGGTCTAGGTCTAGGCAAAGTTGGTCGACAGATCAAGTCAAGGACCCTAATCATGCTAAAACACGAACAGGTGAGCTCGATTGAACACAAGGTACATGATGGATGGATAAAATAAAACGTTGATTGTGGGTATGGTATTGAAGTGATACGGCCTTGGGTCAGGCCAAGTGGTTGGGCGGTGGCCCTGGGTCAGGTTAGATGGGTAGGTTGAGGCCTTGGGTCAGGTCAAATTGTTAGGGCGAGGCCTTGGGTCGGGCCGGATGGGTAGGTTGAGGCCTTGGGTCGGGCCGGATAGGTAGGTTGAGGCCTTGGGTCGGGCCTAATGGTTAGGTTGAGGCCTTGGGTCGGGCCAAATAGGTAGGGCGAGGCCTTAGGTCGGGCCAAATAGGTAGGTTGAGGCCTTAGGTCGGGCCGAATGGTAGGTTGAGGCCTTGGGTCAGGCCGAATAGGTAGGGCGAGGCCTTGGGTCGGGCCAAATAGGTAGGGCGAGGCCTTAGGTCGGGCCGAATGGTAGGTTGAGGCCTTGGGTCGGGCCGAATAGGTAGGGCGAGGCCTTGGGTCGGGCCGAATAGGTAGGTTGAGGCCTTAGGTCGAGCCGAATGGTAGGTTGAGGCCGTAGGTCAGGCTGGACAAGTGAACAAATGTTGTGCAGCAAAGGTGGATAGAGGCGATATTGGTGAAAAAGAGGCAAGGAGTAAATAAGGGCAAAGAATGGGGTGAAAGTTGGGTAGCGAACCGATGTCGATTCTGCATGACCGATATCGGTTAAGGGACCGATACCGGTTCCTTAGGGCAAAATGAAACCGATATCGGTGAAAGGCGAAAAACCTATAAAAAGAAAAATACGGCTTGTCATTGTCACTTTTGTTATTTGCAATCCAAATCGACTTGTCTGACGTGGAGACTTGGGATTAGAGGCTGGATTGAGTGAGGTGGAGCTATTGTATTGGCGGAGAGAGTTGATAGTGGGCCCGATTAAGGAGGAGGCAGCAGTTGATTGGCCGGGGACCCAGCAGATCAGGATTGGAGCCATGGCACAGGCAGGAGGAGCTGGAGGGGCTGGACCAGCTGGACCGCCACCACCCATCCCACCACGACGACGTGTCATCATTCGGGTAGATTCGAAACTCTTTAATTTGGTGATTTGGTTGTATTATGCTAAATTGGGGGTTTGGGTAGGAATTAACCTTTTTTAGGAAATAATGAGAAAATGGAAATGATTTGAGAAAGGGAGAGGGTAGATAGGTTAGATAGGCTAAGGTGGGTAGGTGGGTAAGTTTTTAGGGTTTTTGGGTGGGTAGATGGGTAGAAATAGGTAAAAAATGGGTTTTGGGGGCCGCGCAGGGGTTCGGCTCCGGGAGAAGACAGTGACCGATGTCGGTCACAAAGCGACCGGCATCGGTCGCACAATTTTAGGGAAAGGGAGGGTTGTTGGTGACCGGCGTCGGTCATGTATCGGCCGGCGTCGGTTGTGGGTTTATGTAGGGGTTGGGTTGGGTTGGGGGTGGGTGTGGGGTTGGGTTGGTTGTTTTGGGTTGTGGGTGGGAGTGGGAGTGGGGTTGGGTTGATTGTTTTTTGGGTTGTGGGTGGGAGTGGGAGTGGGGTTGGGTTGGTTGTTTTTTGGGTTGTTGGGTGGGAGTGGGAGTGGGGTTGGGTTGGTTGTTTTGGGTTGTTGGGTTGGGTTGTGGGTGGGAGTGGGGGTTGGGTTAGGGGTGGAGAAGGGTTAGGTGTGGGGTTAGGTTTTGGGTTTTGGGTTGGGTTGGGGTGGTAGGTTGTTAGAGGGGGGCGGTAGAGAGTCAGGGTATGGTCGGGGGGATAAAAAGGGGTGTTTAGATGATAAAGTAGATGTTGTAATAAAGAGTAGGTCTAAGGATGTGGGTTGGTTTTGCAGGCACGTCAGCAGTTGACGATGCGGGATAGGATGCCCCCGCTGTTGGTGCGGATGAGGCCACACGTATCTGCGGCTCATTGGGCCATCATGCGTGAGGTGGGACTCGGTGGAGTCCAGAGGTACAGAGCGATAGAGAGAGATCACAGCCTGATGGTTGCCCTCATCGAGAGATGGGATCCGGCGACCAATGTGTTCCATCTCCCGACTGGGGAGATGACCGTCACATTGGAGGATGTGTATCGCATCCTTCGGTTACCTATCGAGGGAGAGGCAGTCTTCCAGGTAGATTCAGAGACTGCGATGGATAGCATACTGCAGGTTTTTGGGGATGCAGCCGCGCTACTGACCTACCATAGCGCGAGTATCGGGTACGGTGACATGTACCGTGCGCATCGTCACGAGACACGACTGGCTGTGTTGATGATGGTTGGGATCACCTGCTTCGCCCTCCCGGACTCAGAGGGAGGCCGCTTCCCATGAGCATTGATGGGGGTACTGCTGGAGATGGTGGAGGAGCACACCTGTTACGCCTGGGCACCAGTATATCTGGTGCAATTATACAGGGAGCTATGGGGCTATCGCCGGAGGAGGCGATTTGGTATTTGTTCTACATTTTTGTTGCATTGTTGGGCATACGAGCACATCGTATGCATCAGGCCAGTAGGGTTACCCCAGCAGCCAGGGCCACAGGTCATATACCGATATGGCTTTCAGAGGTGGTTGGGGGTCGTGGGCCAGCCACGAGCAGTTATGGCAGGTCGGGATGTGGCATACTATAGACATCTGCTAGAGGGCCTTACAGCAGTAGACATTGTATGGAGACCCTACAGAGGTCACCATCCTGGCAGAGGAGCCCGCTTACAGTTGCGCCTAATCCAGTACACATTCTGGATAGCAGGACGGAGGCCAGGAGAGTACGAGCGGATACCCCTGGAGAGGGTACGCAGGCAGATGGGGCTGCGACAGGATGAGCCACCTCCGTTCCTCGATCAGAGAGATGATGTAGAGGCCCCACTGCCTGCACCACAGCCTTTGGATCCAGATTGGGTAGCAGAGAGGCCAGCAGGTGAGGGTATAGATGATGCTGGGTGCACGGGAGCATACAGGGTGTGGTGGGCTGGGCAGAGAGCAGCCAGGATAGTACCGCCTGCACAGCCAGACTTGGCTGCAGTGATAGGAGAGAGAGATCAGCTCAGGGGTCAGGTGCAGCTCTTACAGGGGCAGCTAGCTGCAAGCACGACAGCACGATAGGTGTCTTACAGGGCAGCTTGAGCCCAGAGCTCGAGCACGCAAAGACCACCACCACAGCACCACGGCCCACAGTGTGCAGTGCAGTATAGGCGGCAAGAAAGACAGTACAGTACCAGACCACCACCAAGAGCAGCAGCCCACACCCCGAGCACAGTACAAGTGCAGTACCACAGCCACAGCACCACCAAATGCACCAAGACAGCACGGGGGCACTGGTAGTAGGTGTCAGGGGACCAGCCCCAGTACCTACGGTGGCTCGAGAGTGCTACATGGAGGCTAGAGCAGAGGCCCGATACTATCAGGATATTCTTGATGGTACCGGGGCTGATTATCAGCCCTATGCGGCACATAGAGCAGAGACCTCTCAGAGCCAGAGGTCTCAGGGAGGTGCAGCCACAGCTGGTGGGTCCATCACAGGCAGGAGGCGAGAGGCACCACAAGGACCAGTGGGGAGAGGTGCCAAGGGCGGTGGGGAGAGCTGAGGGATCCCAGACATGACTTTTGTATTTAGAGATGGGCACCGGTCTGCGAACCGGGTGTATTGATAGAGGCCTGCGTGCCTATGTATTATTCATGTATTCATTTATTCATTTATTGTATACCGGCCTGCGAGCCGAGTAGGGGTTGTATAGTGGATACCGGCCTGCGAGCCGAGTATATATCTATTTTTGATACGAGGGACCGGCCTGCGAGCCGAGTCGAGATTTTTTGACAGTTATTGCGGCCTGCGTGCGGCTTTGGTGGATTATGAGATCACAGAGGCCCCGATGTAGGGCACATTGTATTTTTGAAAATTTGTATATATATAGAGACGATGTTTTGATCCTCGTGCAGTGTTCAAAATGTGTTTAAATATTTTGTTAATGGTTGGTAATATGTAATGTATGATAAGTTTTAGTTGACATGTTGATAGATGGATGATGTTGATGTTTTTGTTTTTGCACGTATATATGAATGTCAGGTTATGTGATGAATTGGTGGTTTTGTGACATTGTGATATATGTAACTGATGAGTTGGATCCAAATGATGTATAGATTGATAGTTTCTTGATATCCGTAGTTGATGGTTTGTGTATTTGTATAAAATAAATGATGTTAATGAAATTGTAATGCTATGTGTGGTGGATGAACAAATGTGGTAAATTGTGTTGTTTATGCAGGAAAAGAGGCGGGCGCGACAAAAATTTAGGTGAGAAATGAAGAAAAGAACGCTGTTGAGAAAAGATAGGTGTGTAACCGATATCGGTTAAGGAACCGATATCGGTAGTTAATAGACCGATATCGGTTAAGTAACCGATACCGGTTATTTAGGTATGAGCTTTTCTAAAAATAGAAAAGCTAGGGTGGCAACTTAAGTTTTAATTTTAGAGCCATGCAAGAGGTTAAATACGCGAACGCGACGCTTTTTGACGACTGAGACAGGTATTTGCATGAGAGATTTGAGTGATAAGGAGAAGAGAGACAGGAATTTGTATGAGAGATTTGGGTGATAAGAAAAGAGACTGGGAAGGTGAATGCGATCTGAGATTCAGAAAGTAGAAAGGTGAATTTGAAAAGAGTGGTGATAATGGCAGGACGAGGAGAAACATCCAGCAGGCAGGGACAAGAGGGAAGACAAGGGCCACCTCAAGCTACTGCAACCCCAGAGGTAAATGTTTTGGTTGTGATTTGATTTTTGCATGTGTTATGAATAAGAGATTAAGTGGGTAGATATGAAGAAGAAAACATGATAGCAAGGGTTATAAGTGAGGTAAGTGTTACGTGGTAGGTAATCACGGGTTTCGGGTATGTCTGTGTATACAGAGAGGAATAAACGAGCAATTTATTGTCGTAGGTGGTTGTTTTAGGCAAGATGTATGTAATTGACAGTGACCGGTAGCGGTTAGAAAGAACCGGTATCGGTTACTCAACCGATATCGGTTATGTATAACCGATACCGGTTACTGGAGGAATTTCCAGAATGTTTGAAAAACCCTGACGGATTGAATGGTTGTTTGTTGTTTTGGTGTATGCAGGCAGAGGCAGGATTGAGGATGAATGATAGTGTGCCAGCGCTGTTGTCACGAATCCGAGCGGATGTAACACCAGCTGAATGGACATTGATAAATCGTTTGGGGTTAAGTGGAATCCGCTATTATTCACGAATCACACGTAATCATGCTATGTTGCAGGCATTGATTGAGAGATGGAATCCCGAGACAAATACCTTTTATCTGCCAACAGGGGAGATGACAGTAACATTGGAAGATGTGTTTCAGATTTTGAGACTCCCTATTACAGGAGAACCAGTATATCAGGCACTACCTAGCGCACGGGGAGCGATAACAGCAGTATTTGGTCCATACGCACGAGATTTGACACGAGGTTTATCTTTTACATATGGGGTAATGTATGCAAAGACACCCCGAGAGACAAGGTTAAGCAGTGATATTAATGATAGCGGTAGGGTATTATGCGTTACGAGGCGGAAGGGGGAAGATTTCCAAAGGCATTGATGTGTGTTATTTGGGAGATGATAGAAAGGAAAGTGACTTTTGCATGGGCACACTGCATATTTGGCGAGCTATACAGGGTTTATGGGCTTGTAGGCGAAATCACGGGGACGACACTTTGGATAGTTCATACTTATTACACTCGCTTGGGCCTATGAGCACATTGTTTGTGTGCGACAATAGGCCGACCCATCCAAATCGGGAAACCGGAGTGCGAGAGGTTGGGATTCAGACGATGGGTCCAAACAGAACAAGAGGCCAGATCCCAGGCTGTGATGGGTGATATTGAGTATTACAGGCAGGTATGGGAGAGAGTGACGGTTGCGGATATCTGTTGGAGGCCATACGGAAACTATATGGTAACAGAGAACATAGCTGAGGAGTTGAGGGGTGTAGAGCGATTGAGGTGGATCGCAGGGCACAGGCCGGGTGAGTATGAGAGGATTCCTATAGATCGCGTGCGGCGACAATTTGGATTTGTGCAGGATATACCCCTGGCTTATAGACCATATATGAGGATCGACACCGAGGCAGCATTCTCACCTCCCCGGCCAACACCTCCAGAAGGGCCTGAAGAGGTAGCAGCCGATCGCAGGGTAATGGATGCGGGAACGACAGAGGCCTATAGATTATGGTGGGTAGCAGAACTGCGAGGTGTACGTGAGCGCCCTGACATAGTGGTGATTACAGCAGAGAGGGATCGTCTGCAGCGTTTGGTTCAGCAGCTCCAAACGCAGGTGAATGAGACAAGAGGATTGTTAGTGGTTGCGGAGTCACGGGCGGGGAGACTAGAGGCTGGAGTCCTCCATGCGAGAGGGCGTATTCATATGTTACAGGAGAGATTAGGCAGATCGGTGGCGGTACCAATAGCCATGGTACCTTTGAGGACAGAGAGGCCCGGCGAGAGGGGTCGACGATCACGATCATCACCTAGTTCGGGATGAGGCGTGAGGGTCTGAGTAAATGTTAGCAAGGTATAAGAATAAATAAGGATGCCGACCTGCGTGTCGATGATAGAGAAGATGTATTTGTTTAACATCTAAATAAAACTGAATATGTATGTTGATTTGAGTTACGATAATAATAAGATTGTTTGTGTTTTGATTTTCAGTGTTTTGAAAAAGGATAAAGAGGACTGTGATTAAATAGAAATACACAAAAATATTTATATTCACCACACAGGATAGGTTATGGTAGGGGATGGTCGAGCTAACCTTGGGAGACCCCATGTCTCCGAAGTGCTGCCTACATAGCCCATTGCACAAAGCAAGGAGGGGCCTCAGACCGATGTAGTTCTCCCTTAGGATCAGGGAGAGGCGAATTCAGGCAATTGGGTACGGTTTAGGTAATTGGTTGGTTGGTAAAAATATTAAGATTAGTAAAGGTAAGGTGGATGGTGTTGGTAATGAATTGGTGATGCTGTAAAAGGTATGAGGGAAGCGAACGTTAGCCTACCCAAGTAGTAGGGAATCGGGTCCTGATTAAGGTCAACACACAATCCTAGATGCGAGGCAAAGCAGAAAGAGTGCTCCGTAGATGAAGAGAGCTAAACAAACCACACCACGTAGAACGAGCTTGGAGCCCTAGGTACCATGCATAGACGAGAAGTCAATAGGTGAAAAGAGTTGTGTGATCACAATATATCGAGCGTACATTACGTCCCTTGAGTTGAAACAAATGGTGAGGTGAGGTGGATGATATAGCTGAGGTACGGAGAACTTATTACAAAGTGAGTGTTCTGACGAAAGAGAACCTACCCTAAATAGACAAGTCCATGACTCAAAAGTCCTTTTGAATGAGGCTTTTCTTTTATTGAATGTAGACTGATCGATGCGGGAAGTCTACAAGGGATATTGATTGTATTATTCTTGAGGTCTTCACGAAGCTGATCAATGCGAGAAGCTTCTGATAAAGGTTGACTGTGTATAGCTGTCCTTCGAGGGAGCAATCTATTTATAGTAGCAAGATATGATTGTAATGCATAGCTGTCCTTCGGGGGAGCAGTCTATATATAATAGCAGCAATAGTTTGGCATATAGCTGTCCTTCGAGGGAGCAGTCTATATTTAATTTAGATGACTAGATGTTCATTTGGCGTGAAGCATCTAGTTTAGTAGGAAGTTTGACTCAAGAAAATCCCATAAGAATACGGCTTATTTTAATACTTTGAAGTCATGGACTAGACTAAAAAGGGGAAGGCATCATCAAGGGGAGGTGAGGATCAAACTATGTGAGCTTGATTGTTATTATGAAGTGTAGGAAACAGAGTGTATGTAGTGGTAAGTGAGCTCAAGGGACGAGCGGCAGGTAGATAAGAAGTGATATAACACTAATTTCAACAGTAGAATGGTCGAAGATGCAAGGCATTAAGGGGTTCAGGCTCAGGTTTACCATTAAGCGAAGCTAAACGATAAGTACCAGATCCATAGGTATGAGTGATTATATAAGGCCCAATCCAATTGGGAGCAAATTTTCCACGTTTGCTCTTTTCTAGTTTGGTTACATGTTGATTCTCTTTGAGAACAAGATCACCAACCTTAAAGGTACGCTCATGAAGTCGCTTATCATAAGCACGTTTAATGCGTTTTTGATAGATTTGAAGGTGATCAAGAGCTATAAGATGGCGTTACGTCAAAGCTCAAATTGGGCTAACCGCTCTTGGCGGAAATCATCGTTGGTGAGAATATCCCAAGAGATATTCTAAGGGAGGGTATTTGTATTTCGAGAGGCAAAACAGCCTCGGTACCATATACCAAAGAAAAAGGTGTGGCATTAGTAGAGGTACGAATGCTAGTACGATAAGCCCAAAGGGCAAAGGGAATGTGATCGTGCCAATTTCTTCCGGATTCATTGACAACTTTCATGAGGATTTTGGTTAGTGTTTTATTAGAGGACTTGGCTTGCCCATTGGCTTGTGGATAGTAAGGTGATGAGAAACTAAGTTTGATACCAAAGTTGTCACAAAGGTCTTGCAACAACTTGTTTTTGAAAGATTTTCCATTATCTGTTATCAGGCGATGAGGAACACCAAAACGACAGATAATGTGGTGGTTAATGAACTCGACAATTTTTTCTTTTTTGATTGAAATGAGTGGAATAGCCTCCACCCATTTTGTGTAATATTCGGTCGCTGTGATTATCCAACGGTGACGTTGTGAAGAGGTTGGGTGAATCTCACCAATAAGGTCTAAACCCCATTGTGAGAAGGGCCAAAGATCTCGAGCGATCTGGAGCGGGTGGCTAGGAGTATGTTGAAGGTTGGCATGTTGCTGACACATAACACAACGCTTAACATATTCGTAGCAGTCGTTATTGAGAGTAGGCCAATAATAACCAAGGCGAAGGATTCGTTTGGCCACGGCAAGGCCGCTAAAATGTCCACCACAAATACCGTCATGGACTGTTGATGGTATGAGTGGCCTCTACCGATTAGACAAATGAAGGAGGATGCCATCAAAGCCACGTTTATAGAGGAGTCCCCCCATGACAACATAACGTGAAACACTTTTAAGAAAAGCACGTTTGCCGTTACTAGTAAGGTCAGGTGGGAGGACAGAGATTGTAAGGTAGTCGTGAAATTGGTGGTACCAGGTATCCTGTGAATTAGTAGACACAGTATTTATCATACAAACTACCGGGGTTGAATAGGATGGGGCAAAAAGTTGTTGGACCACGACGAATAATTCAGAGTCAGTTGGCGCGGTGGGAATTTGCGAGGCTAGGCAAGCCATAGTATCCGCAAATTTGTTAGTGGAGCGGGAATGGTTTGTATAGAATAGTGGGTAAATAAGGCTAGAAGTGAATCCACGTAGTGTTTGTATTTTTGAAGTTCCTCGTTTTTGCATTGGTAGACGCCCATAACTTGATTGACTACCAATTGAGAGTCACCAAAAATGTTGATAGATTTGATACCTAAGTGTAACGCAACTTGGAGACCTAGAACAAGGGCCTCGTATTCCGCTGTATTATTAGTGCAAGGGAAATCAAGTCGGAATGAAAGAGGCATAGGTTCAGCGTTGAGAGGAATGAGAACAACGCCGGCTCCTCCGCCGCGCTGGCATTTAGATCCATCGAAGAAGAGGGTCATTGGGTACGACTCCTCCGTGAGGGAAAGAGTAGCGATGAGTTCGTCGGGAAATGTGAAATTGGTAAATTGTTCCCAGGTAAAGGAGCTTCCGCAAGTTGGTCTGCAATGGTTTGTCCTTTGATTGATTTCTGGTGGACAAACTCAAGGTCGAGGTCGGCGAGAAGCATGAGCCATCTAGCAATGCGTTGGTTCAGATGAGGTTTGGCATACATGTAATGGATGGGGTCTGTATTGGTGATGACGAAAGTCTTGTGATTTAGAAGGTAGTGTCGGAGTTTGGTGGCCACGAATGATAGGGCAAGGCACAATTTTTCTACATGTGTGTACCTAGTCTCATAGTCCACCAAAGTATGACTTATATAATAAACGGCTTGTTCACAATTCTCAGAGTCACGATGTGCAAGCATGGCTCCTACAGCGTGGTCGGTGGCGGAAAGGCAGAGGTAGAAAGGGCGGTCGTCTTGGGGTGGGATAAGCACGAGTGGCTGCAAGAGATAGGATTTGAGAGCTTCGAAGGCTTGGTGACATTCTTCACTCCATTGGAATGCAATATCCTTTTTAAGGAGGTGATGGAAAGGTTGACACCGATCCGAGAGTTGGGAGATGAAACATCGAGATAGATTGAAGCTTACCTTGTAAACTACGCAATTGTTTGAGATTTTTGGGTGGGGGCATTTCTAGGATAGCTTTGACTTTAGATGGATCGACCTCAATGCCACGCAAAGAGACGATAAAGCCAAGAATTTTTCTCGAAAGAACACCAAAGACACATTTCTTTGGTTGAAGGCGGACAGAATATTGTAACAGGCGATCAAAAATAATGGTTAAAACATCGAGATGTTCACTACGATGTTTAGACTTGCCGAGAAGATCGTCGACATAATCTTCAAGGATAGTGTGCATAATGTCATGAAAAATGTAGGTCATAGCCCGCTGATAGGTAGCACCAGCATTCTTAAGGCCAAATGGCATGACACGATAACAAAAGGTTCCCCAAGGAGTTATGAAGGTAGTTTTGTGTTGATCGGCAGGGGCAACCAAAATTTGGTTGTATCCTGAAAAGCCATCCATGAGAGAGAGCATCTCATGACCTGCAGTTAGATCAACAAGTTGGTCAATGCTAGGTAAGGGAAGTCATCCTTAGGGCAAGCGAGGTTAAGATCCCAGAAATCTATGCATATCCGAAGTCCCCCTATCGCTTTAGTGACAGGTACGATGTTAGAAATCCATTGAGGATAGTCAATAGGCAAGATGAAGGAAACAGAAAGGAGTCGTTGGAGCTCCTCTTTGACCAAGAGAGCAATGCGTGGATGCATTTTTCTCAATTTCTATTTGACTGGTTTGGAATCGGGGTTTAGGGTGATGTTATGGACGGCGATGGTAGGATCAATTCCTGGCATGTCAGCGTAAGACCATGCGAAAGCTTGGTTGCGAGCACGGAGAAAGGTAGTAAAGGCGGCTCGTTCTGATGTGTTAAGGGATTGTCCAATCTTCACAATGTGAGGATCCTTCTCCGTGTGGATGTTGATTTCTATGGTAGATTCGTTCAGCATAGTTTGGGTTTCAGATGGTAAGGCTCGTTGAATATAAGAATCATCCGTGCCAAGGTAAGTGAGGATGGAGTCGTCATCCTGGCATTCAACAACATTAATCAAAGGTGAATCCTCTTCGATCATGTCTGGATAAAGAAGGGGCAAAGAAGATGGGTCGTCATTATCGCGTTGATAAGTGAGAGGACCTATGAAGATAGCATTTATGAAAAAAAAAAGTTAGGAGGGATGGATTCAGGGTCTATAGATTCTGCGGGTGATGATGGCAAAGTGGGTGATGATGGTTTGGTAGGGGCGACGTCTTCTTCTTCCAGGATACAGCTGACAGGAGGTGTCTCCTGTGTAGGTGTTTCGGGAAAACCGAGACCACTGCGATCATTATGTTTACGGGTAGTCACGGGAATGAGTGTATGTCGGCCTTGTTCGTAAAGGCCAAAACCAAAGCCTTTCCACGCACAGCGAGTCAAGAAGGTGAGGGCGAAACGACGATTTGTCAAGTATTGAAAATCGGATTGGAAAGGAACCACACCAAGAGGAGGTTCAGGGGTAATGGAGGATGCGTCAACACCCCCATATGTTAGGTTAGTGCGGCAATGGGGTGGTCCGTAAGAGATTATCTCCCCCACGCGACGGTCGTAGGTGGGATGTGCATGTAATTGTCCGTACTCTGAACCTCCTCTTGGGTGGTGTGTTTCGCTTTCGGAATGTTTCGGCTTCTGGGAATAGAGTTGCTTCTATCCTTTCATTCCTTTTAGAAACAGATGAGGTTAGGGTTAGGAGGAATACCTGTTGAATGTCGAGATGGTGTGCGCGTACCGTAGAGAAAGATCAGGCTGACTGCGAAGAACTCCCTTTTGTCTTGGAAGGACTACCTGTAAATAAGAACACAAGACCACAAGATTTTGATTAAACAATAAATGAGGAAACTACCTTGGGCCCAGGAAATATAAAACTTCCTTTCGAAGGTGGTCAGTTCCCCTGCTAATATGAATTAACACAAAAGACTGCAAAATATCAATTAAATTGTCTCGTTGAACTGGGTAGGGGAAAGGCTGGTTTTCTGGTTTTGGTCAGAGGAACCGATGCCGGTTACTGATAACCGATGCCGGTTACTGATAACCGATACCGGTGGGTTCTAGGATCTTCTTGGTAGCTATGGTGTTTGTAATGGCTGGTTTTTGGATGGTATTAGGAAATGAGACGATGAGGGATAAAAGAATGACAGTTAGATGCAACGGATCTTGAGTAGTGGGTTCAAAACTCGATTTAGGAGGACTGTGATTCAAAGAGCATAAGAAATGTTATAACGAGAGACATGTAAGATATGACTTACTGGTTTTGGCGAAAGATGCAAGTTGATATCCTCTACTGCAAGCACTTCTGGTTTCTTCACTCGTCTCTGCTTGGTTAAGTGAAGATCTGGACTCTGTTCCTCGCTCGCAATGCTCTCTGTTGATCCAGAAATCCTTTGACTGATCTCCAAAATGAAATTCCGATCCGTTGTTTTGGTTTGGGGAGCCCATTTACAGGGAACCGATGGCGGTTACGTAACCGACGGCGGTCGAGTAGGAACCGGCATCGGTAAGGAAAAAGTAGGCTATTTTTAGTAAAATAGCCCACCTTCCCTGCTTTTCTCCCAAGAGATCAGTTGCGGGCTTGGTCAAGTGGCTAGAAGGTCGGCTTTGGGTGCGAGTAAGGAGGCATTAGTTATGGATGTGAGTCTAGACCAAGTCATGGGTCTTAATTAGGTTAGTTTAGGGTTAGGGCTAGGTCATGATGAGGTGGCAAAGTGAGGTGGCGGGTAAGGTGATGTGGATTTATCAATTACAAGGTAATTAATAAATAATTGTGTAAAGTTTAGGTAATGAGGTTAGGTTGCGAAATGGGATGCGGGTCACAAGGGGTCGTAAGACACGAATTTGGTGTCTACAAAAATGACAAGTGACGGGTACTCACATGCTTCTTGTTTAATCATTAGTGAGGATGTAGATAGTGGGTAGTGCTCAAGAGATAAGCATGGAAAGAGGAAAAAGCTGAGGTAGGACTATAGATCAATATTAGAATGGTTGAAGATGTAAGGAATTAAGGGGCTCAGGTTTGGGTTTACCGTCAAGTGAAGATAAACGATAAGCACTTGATCCATAAGTATGAGTCACAATGTATGGTCCAAACCAATTAGGAGAAAATTTACCTCGTTTCTTTTTTCTAATTTGGTTACGTGTTGATTTTCTTTTAGGAAAGGTCACCGACTTGGAAGGTTTTTTCATGGACGCATTTTCATAAGCACATTCAATACGTTTTTGGTAAACTTGAGGGTGATCAAGAGCATTAAGACAACATTTTTCTATTAACTCGGGATGTGCTAATGTTCTTGATGAAATTCATCATCATTGAGCATGTCGTGGAGAGAAATGCAGAGTGAGGGAATCTAGACTTGAGATGTAGAATTGCCTCGGTAGCGTATACCGAGAGAAAATGGTGTGGTGGTAGTGGAAGTGTGAATACTAGTGTGGTATACCCTTAGGGAAAAAGGAATGTGCGTATGCCAATCCTTCCCAGTATCGTTAACCACTTTCATAAGAATTTTGTTTAAGGTTTTTTAGTGGATTCATCTTGGCTATTGGTTTGTGGGTAATAAGGTGAAGAGAAACTTAGCTAAGTGCCGAAGGTGTCACAAATTTTCACAATGGTTTGTTTTTAAATTGTTTTCTGTTGTCAGTGATGAGGCAATGAGGAACACCAAAGTGATAAATGTTGTGATGATTTATGAACTCACATATTTTCTTGACTTTCATGGAGTGTTTGGTATGGCTTCCACCCATTTTATGTAGTATTCGGTAGCGGTGATGATCTATTGATGTCATTGGGAAGAATGTGGGTTAATCTCTCCGACAAGATCTAAACCCCATTGAGAGAAGGGAAAAAGGTCACAGGTGACCTGTAAGGCATGACTGGGTGTATGATGAAGGTTGGTGTGTTGTTGGCATTTTATACAACGTTTGACGTAGTTGCAACAATCAAGGTTAAGGGTCGGCCAATAATAGCCTAGGCGAAGGATACGCTTAGCAACAAGTAAGGCCACTAAAGTGACCTCCACATATGCCATCATGAACTTCCTTAATGGTATAAGGAATTTCAAAACTCATGAGGCATCGTAAGAGAATACCATCAAATCCACACTTATAGAGGAGGCCCCCCATGATGACATAATGAGAGACCTTTTTAAGGAAGGCACGTTGTCCATTACGGGTGAGATCAGGGGGTAAAATGGAGAGAGAAAGATAGTCAGAGTATTGTTTATACCACAGGTCACTCGGGTTAGGGGTAGCGGTTCTAATAGAGTAAACATTGTGAGGTAAGTAAGAGGGTGATTGGAGTCATTGTACGGTGACAAATATTTTAGAATCGGAGGCGAAGTGGGTATTTGAGAAGCCAAGTAGGCCATAGTGTCTGTCGGTCAAAGGTGGTCAAAATTATCTCATTACGACATTGGCATATATCATTAATTTGGTTCACAACCAATTGAGAATCACCAAAGATTTTGATTGATTTGACATCTAGAGCATAGGCGGCTCGAAGACCTAGTACGAGTGCTTCGTATTTGACAATGTTTTTTGTACAATCAAAATCTGATTTGAAAGACAAAGGCATGGGTTCACCATCAAGCGAGAATGAGGATAATACCAACCCCACCCCAACGCTGAAACTTAGAACCATTGAAGAAGAGTGTCATTTGGTAAGCGGGTTTATCAAGGGAAAGGGTAGCAATTTACTCATCTAGAAAGTCAAAATTAGAGGGTTGATCCCCGGTAATAGGTGCGTCAACAAATTGGTCAATGATAACTTGGCCCTTGATGGACTTATGATGAAGGAATTTGAGGTCAAGGTCAGCTAACAGCATAAGCCAACATGTGGCACGCTGATTTTGGGAAGGTTTAACATACATGAAGTGTAGGGGGTCAGTGTTGGTCACAACATAGGTTTTTTGGTTGAGTAGGTAATGTTGTAGTTTGGTGGCAATGAAAACTAATGCTAAGAAAAGTTTTTCGAGATGGGTATATCAGGTTTCGTAGTCCAAAAGAGTATGGCTTATGTAATAAACCACCTACTCCCTATGTTGTTCATCTCGATGAGCGAGCATTTCTCCCAAGGAGTGATTGGTAGCTGAGTTGTATAGGTAGAAAGGTTGATCATATTTAGGTGGAATTAGTATGGGTGGTTGGAGAAGGTATTGTTTGAGGTCCTCAAAATCTTTGTGGTAGTCATCATCCCATTTAAAGGAGACATCCTTCTTGAATAGATTATGAAATGGTTGGCATCGATCAGATAATTGTGAAATGAAACGTCGAATAGACTACAACTTACCTTGTAGGCTAAGAATTTGTCTAAGGTTAGTATGCGAGAGGCATTTTGAGAATGACCTTGACTTTAGCAGGTCAACTTCTATACCATGTAGGAAATGATAAATCCTAGAATTTTTCCTAAGAGGACCGTGAAGATGCAATCTGCTTAGGTGAAGGTGAACGTAATATTTAATGAGATGGTCAAAAATGGTTTTTATGAGGGCAAGGTGCTCGAGTGGCATTTAAATTTGGCCAATAGATCATCCACGTAATCTTCTAATATACAATGCATTATATCATGGAAGATGTAACTCATAGCCCACTGATATGTGGCACTGGAATTTTTAAGGCCAAAAGGCATGACTCGGTAGCATAAGCTCCCCCAAGGGGTGATGAATGTGGTTTTATGTTGATCATCCTGGGCAAGCGGGATTTGGTTATAACCCAAGAAGCCATCCATGAGTGATAACATCTCGTGACCAGCGATAAGGTTGACCATTAGGTCAATACCGGGTAATGGGAATTCATCTTTTGGGTAGGCTAGGTTGAGGCCATAGAAATCCGTGCAAATGGGAAGTCCCCTGTCACCTTAGTGATAGGGAAAATTTTAGATATCCAACGAGGATAATTAATGGGTAATATGAAGGAAATGGAAAGAAGGTGCTAAAGTTCTTCTTTGATGAGAAGGGAAATGCGGTACATTTTCCTCGGCTTTTGTTTTATGGGTTTGGCTTCAAGAATGGTTACGATATTATGGCCCACTATGGTGGGTTCAATATCGAGCATGTCTGCGCATAAGACCAAGAAAAAGCGTGGTTATGATCTTTGAGAAAATGTAACGTCTTGATCTTGGTAATTACTACGATAACTTCTTTTTGTGATGTTGCAATCAGGTGAAATGAGAATTTTCATGTGAAGGTGTATCCTTTAATCTTGAAAATCATGTTTGTAATGATTAAGTATTATTGTTCTAAACCCTTGCATATTGTAACCCTGTTTACTTGGGACTGATGTCATTATAACTTGTGTTTGCAAAGTTGTGAACCTACAAAACTACTTTTGTACTAGACAAACTCATAATTACGTGATAGCAAACTTTGAATCAATTCAATTGATCCAAGGTATGATTCAGCCTTCTTTATTGTCATCTTGTCGACTTGACTGTCCAAATAAAATAAAGTCCGAAACCAAGATGGAGATTGTTGTACATTTTAAAAACCTGATTAGAGGTATACTTACTTGGCACCATGTTGCCAACGGTAAGGTTTGATTTCCTGAATACATATGAGTTGTAATGTTGGAAAGGGTTGATACAAGGATATTAAGGCATATATTTGGCCTTGGATGGAATGTCCTGCACTATATTGGTTTTAAGCCTAAGGCGGTAAAATCTACTCGAACCCTTTATGAAATTGATAGGGGTTATGTGTAACCTATGAAATAATATTATATCCTACATGGAATTTAATTTAAAAGGGGTTTGTAAACTAACCTAAGGATAATCCTAAGGACCTATGAGCTAAAAGGAAACCTAACTATTTTAATTGTGACCTAAACTATTGCTAGTCCTAAAAGGGACCTATGGATACATGTCAAGTGGGAGGATAAAGGGGGAAGGTTTAAACTTAAATGAAGGACTTAAATGTAGTCCTTGTAGTTTTAAACGCCAAGTTTGGTGGGAGCAAGGAAGTTAGAGGCATATAACTAGCTATATAACTAAATTTGAATTACATGCAAAATATAAGATAGAATTTGCCAAATCTGAGTCAAGAAGTGGCATGGAAAAAGAGGAGAAAATCCTTTCAATGCATTTATTGGCATTGTTTTTGGCAACCAGCCCGCCTCGAAAGAGAAAAGAGGATTTTTTGTGAGTTATTGTTATTCATTTGGGTTTTGGGTTTTTTCTCTGCATTTTGTTGCTCTTTCAAACTCGTAAGTTCATTTTTGGCCATTTTGTTCCGAATGCCTCCGAGTGGTTTCTGGCCTATGTAAACATGGAAGCAGTTGAGAGATTTGGTTGTTAATGTTGTTTGGAGGGAAGAAACTCTTGAGAAGCTCGGTTGTGGTCTTCCACAAGCTAATAAGAAATTATACATGCATGTTAGGTTCTTTTATTTAAACAATTATGCTCTTTATTAAGCATCTTCATTAAAAGAACTCTACTCTTATAAATGCGGTTTTTTGTGAAAATATGTTGATATGTTTGGATATGATCTTTTGATTGAGTTTTCTTTTGAAAAAGATGCGATTTGGGTATCTTTTGGATGCATGCATAAGAAAATGGGTGTTCTTTGTTGAAATAGTAAGTGAAATGAATTTCATCTCTGCTATTTTGATTTCGAAAGTAATGGGTATTCAGTTTTGTTTTCCCTTGTGGGTTTGAACTTGTTGAAGGTGACCGTGATGCATATACTATTTTTGAGATTTATATACTCAATGGTTATGGATTTCGTGAGAATTATATGAAAGAAGTTTTGTGAACTATTCTTCCTTGTCTGTAATACAGTTTAATTTGTGAAGTGGGTCTTCTTAAGGATAGTAGGTTCATCGTATCATTTTTACCTTTGCTTGTTCTAAAATGATACGATGTTCCTCCTTTTTTGTTCTCATTACCCATGAATGACTGTTTGGAAATAATTTTTATCAAACTTGGAACAGAGTAATCTATCTATTTGAAGGATTGGAGTAAAGCGTACAGTTTTTACTTTTCTTTAAACTCAATGATGAATATTTATATATTTTGTGGATTTAGACTTCTTCATTGTTTTCAGTAAAACTGAACCTGAGTAGACTCCTTACTCTTGTGATTAAAAAAATGGCTTCTCACTGGAAGATTTGGGACCATGTTTGCTTGGTTATAAACTCTTAATCATTTTGTATTTAGATGGAATATGTTTGTTGTTAGTGTATACAACCATTAACATTGGTTGTAATTGGAAGCTCAATTGTTGTTGATATTTTTGGTTTAGTTGTGAAAATGAATTCTTGAATACTTTCCTTGAATGGTAGTTAGTAAGTTATTAAGACATAATGATCGGCATGGAAAGAATTATCCTATTGATAATAGGTCACATCATAGTTTGATATTCGGCTATGTATTGGAAAGAAGTAATGTGAATCTCCTTTTTTCATTTGATTATTGAATTTTAAACAGCTCTCTCCTTGATCATATCTCTAGTTGTTATCTCTTCTTGTATAAGATCAACCAGATTCGGTTGTATTTAAATAAAAGGGATTATTGAATAGGTAACTCGCAGTAGTATTTTCTTTTCCTTTGTATCCTATCTAAATTTATGTTAAAGAGATATTGAAGCCACATGTGACTACCTTCGGGAGTATGCAAATTCAATTTACCTACTATTTTTAAATCTCCGAATTAGATGAGTACTATGTTGTTTTTCAAATTCTAAAAAGTGAAATAGGTTGTTGTCATGATGTATGATTGTCTTTCTCTTCTGCATTTGATTTGGTTGAAGTCAAGTGAGTAGTAAAAAGGTGAAGGAGTTCTGTTTAAATTTCTAGTCAATTCATTATATGAATCCCATTTATAATGATGGAATGGGATTGAAAGTGATTGCATTCGAACAGTAATATATATATCAGTTCTTACAAATGCTTCTAATATGAGATTATTTAGAGAAAATATTCTTTGTAATATTTGTCTAAATCTGGAATAAACTCTTTTCATTTTTAAAGGAAACAGTTAAGGAAATGGTGATATATCATTGCGTGTTTGTTGTAATTATTTTGAGGATTTGTTAGTTAAAAAATACTTGCCTAATTTTGATGTTGTTTATTGAGAATGGGTTGTTTAAATTGTTCATCCTTATCGGTACCTAACTCTTACGTGATGCCCATATTAATCACGGGGCGTTTCATAAAAGTAAAGTTTTTTTGCGAGACAGGTTGGTCAAGAGCACTTCATTTTAATGGTAATTACATAACATGCTCGATTCGATGAACCGACATGTGCTAGTAAATTTTCGAGATGGATTCCATGAGTAATAATGAAGACATGTTGTTTTATGATGCTTCTTCCGATTAAATAAAGGATGGATCTTTTAAGAGATTGTATTATTCTTCTCGAAGGAAATGGAAAAAGGAAAAGTTATATTCTTATTTCTTTTTAAGTTATCAATGTTGATCGACATGAATGAAGTCCGACTATTTGGACTTTTAAAATGTATAGATTTTATCTTGAGGAATGAGAGAAGGGAATGGTGTGTTATTTTAATATTTTTCCATTATTGAATTGTCTAAATATAATCATGAACTTATTCCTATGCGTTGAATTTGTACTTCTAAAAATGATGGTTGTTAGATTTGAAAGGATATAACGTCTACTCTTCACTTGAATGCAAATTTTAAGTTGAAACGTGCAATTGGTTAATACTTAGGTCAATATGGACTATTAATTGAATTTAGTAAAAGATTAAAATACGTATGAATTCTTGTGAAAATAATATTCAGAATTAGATTATAAACTAATGAATATTAATGAAAGGACAATTGAATTATGTATTCAGATTTCATTAATATTCTTTGGGATGTCTTGCCCAAAGGATATTCAGAAAGAGGAATCATATCTCCTCTTAACAAACCTTAAAATGAAGTAAGGTAATTGTAAATAAATGAATACATCTATATGGGAAATAGACCTCATTCAAATGAGGTCTAATGAAAAGGAAACCTGAATTTAAAATCAGTTGCGAATGAACTTGATTAAGCTTAGTAAGTTAATCTTACTTCGTTAAGTTGTAGTGGACTGTAAGTCTGAAGCTTTAATTAATGAACTAAGAAAGGAATATGCAATCCTTCGGTAAGGAGGAGTGAATGTATATTAAGCTATGAGACAATTCAAGTCATTCCTAGCTATGCAACTGTAATGAACTATGAGGTTAGAGGATCAACAAGGTTGCTGAAACTTATTCTTAAAAATATTAAAGATAAGAATCTAATCAAACTTTTAGCTAGATATGTAACCCTAGATGGGAGGATTCCATAGGATGTTGGTACACACCAGCTGCAATAAGGTGTCTTCATGAAGGCTAGGCCTTCATGATGACACAATGTTGTAGCTGACATGTTGCAACACCCTTCCGAATCGAATCATCTAGGTTTACATAAGCTTGGACTTGGCCTCAGTTTTACTTTGGACCAAGTTAGGAATATGACCTTGTATACGGAGTGACTCACAAAGACTAAAGGTAACTAGACACACACAATCAACTAGGGTCAATGAGGTATGTCTGCATACCTTTAATCATCATGAGTGCCTCTCTATATTCTTTCATATTGCTATCTTGGGTTAAAGTTCAACCTTGGACAAGAGGACTGAAAGAAGTCAAAAAGACCATTCTAGGTAACAAATGAAGTGGGGTGAAGGATGTATTCCATTGACGAGTATGTCATCTAGGAATATGATCATACTAACCATGTGAGAATCTTTGGCCAAAGTATTGCAAGTTGTTGGTTGCATTGTCCTAAGTCACCTAGTTTAAGAAGTAGGATTTCAGATGAATATTGGTAACAAATATTCAGATAGGCCTCTTAAACGGAGCACTTCAATAACTAAAAGAGTAAAGGGAACCAAGATTACTTAGTATACAATGCATGGATTAACATTAAGGATCGGTAAGTAGCCGAAGTCATGAAATGAGAGATCGATGAAACTCTGAGCCATGAAATGGGAGATCGGTAGTTCTTCGAGTCATTACAACAACATATGGTTATCTGTTATATGATTGAATGGCATGGAATGTGTGTTCCATATTATGAATATGAGAACAAAGAACATTGGTTTAAAAAGCATTGTGTGTTCTAAATTACATCATTTAGAATAGAGAACAATTATTAAAACTTGAAACATGTGTTCTGAATTATGTAATTTAGAGCAGAGAACGTTATAAAAAAAAATTTTCCCTTGTTCTAATGTCTTAAAATGGGAATGTTACATCTTGGTATCAAAGTTGAAGGTTACAACTCTTGGACCTAATGAGTCCATAATTTAATAAGGTTTACATTTTCTTGTTGAACAGAAAATGGTTAGAACAAGAGGGAATGCTACGAACAACCCACTACTAGGGTGGAGAAGTAGCTACTACCTAAAAACTAGATGAGATCCTTGCTGCCCTACTAGATACAAGAGATTGTCTGAATGTTTTGGAACAACAAGCAATGGGCAATGAGGAGGAGGAAGAAGATGCTGATATTAATGATTAGCCACCTCCCGTGGACAACACCAATGGAGGAAATCCAGGTGTTGATAATAGAAATGTGAACATTGCTAATCACCCTGAAAATAAAAGGGAAAGGTTAGTGGCTGAACTCATAAATGATATAAAGAGAATAAGTCCTCCAAAGTTTGATGGAACTACACTTGGGGATGGGGCTGAAAATTGGCTCAGTGAAATGGAGAAGTACTTTGCAATAAGAAACTTCTCCGAGGAAACAAAAGTGATATGGGGAGCATGTTAGCTTTCTCACGAAGCATCATCATGGTGTGACAACCGTATGGTTGAGTTGAACATTGTCGAAATAGACATAACTTGGGATCAATTTAAAAGTTACTTTAGGCAACGATGGCTGCCTCAACTCTTTTTGATCAGAAAATGACTAAATTTCAGAACTTGTCTCAAGGAAAGCTGACGGTGACAGAATACTGGGAAGGGTTTACTAAACTCCTTAAGTATGTACCACGATATAAGTCTGATGAGATGTTCAGATACGAAAGTTCATAACGGGATGAATCTCATCATTGGTGGCGAGGTGGATGTCCAAGATCTGACCACTATGGAAGGAGTTGTCAAAAAGGTAATAAGACAAGAATAGAAATTGAGAGCAATCTCTGCTCATAGGGAGGAGGTTAGGAAGAATATTCCCAACTCTTCTTCATCTCTTGCACCTAAAAAGGGACCCTGGAAGAGGTTCGGCATGAAAAAAAAATTTGTTGGATAACAATAAGAAAACAGGAATGAACAAACCTATTACTAGTATGTGGAATGGCTTTACCAAAAATAGTGGTAATGGACAAAAGTCCTATGGAAGCTAGAATGATAACTTCAAGGCTAGAAATAAATTTGAGCCTAGGAAGGGGCCTATTGGAAGTTGTTTTAACTGTGGAAAGGACCATTACATGAGTCATTGTCCTTTGAATAAGTATGATTGCGATCAAGTAGCACATGATATACACTGCGGTGGCTAATAAACAAGCTGAAAAGCAAGTCACACCCATAGAAGTTTTGGGTAAGTTATTCGGTATACATGTGGTTATAATTTTTGATACTGGAGCTACTGAATGTTTTATATCTACTAAGTTAGCATTGAAATTAAAAAGAAAAGCTGAATGAATGGATAAGACATGGATGGTACATTATAGAAATAATGTTGTCCATACAGTTGATATGTGTCTTTTTGGGGCAGTCCTTGACTTGCCTAGTTTCTCCACAGAAGTTGACCTGTATGTTACCCCTTTGGGGTCATATGATGTAATTATAGGTGTTAATTGGTTGGTAGAACATAAGGTGAAGGTCGACTGTTATGAAAAATAGATTTTCTGTTTTGATGACCTGTAGAAAACAACAGTCATTCAGGGTGTAAAATGTGGGATTGCAGTTAGGAAACTAACAACTATGCAACTAAAAAGGGTTAAAAATAGAGGTTGCACTTTGTATGCCGTAAAAATGACAGAAATTGCTGAGGAAGATAATGATTTTATGGAAAAATATCCATTGTTAAGAGATTTCAGTGATGTATTTCCGGAAGAAGAATTGTCGGGTCTTCTTCCCAAACAAGAGTTTGACTTTGCAATTGAGTTAGTGGAACTTAAGGCTTAGTTACAGAAACTTTTGACCAAAGAATTGATAAGACCGAGTGTCTCACCATGGGGAGTACCGATAAATTTTGTAAAGAAGGATGGTACACTTAGATAGTGCATTGATTATAGAATGTTGAATAAGAAAACCATTAAGAAATGATATCTTCTTCTTAGGATTGATGATCTATTTGATCAGATGCATGGAGCATCAATTTATTCAAAAATAGATCTTTGATTTGGATATCATCAACTGAGAATAAAAGAGGAAAACATTCATAAAACAACTTTTTGAACAAGGTACGAACATTATGAATTCAAAATGTTGCCTTTTGGGTTGATGAATGCACCTACCACCTTCATGAATTTGATGAATAATATTTTTCAAGAATACTTGGACAAATTTGTGCTTGTATTCTTGGATGAAATTCTTATATACTCCAAAAATGTCGAAGAGCATCAGAACATTTAAAGATAGTACTAGAAATCTTGAGAAACATAAAACAATATGGTAAATTGTCTAAATGTTCCTTTTATGATGCATAAGTGCATTATTTGGGACATGTTATAAGCAAGAACGGGATAGCTATAGATCCTTCAAAGATCATAGCTATAACTGAGTGGCCTGTGCCCAAGAACGTGCATGAAGTTAGAAGCTTCATGGGCCTAGCAGGGTACTATAGAAAGTTTGTTAAGGACTTTTCTAAGATTGCTGCACCAATCACTTCATTACAAAAGAAAGATAAGAAATTTGTTTGGAATGACAAATGTGAATCTTCCTTTAAGATTCTAAAGGATCAGTTAACTACAACACCTATTCTAACTATACTTGATCTGAAATGGAGATTTTACGGTCATAACAGATGCATCTGGGAGGGTCTCGAGGTATTCTATTACAAAATGATCATGTCATAGCATATGAAAGTAGAAAAATCAAGTTACATGAACAGAATTATGCTCCACATGACCTAGAGCTCACTGTCATTGTTCATGCACTTCAAATGTGGAGGCACTACCTTCTTGGTAAGCCTTTTGAGCTAAAAACTAACCATCTGGGGTTGAAGTATATTTTTACTCAACCAAACCTGAATGCAAGACAACAAAGATGGTTAGAATTTCTATCTCAGTATGATTTTGATATAAGCTATATTAAAGGCAAGGAAAATAGGGTAATGAGATGCTCTAAGCCGTAGGAAGCACATTTCTACTCTTATAACATTAAGAACTCAGTTTAAAGATGAGGTGAAAAGTGTCATGGAATCTGACTCTTATTTTCAGCAAGTTAAAATAGCACTTGCTGCAGATCCAAAAGATGTAAAGTATAAAGGTTTTCATTTTGACAATGAAGGAATTTTGCGGTTTGAAAATAGGGTATATATACCCTTGGAAAATGATTTAAGAAAGAAATTATTAGCTGAATTTCATAATTCACCTTTTTCTGGACACCCTAGCATTACGAAAATGCTTGCTGATATGAAGCAACAATATTTCTGGAAGGGAATGAAAAAGGATGTGATGGAATTTGTGACACACTGCTTGGAATGTTAGTGTGTTAAGGTAGAACATATGCATCCCGCCAGACATGTACCCCCACAAAGATTCCTCATAGTACAAATGTCAAGTGATAACTATGGATTTCGTTCAAGGATTACCTATGTCTAGGAATAAACATGATATCATCCTGGTTGTTGACAAACTAGCAGAAGTGGCACACTTTATTGCTGGTAATCTAAAAGATGATTCACTAGTGTTAGCAAGAAGGTTTGTACATGAGATTTTCAGGTTACATGGAATACCTGAATTGATCATATTAATGCAGCCTTAGGAACTAAACTAAATTCTAGTTCTACATATCATCTACAAATGGATGGATAGACTGAAAGAGTCAATCAAGTTTTAGAGGATATGTTAAGAATGTATTGCATGGACCAATAGTATAAATGGGAGGAGTACCTCCCGCTAGTTGAATTTTCTTATAATAATACATACCATGCCTCTTTAAAGATGGCACCTTTCAAAGCATTGTATGGAAGGAAATGTAGAACCCCAGTTAGCTGGGACAACATAGAGGATAGAGAGATAATTGGGCCAAAAATCCTTACAGAAATGGAACAACAAATTAAAATGATCCGTGAACGTTTAAAGGAGGCTGCCAACAGGAAAAAGAGTTATGTTGACTTAAAGTGGGTTGATAAGAAATATAAACTTGGTGAGAAGGTCTTTCTTGATTAAGCTAAAAAAGAGTTCTATAAATTTTGGCAAGCATGCCAAGTTATCACCTGTTATGTGGGACCTTTTGAAATTGTTGAAATAATCAACCTCAGTAGCTTATCGTTTAGCTTTTCCTCCTACTTTATCATGAATGCATGATGTTTTCCAAATTTCTTTGCTTAAGAAATACGTATCTAATTTATCACATGTGCTGAATTGGGATTCCTTGCAGGTCCAAGCCCCCAGATAATCATGGTTAAGCCCATTTGAGTCTGGGAACTCACCAACTTGCACTTAAGAAATCGTGAAATGAATCAATGTAAGGTCCAAAGGGGGACCGTTTTAGTGAATAAAGTGTAACTTGGGAGAACCTCAAAGAAATGAGATCTGCTTTTCCATACTTGTTTGATCTAAATTAAGTTTGAAAAACTGATAAATCTACCAAACTTGGGCAATTACTGAACTATTTTATGGTTATTTTAAAATATTGTTTTGAAGACTTAAATTTTGTTCTATTATGAACATATGAATGGAAGGAAAATAACTGAATTTTGTCCTAAAACTCTATGATTTGACTAATTTGATCATCAGGATGATGATTCTTTTAAGAAGGGAGGTATGTAACATCTTGATCTTGGCAGTTACTATGATAACTTCTTTTTGTGATGCTGCAACTATGGAAATGAGAATTGTCATGTGAAGGTGTATCCTTTAATCTTGAAAATCATGTTTGCAATGATTAAGTATTACTATTATGAACCCTTACATACTATAACTCTGTTTACTTGGGACTGATGTCATTATAACTTGTGTTTGCAAAGTTGTGAACTTGTAGAATTGCTTTTGTACTTGATGAACTCATAATTATGTGACAACACACCTTGAATCAATTCCATTGATCCAAGGTATGCTTCAGCCTTCTTTATTGTCGTCTTGTCGGTTGACTTTCCAAATAAAATAAAGTCTGGAACCGAGCTGGAGATTGTTGTACATTTTAAAGAACCTAGTTACATGTATACTTGGCACCATGTTGCCAACGGTAAGGTTTGATTTCCTGAATACATATGAGTTGTAATGCTGGAAAGTGTAAGATAGAAAAAGGGTTGATACAAGGATATTAAGGCATATATTTGGCCTTAGATGGAATGTCCTGCACTATACTGGTTTTAAGCCTAAGGCGGTAAAATCTACTAGGAACCTGTTATGGAATTGATAAGGGTTATGTGTAACCTATGAAATAATATTATATCCTACATGGATTTTAATTTAAAAGGGTTTGTAAACTAACCTAAGGTGAATCCTAAGGACCTATGAGCTAAAAGGAAACCTAACTATTTTAATTGTGACCTAAACTATTGCTAGTCCTAAAAGGGACCTATGGATACATGTCAAGTGGGAGGATAAAGGGGGAAGGTTTAAACTTAAATGAAGGACTTAAATGCAGTCCTTGTAGTTTTAAATGCCAAGTTTGGTGGGAGCAAGGAAGTTAGAGGCATATAACTAGCTATATGACTAAATTTGAATTACATGCAAAATATAAGATAGAATTCACCAAATCTGAGTCAGCGGTGGCATGGAGAAAGAGGGAGAAAATGCATTCAATGCATTTATTGGCATTGGTTTTGGCAACCAGCCCACCTAGGAAAGAGAAAAGAGGATTTTTGTGAGTTATTGTTATTCATTTGGGTTTCGGGTTTTTGCTCTGCATTTTGTTGCTCTTTCAAACTTGCAAGTTCATTTTTTGGCCATTGTTGTTTCGACCACCTCCGAGTGGTTTCTAGGCCTGTGTAAATGTGGAAGCAGTTGAGAGATCTGGTTGTTAACGTTGTTTGGAGGGAAGAAACTCTTGAGAAGCTCAACTGTGATCTTCCACAAGCTAACAAGAAATTATACAGGCATGTTAGGCTCTTTTCTTTAAACAATTATGCTCTTTATTAAGCATCTTCATTAAAATAACTCTACTCTTATAAATGTGTGTTTTTGTGAAAATATGTTGATATGTTTGGATATGATCTTTTGCTTGAGTTTTCGTTTGGAAAAGATGCGATTTGGGTATCTTTTGGATGCATGCATAAGAAAATGGGTGTTCTTTGTTGAAATAGTAAATGAAATGAATTTCATCTCTATTGTTTTGATTTCGAAAGTAATGGGTATTCAGTTTTATTATCCCTTGTGGGTTTGAACTTGTTGAAGGCTATTGTGATGCATATATTGTTTTCTGAGATTTATATACTCAATGGTTATGGATTTCGTAAGAATGCTATGACAGAAGTTTGTGAACTATTCTTCCTTGTCTGCGTAATACAATTTAATTTTTGAAGTGGGTTATCTTAAGGATAGTAGGTTCATCGTATCATTTTTACCTTTGCTTGTTCTAAAACGATACGATGTTCCTCCTTTTTCATTCTCGGTACCCATGAATGTCTGTTTGGAAATAATTTTTATCGAACTTGGAATAGACTAATCTTTCTATTCAAAGGATTGGGGTAAAGCATTAGTTTTTACTCTTCTTTAAATTCAATGATGAATATTTATATATTATGTGGATTTAGACTTCTTCAATGTTTTTAGGAAACTGAACTCGAGTTGATTCCTTACTCTTGTGATTAAAAACAAAAAACTTCTCAGCCTGGAAGATTTGGGACCATGTTTGCTTGGTTGTAAACTCTAAATCATTTTGTATTTAGATGGAATATGTTTGTTGTTAGTGTATACAACCATTAACATTGGTTGTAATTGGAAGCTCAGTTGTTGTTGATATTTTTGGTTTAGTTGTGAAAATGAATTCTTGAATACTTTCCTTGAATGGTAGTTAGTAAGCTATTAAGACTGTAATAGTCTGGCATGGGAAGAATTATCCTATTGATAACAGGTCTACACATCATAGTTTGATATTTGGCTATGTATTGGAAAGAAGTAATGTGAATCTCCTTTCTTTCATTCGATTATTGACTTTTAAATAACTCTCTCCTTGACTGTTATCTCTAGTTGTTATCTCTTCTTGTATAAGATCGACCAGTTCGGTTGTATTTAAATAAAAGGGATTAATGAATAGGTAACTGGAAGTAGTATTTTCTTTTCCTTCGTATCCTATCTAAAATTCTGTTAAAGAGATATTGAAGCCACATGTGACTACCTTGAGAGTATGAAAATGCAATTTACCTACTATTTTTCCCTCTCTGAATTGGATGAGTACTATGTTGTTTGTCGAATTTTGAAAAGTGACATAGGTTGTTGTCATGATGTATGATTGCCTTTCTCTTCTACATTTGATTTTGTTGAAGTCAAGTGAGTAGTAAAAAGATGGAGTTTTGTTTAAATTTCTAGTCAATTCATTATATGAATCCCATTTATAATGATGGAATGGGATTGACAATTATTACATTTGTACAGTAATATATATATTAGTTCTTACAAATGGTTCTAATTTGATATTATTTAGAGAAAATATTCTTTGTAATATTTTTCTAAATCTGGAATAAACTCTTTTCATTTTTAAAGGAAATAGTTAAGGAAATGGTGATATATCATTGCGTGTTTGCTGTAATTATTTTGAGGAGTTGTTAGTTAATAGTATTGTCTGATTTTGATGCTATTTATTGAGACTGGGTTGTTTAAATTGTTCATCCTTATCGGTACTTAACTCTTACGTGATGTCCATATTAATTACGAGATGTTTCATAAAAGTAGAGTTCTTTTATTGAGATAGTTAGTCAAGAGCACTTCATTTTAATGGTAAGTGCTTAACATGCTCAGTTCGATGAACTAACCCATGCTAGTAAATTTTGCAGATGGATTCCATGAGTAATAATGAAGACATGTTGTTTTATGATGCTTCTTCTGATTAACTAAAGGATGGATCTTTTTGATATTTTATTATTCTTCTCAAAAGAAATGGAAAAAGGAAAATTTGTATTCTTCTTTCTTTTTGAGTTATCAATGTTGATCGACATGAATGAAGTCCGTTGTTTGGACTTGTAAAATGTATAGATTTTATCTTGAGGAATGATAGAAGGGAATGGTTTGTTATTTTAATTGTTGTCCATTATTGAATTATTGGAATATAATCATGAACTTATTCCTATGCGTTGAATTTTTACTTATACAAATGATGGCATTAGATTTAAAAGGATATAACGTCTACTCTTCACTTGAATACAAATTTTAAGTTGAAACATGCAATTGGTTAATACTTAGGTCAATATGGACTATTAATTGACTTTAGTAAAATATTAAAATACGTATGAATTCTTGTGAAAATAATATTCATAATTAGATTATAAACTAATGAATATTAATGAAAGGACAATTGAATTATGTATTCAGATTTTGTTAATATTCTTTGGGATGTCTTGCCCAAAGGATATCCGGAAAGAGGAATCATATCTCCTCTTTAAGAACCTTAAACTAAAGTAAGGTAATTGTAAATAAATGAATACATCTATATGAGAAATAGACCTCATTTAAACGAGGTCTAATGAAAAGGAAACTGAATTTAAAATCAGTTGTGAATGAACTTGATTAACCTTAGTAAGTTAATCTTACTTCGTTAAGTTGTAGTTTTTGTAAGTCCTGAAGTTTTAATTAATGAACTAAGAAAGAAATATGCAATCCTTCAGTAAGGAGGAGTGAATGTATATTAAGCTATGAGACAATTCAAGTCATTCCTAGCTATGCAACTGTAATGAACTATGAGGTTAGAGGATCAACAAGGTTGCTGAAACTTATTCTTAAAAATATTAAAGATAAGAATCTAATCAAAATTTTAGTTGGATATGTAACCCTAGATGGGAGGATTCCGTAGGATGTTGGTACACGCTAGCTGCAATAAGGTGTCTTCATGAAGGTTGGGCCTTCATGACGACACAATGTTGTAGCTGACATGTTGCAACACCCTTCCGAATCGAATCATCTAGGTTTACATAAGCTTGGACTTGGCCTCAGTTTTACTTTGGACCAAGTTAGGAATATGACCTTATATACGGAGTGACTCATGAAGACTAAAGGTAACTAGACACATGCAATCAACTAGGGTCGATGAGGTATGTCTACGTACCTTTAATCATCACGAGTGCCTCTCTATATTCTTTCATATTGCTATCTTGGGTTAAAGTTCAACCTTGGACAAGAGGACTGACAGAAGTCAGAAAAGACCATTCTAGGTAACAGATGAAGTGGGGTGAAGGACGTATTCCATTAACAAGTATATCGTCTAGGAATATGATCATGCTAAGCATGTGAGAATCTTTGGCCAAAGTATCGCAAGCTGCTAGTTGCATTGTCCTAAGTCACCTAGTTTAAGTAGCAGGATTTTAGATGAATATCGGTAATGATATTCAGATAGGCCTCTTAAACGGAGCACTTCAATAACTAAAAGAGTAAAGGGAACCAAGATTACTTAGTATACAATGCATGGATTAACATTAAGGATCGGTAAGTAGGCGAGTCATGAAATGAGAGATCGATGAAACTCGAGCCATGAAATGGGAGATCGGTAGTTATTTGAGTCATTACAACAACATATGGTTATCTCATTATATGATTGAATGGCATGGAATTTGTGTTCCATATTATGAATATGAGAATACGAACATTGGTTTAAAAGCATTGTGTGTTCTAAATTACGTCATTTACAACATTGAACAATTATTAAAACTTGAAACATGTGTTCGATTTACATAATTTAAAGCAGAGAATGTTATAAAAAAATCCCTTGTTCTAATGTCTTAAAATGTGAATGTTATAGAAAAGAATTGATGGCTTCTTGTTCATGGCGTCCAAAGATTGGCTAATCTTTAGGATGTGAGGGTCATCCCGAGTATGAATGTTGATTTTGATAGTCGATTCATTCAACATGGTTTACGTCTCGAGAAGGTAATGACCGATGAATATATGAGTCTTATGCACCAAGGTAGGTGAGTATAGATTCATCATATTGAATTTGGATGATGTTAATTAAAGGTGTATCATCATTTATCATTTCAGATATCTTTTGGAAAGGAAGAGAGGAAGGAGCCTCTCCTTGGCATTGATAAGTCAAATTCCCCAATGAAATGGTGTTTATGAAAAAAAGGTTAGGAAGGATAGATTTAGGATCCATCGATTCGTCGCGTCAAAGGTGGTGATGAAGGTGGAATGGGTGAAGAAGGTGGAGAAGGGCTGATGTCCTTGATGAGTTCAATGTGAGCATGTTTGGTAGGTGGTTCAGGAAAGTCGATACCACTACGATTGTTATGTTTGTAGGTGATACATGGAATAATGGTATGGCATCCTTGCTCGTAAAAGCCAAAACCAAAACCTTTCCATGCACATTGGTGTAGGAAGGTGTGGGAAAAAGGTGATTGGTGAGAGATTGGAAGTAAGCAAAAATGGGTGGGTTTATGATAGTGGTTCGGGTGTGTACGTGGTAGTATTAAGTCCCCCATAGGTGAGACTGGTACGAAGATGAGGAGGACCATAAAGGAGGAATTCTCCTATGTGGTGATCATAGTGAGGGTGTTGGTGAAGAATTCCATACTCTTATGGAGTAAGGAATGTGTTGACACTATATAGGTGGTATTCCCCCAGAGTGAGGTGTTGAAAAACACCTTCCAAGGGATAGGTGATTAGTATGTGGGTAGCGGGAATAAATGATATGTCAAAGGTTGATGTGGAGGTGGAGATAATGGATTGGGTGACTGATGGGTTGGCCATGGAGGTTGTGGCGGTGGTAGGAATGGAAGAGGTATGTGTGGTGGAGGTGGCAACTGTACTGGTAAGCGAAGTGTAGGTGAAGCGGTAGCGGTTGTGGAGGTAAACGCCTTAATGGGTATAAACATGTCATTAGGTCGGTAAAGCATGTTACATGTTTTAAAAGGTGATGGATCAGTTGGAAAGGTATAGGTGTGTCCTTCATGTTCAAACTTTACACAACGATGCAAAGTGGAAGGAATGTAATGTACGACACGAATCCGTGGTCCATGCCAAGAAACAAGCTATATTGAAATTTCCCCTTCCAAGACATAAAATAATTCAGGACACTACGGGGGCCATGTGAATGTGGAGGTGATAACGTCATTGAATGAACGTAACATGACAAGATGTTTATGCATGCAATTGTTAGGTATGTGCATTTGAGTGATTGCGTGGGATGAAATGATATTAATACTATCACCCCCATCAATCATTACACATCATACAAGTATATCATTGATGTGGAAAAAGATGAAGAGGGATGGCTCTTGGTCATCCATTTGGTGTGGTGCGATCTCTTCCTCTGAGAAGCTAAAGGAGGCTACTTAGTGAGTAGGGTGCGGTGTGGATAAAGGTGGAAATTTGGTGAGAGAGGCTACATGATGGGGTGTGATAATGGAGGTTACGGGTGTAGGGTCATTGGCTAAAACCTCAAAATATTGAAGAACCTCCATGAGAGCTTAACGATGGGATTCGAGGTTTGGATGAGGTCATATAAGGACATTTTGAGGGAGATTATTGTAATTGTTTGAGTATGGTGCGATGTGTGACTCCATTAGAAATGGGGTATGTGGGGCCATGGATAGTGATTTTAGGTATGGGTGTAGATGGTATGTTGGGTATAGGATTGGTTGGTAGGTCAGTTGCCTTTTCCTTACCTTTATCCTTCTAAGCACGGGTAGTAACATGGATCATGTTGATTTGAGGGGAGTTGGCAAATGGAGAAGGTGTAGGGTGAGTGGTATAACAACATGATGGGAAAAACCTACCGAGAGGAGAAAAACCCTATGAGGTGAGTTGGGTGCAATGAAATTTGGGTGATGGTGTGGCAAGTTCTTTGATGCGAACCATGTTAATTTCAAATCTTGGAGGTGGTTCTAGGAGCTGTGGTGGTGGAGGTCATGGTTGTCGAGTGGGAAATGAAGGAAGGACTATGGGAATGGGTGTCGGTGAAGCAGTGTCCTCATCGAGAAGGTCATCATCATCAAAGTTGGCTTCTAGAGGACACAACTGGATAAGGATGGTTTTCAAGGCCTTGCAGTTCTCCACATCATTCCCTGGCACACGATGGTAGGCAAAAATTTTAGTGTCATCAAACCCTTTTGGCTTGGGTTTGAGGGGGTCGTAAGGTCTGAGTGGCGGTAATGTGATAATAGAAGTCTCAAGGAGGTTGGTTAATATTTTGGCATAGAACTTCGCTAGTGGATCATAATGGGAAGTGAAAGTGGGTTTGGGTATAGGTATGGTTGATTGTTGAGGAACGGTTCTTGCAGGAGGGGGAGTGGGTTGAGCCATGGTTTTGGGTGCTGGAGTAGTCTTGGGAATTTTTTTGTTTGTTTGGGTAGGGGTAGGGTAGATGAATGGGTAGGAGGGTGTATGGTTGCTTTGACTACCTTATTGGAGGGTTGCAGATTTTTTTTTGTGTTGCACCTTCTTGGGTAAAGGTGATATGGGTGTACAAGATCTAGAGGGAAAAGCAGATGGGGGAAGAGGGCGAGTTACCCATGGGGATAATGGAGGTGCTGTGAAGGTAGATGATGTGGGTTGAGCAGGGGGTGTGAGAGACAGAGACTGAAGTGTAGTGGGTAATGAAGAAGTTGCGGAGGTTATTGGAGGTATGGGTGGTAAAGATGCTATAGGTGTAGGTGTAAGTCATGTTGGGTGCTTGGTAGGTTAGAGGTTTCGATGGAGGAGTGGGGTTTTGTGTTTTTGGTTTATTAATGGGTGGAAGTTTCTTAACCATGCTTTGAGAATCGAGGTCCTAAGATGGACGGGACCGGTGCAGTGTGATTGCATAGCCGAGTATGAGTTCTATGGATTCGATTCTTCTTTTTGGGTCTCGGAGTAGGTTTGGTGTTGACTTTCAAGGATGTAACTAAATCTAATTTGATAGGTGGATGAGTAAGGTGACAAATGGGGTGACCCCTAAGTTAGTGATAGGTTTAGTCAAGGAAGATGATGTATGTGTGGGTTTGGATTTAGATGTAGGTTGGGTTATGGGTAAGGGTACATGTTGAGTTATGATGGGTGTCGTGGAAGAAGTTGTGATAGAGGTGGTTGTGTTTGGTTGAATTGGTCGAAATATTTTTGGATAGATAGTGGAAGTATCAACAAGCAACATCTGCATTTCTGTTGAAATAGGAAGCAGAAGATGTACCCCCATAATAAGGCTCTATCCACATAATCTAGGCGATTGGCCAAACATGAGAACAACACATCTGTAGGTGATGTTGATGAGGACCCAATGGCTATTCCCATAAAATGTGTCTTAGAGATGGGAAATTCGTTAGCTTCAGCTTCCGTGGGTAAGAGAGCCAAAAGTAGGTCTGCAGGATCTTGGGTAGCTGAAGAAGAATGCTCACCTAGAGGCAAAGGTATCTCTATTGGATCTGTGATAGGGGAGGAGATGATGGGTGCTCCTCTATGGGTGGAGGAGGTAAACAAGTATCCTCCATGGAGTGAAGAATTACTGTGGGTGATGGTTCCCTAGGTGGAGAAGCTAGAGGTGAAATGGTCTCAATATTAGTGAAGGGCTCCTCCATGGGTGAGGAAGGAGGTGAAAGGTGTTCCTCTATGGGTGGAGGAATAGGTGAGGTAGGTTCCAATGTAGAAGGAGGGTTTTGAGCTAGAATCTCCTCTATGGAAGGAATATGGGGTAATTGGGAAGCAACAGGTGCATCACTAAAAATAGCATGGACCTCACGGGTATGGCTATCATGAGTTGCGGTCTCAATGGTTTGATCAGACGAAGGGTCATGATTGGGAAATGGTTTCTTGAAGATGTGTAGGTTTTGGTTGGTAGGTGTGTTAGGATTATCCATAGTTAACTCACCTTTCTCAAGTATTTCTTGGACAATATTTTTTAAGTGATGTAATTTCCGTCACTATGACCCTTTACTCGATGATAGTTACAGAATTCATGTTCTTTTTACCATGCAGGCATAGGGCAAGTAGGGTCAAAACCAATGTGTGGTTTTATAGGTGAAATGGTGATGGCCCCAACTTTGATGAGATTTTCTAAGATGAAAGAGTAGGGCTCCCAATTTGGGTGTATTTCCATTGTTCTCATCCGAATTGAAAAGTCTAGATGGGTGAGATATTAGGCGAGGCGGTAGCTTGATTTGATAGATTAACCAAAATGAAATTGAGTAACACTGCGTTAATGGTTCCCTTGGACTTTGAATAATTGTTCTGTGGTTTGGAAGAAGAAGAAGTATCATTCAACTTGAATGCAAATTTTTACTATGTAATTAGATTTTCTTCTCTTCGATGGCCCAAATCTCTAAATTTCGTGCATTGGTGAATGCTTCATCAAATGTTCATAAATTCTGAACTTGTAGGGTCGGTGAGATATGTCTAGTGCAAGCTCAATGAGTTCTATTTGTGGTAGTTGGAAGGTGAGTTGATTGATCGAAGCTCGCCACGCCAGCGCCAAAATTTGTGATAGATTTGTCCTCATCTTGACGTGTGGAGTATAGGTCACCATTGTAACCTTCTTGATGATATTGATGGAGAAGTGATCCAAGAAGGCTTTGGCTACACGATTAAATGAAAATATAGAGTGTCTAGGTAACCCACTATACCAATCTAACGTAGGTCCAATCAGAGACATGGGAAAGGTCCTTAAGAGTAAAGCATCATCGTGAGTGATTAAGTAACACCCATGTTTGAATGACCAAAAATGTTGTTGTGGGTCTTCCTTGCTATTGAAGTGGTTGAATTTAGGCATCTCCCAATGCACGGGTATGGACGAATAGGAATGGATGGGTGGATGGGCTCGTTGCAAATTTCATCATAGGTGAGAGTATTGCGGGAGCCAGAAACCGATGCCTCTAATGTTTGCATCTTTTCCATCATCAATTTGATTAGGTCATTGGTAGGTTACAATGATTGGGTGCCTCCTGTAGCATAAGAGGGTTGGTTTTGGCATATAATGGGGGTGGCATTCTAGTATATGGTGTTGCCATGTAGGTAGATTGAGAAGAAGGCAGTGAAATAGGGGGTACGTACCCAGAGTGAATAATAGATGAAACGGGAGGCTATTGATAGTACATATATGGAGGTGGAAGGGTCGTGGTAACCCTAGTGGTAATGGGGGCTAATGATTGTGGAATGGAAAGGACCACATTCTGAAAAGGGGTAGAGGTCACCGACACCGAGGTGGTAGTGTAGCTACGGTATATGCGAGACATTAGGGGCGATGAGGTTACGTTTTGGGTGGTTGTCGAAGGTATGGTGGATGTGGTGGGTGTCACGGATATAGCAGACGTGACAGTCATAGCAGTATAGGCCCTAGCTACGAAATGACTAGGGGTAAGGTAGATGCAAGAAATGTGGAGCCGATGATGGGGTTGTCGCAAGAGTGGGAGCAAGATTTAGGGGATAGATATGGGCATGCCATATATCAATTGACCTGAGTTATCTTGAGTGGAAGAGTGGGAAAGGTAAAATTTCAAGCGCAGCGGGGTTTTGGTCAAGGAGTCATGCGAACTTCTCATCTCTAGTAGTGATAGTGAAAGGTTGCATAGGATCCATGGCGGGTGATAAAATGGAAGGTGGTGAAGGGCTAGGTGGGAGTGGTTAATAACTAGCATGGAATATAAGGGTGCTAGATTAGGTTAGGCCACTTCTCTGTAAATGACATAGAAAAACAATAAGAACAAGTGAAACAGGTGGTAAAAAGTGGACTAGGTACGAAATGTTGGCTAGAAAGTGGCATAGGATAACTAATGTCAATCGGGGTAAACTGATGCCGATTAGGGGTAACCGATGCCGGTCACTTTGTGGGAAATGGATAGTGAGTCAAAAACAAGGTGTAAGGTCAAATATGACAGGTATGCCAAACCTGATGAGTTTTACAAGGTCAATGGGAATGATAATAGTGACAGGGACTCTAAAAAGTTGAAGAAGGTGAATAAATGTCCTTTTGGGCAGGTTAACCAAAATGACAGTGAACTAACACCAGTTGGGTATAACCGATGATGGTCAGGGGGTAATCGACGATAGTCGCTAGACGAAACAGTCACTATGAAATTGAAATAGTGATGAAAGGAAAATGGTTGTGAATTAAAATCTGATGTGGAATCAGACCCAGAATTCTAGAGAATGATGAGAATATGGTCTAGGAACCCTCAGATGAAGCCAAAATACACCAACTATGATGAGGAGCATGCAAGGATAAACAAGAAGAATGAAGAACGTGACCTCTCACCTCAAAATGCAAGCCAAACAGAAACACTAAGAAAAATGTGATCCTAAGAGTTCCTTTTCTATTATGTTTGTTTAGTTTATGCTATTTAAGGACTGACTCATGAACTGTAGAATAGAATTTTTTGGTGAGGATGGTTTCCTAAAAATAAGGAGATCTAAAAGGTGAGGTTTCAGGTATGTTATGGCGGGGCGGGATTCACTCTAAAGTATAACTCGACAAAGTAGTAATCTAGGGAGTACTTGCCAATCCTCATATCAGTGTGATCGTTGTGAGTGTTGTTCCCAGAAATATTTTGTTTAAGAATATGTATTTTTTTAATGAGGTGATCTGGGCGCAATGACATTTGGGTGATGGTGTGGCAAGTTCTCTAATGTGAACCATGTTAATTTCAAATCTTGGAGGTGGTTCTAGGAGTTGTGGTGGTGGAGGTCATGGTTGTCGAGTGGGCAATGAAGGAAGGACTATGGGAATGGGTTTCAGTGAAGCAATGTTCTCATCGAGAAGGTCATCATTGTCAAAGTTGGCTTCTGGAGGACACAACTAGATAAGGATGGTTTTCAAGGCCTTGCAGTTCTCCATATTGTGCCCTGGCACAAGATGGTAGGCACAAATTTTAGTGTCATCAAACACTTTTGGTTTGGGTTTGAGAGGGTCACAAGGTCTGAGTGGTAGTAATGTGATAACAAAAGTCTCAAGGAGGTTGGTTAATATTTTGGCATAGGACCCCACTAGTGGATTGCAATGGGAAGTGAAAGTGGGTTTGGGTATAGGTATGGCTGATTGTTGAGGAACGGTCCTTGTAGGAGGGGGAGTGGGTTGAGCCATGGTTTTGTGGGCTGGAGTAATCTTGGGTGTTAGTCGTGTTCGTTTGGGTAGGGATAGGGTAGATGAATGGGCATGAGGGTGTATGGTTGCTTTGACTACCTTATTGGAGGGTTGCGGATTTTTGTCTTTGTGTTTCACCTTCTTGGGTGAAGGTGATATGGGTATACAAGATATAGAGGGAAAAAAAGATGGGGGAAGAGGGTGAGTTACCCACGTGGATAATGAAGGTGTTGTGAAGGTAGATGATGCGGGTTGAGCACGGGGTGTGAGAGACGAAACTCAAGTGTAGTGGGTAATGAAGAAGTTGTAGAGGTTATTAGAGGTATGGGTGGTAAAGATGCTGCAGATTGTAGTTATAAGTCATGTCGGGTGCTTGGGTAGGTTAGAGGTTTGCGATGGAGGAGTGGGCTGTTGTGTTTTTGGTTTATTGATGGGTGGAAGTTTCTTAACTATGTTGGGATGCCGAGGTCCTAAGATGGATGGGATCATTATAGGTGTGATTGACATAGATAGAGTACGATTTCTATGGATTTGGTTCTTATGTTTGGGTGCGAGTAGGTGTGGTGTTTAATTTGGAGGATGTAGCTAAATCCATTTTGATAGGTGGATGACTAATACCAAAGTGACAAATGATGTGATGATTGATGAACTCACATATTTTCTCAGCTTTTGTGGAGATGAGTGGTATGGCTTCCACCCATTTTGTGTTGTATTTGGTAGTAGTGATGATCCATTGATGTCATTGGGAAGTGTTTCACCTTTTTCTTAGATTGTTTCTTTGAATCGTTGATGAAACAGATAGGGTAACAGGCGTGGGAGGAATACATGTTAAAGTGTTGGTTGATGAGTTGTTGCACACATATGACTTCGGAATCCATAACTCCACCATGAGAGCTTCCTTTTCGCTAGGAGAACTACACTGTAATGAAAACAAGACCACCAGAAAGATTTAAACAATATGGGTAGTGAATTGCCTAGCGTGAGCTAGATCCGGGAAGTATGGTACTTCCTATATGGCTATCAGTCCACTATTTTAAACAAATTAATGCTGAAAACAAAGTAAATCCTATTGTTATTTTAAAATGATTTAGGTATCTCACTTAAAACATAATAAGAAAATAGATCTAATCTAACAGGCTAAGCTAGAATAGGATCCACAGGTCAAATGGTTGGTTCTGGGTTCTCGTAGGTCTGATGAAGGTATTGAGTAGGTCATAGGTGAGTGAGGGTGAGGTAAAATGAAGTGAATAGGTCTCTGTTTAAGGTTGTGTAGGAAAACATAGAGACCAACATCGGTCAGTGGTGACCAACCGTGGTTAGGTATAACCGGCGCCGGTTACTGTGAGATCTGGGAATGTCACAGAATGGGGTTTTTGGTCCCCTTTGTGATTACACAAAGGATTTTGGTTAGTTGGGAGGAGGTATAAGGTGACAGGGTAGGTTTTTATGAGGTTTTGATGGGTCTATGGAGGTACAGAATGTTGGAGATGGTCACTAAGGAGTAAGATGGACAATAGGTGGTAAAACAATGATGAAATGAAATAACCAGGAAAGTATGATATTGTACTTACTTGGATTTCATTTCTGGAAGGCTTGTGTGTGATGGATGGAGGTGCCAATGGTGGGTTTGGAGGCTGCAAGTGATCACCGACTGAAGAAAAGCCTCTACATGGGCTACATGCACACTTCTCTTTCGCTTAGATAGATCCGAAGGTGGCTAGGATGGTTGTGCAGGAGAAGATGCTCAATCTCCTTCCTTGGATGTGAGTTCTTGCTAGAATAGGCTCTCTAAAGATGTGTTATCTTTTTGAGCTCTCATTCTTGTTCATCCACCTTTTCCCAATGTTTTCCAACCTTGATAATAAGGTAGTTTAGGAGTTAAAAGGGGTAACCGATGGTGGTCCAGCTAACAAGACGGCGGTTAGGGGAAACCGATGTCGGTCAAGGTGAGATTTCCTAGGTTTACTAAACTTAAGGGAGATCCTCTTGATTTCCTTAGATCTTATGTTGTTATCCCATGGATTAGACTGGGAGCTTCTGTGAGCATGTGGGAATGTGGTTAGAGGGAGTGTAGGCATTGATTTTTAGGGTTTGGGTAAGTCTTAGTTAGTTATGGTAACTTGCTAAGAATAGGTCTTAAGGTGAGTTAGCTTGATGAGGTGTCTGGGTGAAGTGTTTATGTGGATATTATTTAAATTAGAATATTTAAATAATAAATATGGTGAGGATAATGAATTAATTTAATTAAATTAATTAAATTAATACTAGTGAGGTGAAGGGGGCCATGGCTAGGTGAATGTGATGAAGGGTGCTTATATGTCAAAGGACGAAGGGGGAGTGTGACCTAATTTTAGTGTCTACATTTTTCCCCTTTTTTGCGTAGCTTGTATTGGTAAGTGATGCTAACAAAAATAAGGTGTGGTTAGCCCTTGTGAGGGTGAAGGTGATCCCCCTCAAACTGGGAAATGACGAAGTAGCTTGCTGAAGCGGTGAGTGGTTTGATAAAAGGTAAATGTGAAGGAAAGGTAAACAGTGTATGGGAAAAGGGTGAAAGGTCTATTCGGGAAATCTAGGTAAGGGTCGAGTCAAAGGTATTAGTAGTAAAACACACGTACATGTATATACTACAAAGATGCTACCAAGTTGAAGAGCGGAAAGAAACTCTACATCGTCTAAGCTTGATAGGTTTATCCAAACAAGGGTGAAGTGAATCCGGTATCCAAGGTATAGGATAAGATCAAGAAAAAAACATAGGTTAGGTGTAAGAACATTTAGGTATGTTCCGGTACACCAAAGGTAGGGTTAGGATAAATAGTCATGGTAATAGGCTAGGTAAGGTCATTAGGTCAATCAACACAAGTAACAATGCTGCAAGGTATAGTGAACACATGAGGTCAAAGGTCACTAGCAATGGTCCAGGTCCAAATATCAAGATCACGGCATGGGTAAGGCTGATGTAGGGGTAAAATAATAAAGTGTCAACAATAGACATGAGGAGGTGAAGGAAAAGTGGTTCGAGTAGGTGTAGGGATGGAAAAAAAAGGGAGGTAAGGAAAAATGAGTTAAAAATGAGGGGGTAATGATTATGCACGGTAACCGACATCGATTGAAATGAACCAATAACGGTGTAGTGTAACCGACAGTGGTAGTCTAGGGAAACAAACTGATAGTAGTTAAGGGCTAACCAATGTCGGTGCCTGGTTGGGTAGAGTATTAAAAGTGAATAACCCACGTTTGAAAATTCATTTGTGCATGTAGAAAAGTAGAAAAGGACAAGAAGAGAGAAAAGAGGAAAAGGAAAAGAGAGTACAACAGAGAAGCTTGGTTGGTGAGCCACATAGGTGAGAGTGGGTGATTGAGAGGTGGGGCCGCGAGAGTAGGTGGCATGATTTGTGTGGCTGAGGAGTGGTTGTGTAGTTGAGGATGACAGAGGCTGGAGAGAGCTTGAGAGGAGTGCGGAGGCCGAGGTTCCACCACGATGGCGGCAGTGAGATCAGGTAGGATTGGAACTTTTGATTTTGATGTGTGAGTGAATTTGATGTAAGATGAAGAAAAATATATAATAAAATAATGGGGGTTTGTGGGTGGGGAAGAATTTCAAAATGGGAAAAAGTGAGGGAAAAGGTAATATGAAATGGTAGGGGGTAGGGCAAAAAGGGTAATGTAAGCACAATGAAGGGTATAAAGAGGGATTTGGGTGGGGAGAATGACAAGGAAGGGAAAAGGTAGGGTTGGAAAGTCAGGCGGCGGTGTGATATTTACCGACGTCAGTCATCTTGTGGCCAATGTCGGTGGGTAAAGACCGGTATCGGTCATAAGAACAGTGACCGATGTCGGTCAAGGGGAGACCATGGTTGGTCGATGATAACCAGGGTCGGTTAACCGTATGTGTGGGTAGGTTTGGGTGAGGGTTAGGTTAGATAGGTTCAGGTAGATGGGTTTGGGTATGTTTGGGTAGATAATGTCGGGATATGGGGTAAAATGGGTAAGTTGGTAAAGGTATACTAATAGAGTGATTTTGTGGGATGTAGGTGAGAGACGAGCTACGGATGAGAGCCCGGGTGCCACCCTGGTTATTAAGAGTATGGGAAAGCATGACGCAGCGAGTGGTAGCATGTGGCAGAGGTGGGATTGATAGGGGTGAGGTGCTACCAGCATGTAGTCTGGGAGGCAAGTCTTATGGTTTCCCTCATCAATAGATGGGACTCGACAACCAATACCTTCCATTTGCCAATGGGTGAGATGACGATCACCCTGAGGACATCTACAAGATCCTGCGGTTGCCCATATTAGGGGCCTAGGTTTATTCTATCTCTTTAGAGGCATCTGAGGAGTTACTGGCACCTGTTTTTGGTGAGGGTGTAGTAGACCTAACGTTCCATAGCGCTAACATGAGCTATGGAGTGATGTATAGAGCTCATCGAGAGGAGATGAGGTTAGTGGTACTTATGATGGAGGTAGTGTGCTGCTTCACACTACCGATGTAGATGGTGGGAGGTTTTCGAGGTCACTAATGGGAGTCCTCCATGACATGATGATACATCAGACATGATTCGCATGGGCACCTGCATTGCTGACATAGGTGTATAGAGAGATATGGGCCTACAGGTGACTGTGGAGGTTCAACATCTGATTGCGTCGTATTACTACATTATTGGGCGTATGAGCACATTGTTTGTGTTCAACTAGTGGGGATGCCCTGTAGATGCATTCCCATGGAGAGTTTTGAGAGTGGGGTATAGGTGGTGGGTACTAGCTATGGGAGAGGCTCGAGGTGCCAGAGCTATGCATGATGTAGCTTATTATAGGAGGTTCTTTGGAGGGGTTTTATGGGTGGACTTCATTTGGAGGCCATATGTTGGCTTCCTTGTATACGAAAAAATGGCCATGGAGCTAGCTCGGCTATAGATACATTTGTGGATAGAGGGGAGGAGAGTGAGAGAGCCTCGAATGGATACCCATAGAGCGGGTTAGAAGTTAGTTTGGGTTGGTCCAGGTGTACTGCATCCATTCCCTCATTATTGGAGAGATGATGTGGAGAGACCTATGTCTCCACTATGACCCATAGTCTTACCGAATGGATAGGAGAAGTAGCCTGTAGATACTCAAATTGATGATGCTGGGGTTGTAGATGGGTAGAGGAAGTGGTGGGCTGCATAGCACATGAGATCCGTGCCACCAAGGCTAGGGTATCCAGACTTAGCCACCATTACAGTTTAGAGAGACACCCTATAGGGGTAGGTGGCTACGTTGGTGATGTAGCTTGGGATCATGCAGGGGCGTCTAATAGGTACAAAGGCACATGTTGCTATATTACAGGCCCAGATAGTGATGTTTTAGGCTCAAGCTAGGAAAGGACAGTACGCACACAGCAGAGGTAGGGGAGATGGAGATGGAGAGGAGTCAGGTAGAGATGGAGGGAAGATAACCACCCTATATGCACAGTTCAGCTTTACAGGCCATTGGCCATAGCATAATGTCGGAGTTACGGGTTTGTAGGGCCAGTGATAGTAGCACGAGCACAACAAATTACTACCATACAGCCCAGTATATAGGCACAAGAACAGATTCCAGGGCTGACTTAGGCTCTAGGACCAATCTGAGGGTTCAAGGTGCGGTTCGAGGATAGGGTCCCATTGTACAGGTACCTACACAGGTAGCAAGACCCATGATACCTCCACGAGACAATTCCCATGGCCAAATTCAAAGATTCCCTAGGAGAGGCACATTATTACCATGATCATTTGTTAGCTTTTGGGCTAGATGTGCCCTCCTTTTCCCATTACAAAGCACAACATGCCTCCAGTGAGAGGACTAGATCCCACACTCATAGTGTGGAGAGTACAGGGGGCCGGAGAGCCTAGGGACAAGGTCGTGGTGAGGTCACTAGTGTGCAGAGGCCAGCTCTAGGTGAGGGGCCATCAACGGGGAGGTGAGACAGTGCCGAGACCCCGACAGTGTAATAGAGGGGACAAGAGAGACATAGTGATCTATTATGGACCGGCCTACTTGCACAAGTCATTTTTATATGTATGATATATGAGATCAGCCTACGTGCCAAAGAGATATTGTATTTATCTTTTTTTTGTTCATGATATCGGCCTATAAGTCGAAGACATTTTTTTATTGGATAGCGGTCTACAAGCCGATGATGATTTTTTTGGAGATACATATTTATGTAATACGGTGTACATTGTATTGATACACACATGTATATATGAGGATATATATGATAGTCAGTGATGTTGTTGTGATGTGTATGATTTTTTTCTTTATTACTATATGGTAGAGTCACGTCATAGGCATGTATGTGAGTCAAGTCCGTTTAGGCATGGATTGAGTCAGGTCAGTTTAGGCATGGATTGAGTTAGGTCGGTTTAGGCATGGAATGAGTTAGGTTGGTTTAGGCATGGATCAAGTCAGGTCGGTTTAGGAATGGATGTTTATTTTGGTATTTTGGTAACAAATGCCAATGTAAATTCGTGAGATAGTGTAAAATGTGAAAAATGTTGAGAATGTGAGATAATATAAGTGGTAAAAGGTATGTGGGATATGGTTCAAATTTCAAGGTTTTTTAGATGAAAAGGAAAGAAAGTAAGGGTGAGGAAAATGGTTAGGGTAAACGGAGGTCAAGCTAACCTTCCAGGGTCCCATGCCCTAGAAGTGTTGCCTACATAGTCCCGATGAAAAGGAACCTCAGACCGATGTAGTTCTCCCATAAGCTGGGGAATAATATGATAAGATCAAAGAATAGGTAGGTCGGTTAATAGTTAGGTTGGGTTTGAGGTCAAGATCAATTAAGTGAGGTGGAATATAGGTAGATAGGTACAAGTGATTTTAGGTCATAGGTATAATTATGTAGAGGGCATTGACATTGGGGTTTGAGAATAGGTAGATAGGTAAAGGTGATTTGAGGTTGATGAAGGTGGGGTAAGAGGTGGTAAGAAAGCCACCCAATTGGCAAGGATCAAAACGTATGAAACACATCTTTAGAGAGGCCAATGAACATAAGACCCGAAAGACATTACACGATTGATTATTCTAAGAGTGACGAATAGGCATAGAATCACCAAATGTCATAGGTGCAAAGGGTCCCTTGAGGGTATGAGGTGAAAAGTATAAGAGGTGCAGCTTATTGGGTCATAAAATGGGAAGTAGAATTCCTTGGGCAATAGAGCCAAGATCACAATAGGCAAGTCCATGATGAAAAAGCTTATTTTATTTTATTTTATTTTATTTTATTTTTTTAGAGATAGATTGATCAATGTGGGAAGTCTATATGGGATGAATACATGGCTCCTTGAGGTCTTCATGAAGTTGATCGATGCGGGAAGCTTCTAAATTTTGATTTTTAAGAACATAGTCTTCTCTCGGAAAAACTATGTAGAGAGTTGTGAGCTTTTTATAGCTTTCCTTCGAGGGAACAATCTACTTATGGTGATAATTGAAGGTGGAAGATGTCCTTTGAGGGATTCATCTTGTATATTGGAAGTTTGGCTCAAGGAGTGGATCCCTTATTTTGGAAGATGTCCTTTTGCGGGATTCATCTTATTTGTGCTGTTATTTGGCTTTTAAGTCATGGACGACACTATAATGAAGCATTTGGTTCTTGTTGAGAAGGTGATGGTGAATTCGACCATGGGATCTCATCTAAAAAGAAGAAAAAAGTATCCATGAGAATCATGCCATGTGTAGAGCCATGGTGCACATATTTAAGAACAAGCAAAAGAGTGTTGGGTAATCACATGATCCTTATTTAGTCATTGGAGATGAGGTATGGAAAAAGGTAAATGGCACTTAAGAGACAAGCATGAACTAGATAAATAGTGATGTAGGACTAGAGGTCAATAGTAGAACGATCGAAGATGTAATGCGTTAAGGGGCTCAGGTTTGGGTTTACCCTCAAGCGAGGACAACCAATAGGCACCTAATCCATAGGTATAAGTTACAATGTATGGTCCAAGTCAATTAAGAGAAAATTTTCCTCGTTTTCTTTTCTTTGCTTTGGTTACGTGTTGATTTTATTTCAAAACAAGGTCACCAACTTGGAAGGTACATTCATGAACACGTTTTCATAGGCATGCTTGATGCGTTTTTGATAGACTTGGAGGTGATCCAGAGCGTTAAGACGACGTTTGTCTAATAACTCTAGGTGTGCTAAGCGATCCCGACGAAAATCATCATTAGTAAGTATGTCTCTGGAGAGAAAGGCGAGTGAGGGGATCTGGACTTCGAGGGTAGAACAACCTCGGTACCATAGACCAGTGAAAAGGGTGTAGCCGCAGTGGTAGTGCGAATACTAGTATGGTATGCCCATAAAGCAAAAGGAATGTGTGTATGCCAATCCTTCCCAAAAGATCATCAACCACTCTCATGAGAATTTTATTGAGGGTTTTGTTAATGGATTCAGCTTGGCCGTTGGTTTGTGGGTAATAAGGTGAGGAGAAACTAAGTCAATGTCAAGGCATCACAAAGTTTTTGTCTTGTTTTGTTTTGAATTGTTTTCCATTGTCAGTGATGAGGCGATGAGGGACACCAAAGTGAAAAATGATGTGATGGTTAATGAACTCACATATTTTCTCAGCTTTCGTGGAGATGAGTGGTATGGCTTCTACCCATTTTTGTAGTATTTGGTAGCAGTTATGATCCATTGATGGCATTGGGAAGAATGAGGATTGATTTTTCCGACAAGATCCAAACCCCATTGAGAGAAGGGCCAAAGGTCACAAGTGACCTGTAAGGCATGACTGGGTGTATGATGAAGGTTGGAATGTTGTTGACATTTTGTACAAAGCAATTGACATAGTCACAACAATCATGGTTAAGGTTCACCCAAGATAATAGCCTAGGTGAAGAATACACTTAAGCAACAACAAGGCCATCAAGTGACCTCCACACATGCCATCGTGAACTTCTTTAATGGTGTAGGGGATTTCAAAGCTGGTGAGGAATCATAAGAGAATACCATCAAATCCTCGTTTATAGAGAATGCCACCCATGATGACATAACGAGAGGCCTTTTTAATAAAGGCGCGCTTGTCCATTATGTGTAAGATAAGGAGGCAATATATAAAGGGAAAGGTAATCCTTAAGTGCTTTATACCAAATATCGTGTGTGTTTAGTGAGGTATTTTGGATGAGGTTAACACAACAAGATTTATAAGAAGGTTTTGGTATGTGTTTTATGGTAACAAAGATGTCCGAATTGTCGGTGTGAAGTGGGTATTTGAGAAGCAAGGCAGCCATGGTATCCTCATGTTTATTGGTGGATCGCGGAATGGTTTGAATTTTATAAAGCGATCAAAGGTAGTCAACATGATGCAGCGTAGCATTTGTATTCTTGAAGTATTTCATTATGGCACCGATAAACACTATTAACTTGGTTTACTACCAATTGAGAATCACCAAAGGTATTAATGGACTTAATGTTTAAGGCATAGGTGGTCATGAGACCCAATACGAGTGCTTTGTATTTGTTGATATTGTTGGTGCATTCAAAGTCGATTTTAAATGATAAAGGCATGGGTTCACCATTAAGAGGCATGAGGATAATGTCTGCACCAACCCCACACTAACATTTGGAACCGTCGAAGAATAAGGTCATTTGGTTAGGGTCATCATCCAAAGAGATGTTAGTAATGGATTCATCGGGAAATCAAAGTTTGAGGGTCGCCCATGACAATAGGTGTGTTATCCAATTGGTTGGTGATAGCTTTGGCCCTTAATAGACTTTTGGTGGATGAATTCAAGGTCAAGATCAACTAAAAGCATAAGTCATCACGCAAAGTGCGTTGATTTTGATAAGGTTTAGCGTATATGATGTGTAAAGGGTCGGTGTTGGTCACACCATAGGATTTTTGGTTGAGTTGGTAATGGTGGAGTTTGGTGGCAATGAAAACTAAGGCTAAGCACGCTTTTTTCGGGGTGAGTGTATTAGGTTTCATAGTCCATAAGGGTATGAATTATATAATAAACCACCTACTCCCTATGTTGTTCATCACGATGAGTGAGCATGGCTCCCAAAGAGTGATCAATAGCTGATATGTATAGGTAAAAGGTTGGTCTTCTTTAGGTGGGATAAGCACAAGTGGTTAGAGAAGGTATTGTTTTAAGGCCTCAAAAGCTTTGTGGTAGTCATCATCCCATTTGAAAGAGATGTCTTTCCTAAGGAGATGACGAAATGGTTGACAATGGTAAGAGAGTTGGGAAATAAATCGGTGAATAGATTGTAATTTACCTTACAGGTGCTACATAGTTGTTTGAGGTTCATGGGCGGAGGCATTTCCAGAATGGCCTTGACTTTTATTGGGTTAACTTCTATACCACGTAAGGAAATGATAAATCCTAGGAGATTTCCTAAGAGAACTGTGAAGACACACTTTTTAGGCTGAAGGAAGATGCAATATTTAATGAGGTGGTCAAAGATGGTTTTGAGGACAGTGAGGTGCTTGGTGCGGCGTTTAGATTTAGCCAAGAGATCATCCACGTAATCTTCCAATATGCGATGCATGATATCATGGAAGATGTAAGTCATAGCACACTGATATGTAGCACCAACGTTTTTAAGGCCAAAAGGTATGACTTGATAGCAGAATGTCCCCAAGGGGTAATGAATGTGGTCTTGTGCTGATCCTCTGGGGTAAGCAAAATTTGGTTATAACTCGAGAAACCATCCATGAGTGAGAGCATCTCGTGACCAGCGGTAAGGTCTACCAGTTGATCAATACCGAGTAAGGGAAAGTCATCTTTTGGGTAGGTGAGGTTGAGGTCATGGAAGTCTATGCAAATGCGAGTCCCCCTGTTGCTTTAGTGACAGGACAATGTTAGAAATCCAATGAGGATAATCAATGGGTAAGATGAAGGAAATGGAAAGAAGGCGCTGAAGTTCTTCTTTGACGAGAAGGGAAATGTGAGGGTGAATTTTCCTCGCTTTTTATTTGATAGGTTTGGCATCGAGAAGCATTACGATATTATGGACCACTATGGTGAGGCCAATACCAGGCATGTCCGTAAGACCAAGTGAAAGCGTGGTTATTTTCCTAGAGAAAAGAAGTGAGGCCTTCTTGTTTAGCGGCATGTAAATATTGTCCAATCTTTAGGATGTGCATCTCATCCTAAGTATGAATGTTGATCTCAATAGTCGATTCATTCAACATTGTTTACTTCTCAAAGGGTAATGACTCGATGAATATATGAGTCTTTTGCACCAAGGTAGGTGAGTATGGATTCATCATCCTAACATTGAACAACATTAATGGTTGGTGTGTCATCGTCGATCATCTCAGGATATAGGAATGGAAGAGTGGAAGGGGCCTCGCCTTCACGTTGATAAGTCAAAGGCCCCAAGGAAATGGTGTTTATGAAAAAAAAAGTTAGGAGGGATAGATTTAGGATCCATCGACTCCGTCAGTGAGGGTGGTGATGAAGGTGGAGAAGGGCTAGGGTCCTCAATGAATTCAATGTGGGCCTATTTGGTAGGAGGTTCGGGGAAGCCGATACCACTACGGTCATTATGTTTGTGGGTGGTACATGGAATAATGGTATGGCGACCCTGTTTGTAAAAGCTGAAACCAAAACCCTTCCATGCACAGTAGTGTAGGAAGGTGTGGGTGAAACGGTGATTGGTAAGTGATTGGAAGTCAATGGAAAATGGGTGGGGTTGTGAAGGTGGTTCAGGTGTGTAGGTGGTAGTATCAAGTCCCCCATAGATGAGACTAGTACGTAGATGAGGAGGACAAGAAAGGAGGTGTTCTCCTACATGGTGATCATAGTGAGGTTATTAGTGAAGGCTTCCATACTCACGCGGAGTAAGAAATGTGTTGACGCTTATATAGGTGGTACTCCCAGTGAGGCATTGAAAAACACCTTCCAAGGGATCGGTGGTTGGTATGTGGGTAGCTGGCATGGAAAATGTGTCGGAGGTCGATGCGGAGGTGGTGTTGATGGATTGGGTAGCTAATGGGCCAAAAGTGGGGGTTGTAGCGGTGGGCATGGAGGAGGTACATGCGGTGAAAGCAATGGCCATACTAGTAGGTGTGGGTGTGTGGTGTAGGTGAAGTGGTATTGGCTACAAAAGTTGATGGTTTGACCAAGATGAGTACGTCATTGGGTTGGTAAAGCATGTTGCATGTTTTAAAAGGTGATGGGTTAGCTGGAATGGTATAAGTGTGTCCTTAGTGTTCAAAATTTACACAATGATGCAAAGTGGAAGGAATGCAACCCATGACATGGATCCAGTGGTCTACTTGAGCAATAAGTTATATTGGAATTCCCCCTCCAAAACATAAAATAATTCTAGAATAGTGTGGGGGCCCACGCAAACATGCAGGATGATAGTGCCTAGTGTGGAGGTGATAGCATCATTGAATGAACACAACATGACCAGATGTTTGTGCATGTAATTTTTAGGTATGCACATTTGAGAAAATTCATGGGATGAAATAATGTTAATGCTAGTGCCTCCATAAATCATCACATGGCATACCCATATGTCATCAATGTGGACAGAGATGAATAGGGCTAGGTTCGGGTCCTCGGTTTGGTAGGGTGCAATCTCCTCTCTCCGAGAATCTAAGGAGGCCACTTGGTGAACAAGGTGAGGTGAAGATGAAGGTGGTAATTTGGTGAGAGAGGCTACATGATGGGGTGTGATAATGGAGGCTACGGGTGTAGGGTCATTGGGTAAAACCTCAATAGATTGAAGAACCTCCATGAGGGCTTGACGATGGGATTATGAGGTTTGGATGAGGTCATATAAGGACATTTTAAGGGGAGATTGGTGTAATTGTTTGAGCATGGTGTGATGTGTGACACCATTAGAAATGGGGTATGTGGGGCCGTGATAGTTATCTTAGGTATGGGTGCAGATGGTATGTTGGGTATAGGATTGGTTGGTGGGTCAATTGCCTTTTCTTTACCCTTCTGTGCACATGTAGTGATGTGTACCATGTTGATTTGAGGGAATTTGTCAAATGGAGAGGGTGTAGGGTAAGTGGTATAACGACATGAAGGGAAAAACCTATGGGAGGAGAAAATCCTTGTGAGGTCAGTTGGGAACAATGACATTTGGGTGGTGGCGTGGCAAGTTATTTGATGCGAACTATGTTAATTTCAATTTTTTTGTGTGGTTTTGGGAGTCTGTTAGGGTGGAAGTTGTGGTTGTTGAGTATGTAGTGTGGGAATGGGGGTAGGTGAAGCAAGATCCTTGTCAATAAGGTCATCATCATCAAAGTTGGTTTCAAGTGGACACAATTGGAGAAGGATGGTTTTAAAGCCTTACAGTTCTCCACATCATGCCCTGGCACACGATGGTATGCAAAAATTTTGGTATCATCAAACCCTTTTGGCTTGGGTTTGAGGGGGTCATAAGGTTGAAGTGGTGGTAATGTAATAATAGATGTCTTGAGGAGGTTGGCTAAAATATTGGCATAGTATCCTGCTAGTGGATCACAATGGGAAGTAAATGTGGGTTTGAGCGTAAGTTTGATCGACTATCCGGGAATTATTTTTGGATGTGTAGGAATAGGTCAAACTATGGTTTAGGTGTCGGTGTGGTTTGAGGTATCAATCGGGTTTTTAGGTATGGGTACACGGTAGATGGATGTGTAGGAAGGTGTGGTTTTGTTTGACTACCTTGTTGTGGGGTAGTGGGGTGTTGTTTTTGGGGTGCACCTTCTTGGGTAAAGGTGATGTGGGCGTACGAGGTCTAGAAGGAAAAGTAGATGGAGGAAGAGGGTGAGTTACCCGTAACATCCTCATTTTAGACAATAGAACAAGTCAAATTTTTTTTTTTTTGATAATTGCATACTGGTTCTAAATACATAATTTAGAACTCACAATTCAAATAACCATTTATATAACAGACAACCATATGCAGCTGTAATGACTCGGAGTACCTCCGATCTATTCATTCCATGACTCGGTAATCTACCGATCTATTCATGAGTAATAAGAGTCGGTGTTTTTATTTAACACATTACTCTTGCGGTTCTCTTCCCTAATCTGGGATTCAGAATGCTCTGTCCAAGGAATCTAACTGAATAATTGTTACCATTATTCATCGGCATCTCATCCCTTAGACTAGGTGAATTAGGACAATGCAATCAGCAGCTTGCGATACTTTGGCCAAAGATTTGAAACATACTGTTCATGTCTCGTATTCCTTAACGGCATACTCGTCAATCTGGAATACGTCCTTCACCCCATTCTTATGTTATATAGAATGTCTTATACTGACTACCGTCAGTCCTTCCTTTCACAACTGAATCACTCGGAGGCAGATTAACAAGGTGATAATGTTATATGGATGCCCACGAGGATTAGGGATATGATGACATACTGGTTAACCTTGCAGTTCAACCAGTGTGTCATGATACCTAGAATCTCCGAGGTAGACTTATAACATGACCACGTTCTTAATCGGTCCCAGAGTAACTCGTGCGAAATCAAGTGTAAATCTTAGCGATCAATGCAAAGGGTGTCACCATAAGTCATCTACATTATTGTAACTTCGAGAAGATCCTAATCTTCTCGAGGTACAACTTTGTAGTCGAATTATGTTGTCAACCTTTAAATCCGCCTCGAAAAGATCTACTCGGTAACCAAATTACATGCACTTGAGTTTAAATTACTTTTAAAGACTTTTCCCTAAGGTTAGCCTTTCCAAATCCCTGGATTCTTCGTCTTAAGACGACCCTCCTCTATAAAACCCATTACATGGTAGAGGTATTACGGCCAGTTCTCATCAAGGAGTCATTAGAATACACTTGTTTCTAAAGCAACAGAATCGGACAATATCTCATAACCTTTGCTTGAGATTGCCTTCTGAACTCCATTTGTTTGCATATCAGTTCTCTTAACTGAATTTATATCATACTTTTTAGTATAAAGATATAAATGATTAAGAATCCAATTTAATATTGCCTGTCATACTTAGGACTAGGGATTAGTAATTTAATCCAGTTTGTTTATCGTTCACTTTTAGGCTCACTTTTAACCTATCTTCTAGAAAGACAAATATTTAATTCCAATATTGCTTTCGCTAGAACAGATTAGAACTTCTAAATACTCATAAGAATTCAATCTCATTTTCTTGCAAGCTTCCATTGTCAATCACAAAAGCATCCATATTATATAATGATAACAATGCCCCTTCGTTACATAAACCGAAGAAGGTCAATTTTCGAAATAGAATACAACATATATGTATCAAACACTTATTTCCATTCCTTTCAAAACTATACAATTACATTTTATGCAACAAAGATACTTGATACAATGCTTAACGGAAAAGAAACATCTTTTCTCATATAGTCCATCTATAAAATCAAGCTGCAATTTATTATAAATCAAATAAACAATCTGATCAGCCTGTCAGATCTGCATTGCTTTTACCTCTTACGGCAACCATCTGCAAAAATAGTCAACATGAGTCAGTTCAATGAACTGAGCATGATAAGCACTAACTTTTAAAACAATTGCAATCCATCAATTGTTTTCATTAAACACCCTGTTTAAATGAGATCAAATATCCAAATAAGTAAACATATTCAGACTATGTCCTTGTAATACAGAATGATTACAAATATGTAACTCTATCATTGTTACAAATAGTCTTATTCACTTTCTAATATTTCATCAAATATTAAAAGAATCAAGGAACGAATGTACACAACAATCATTGAATCCAAAATCACAACATTGGTCAGATCGTTTCATTCTTCCAAAAGGGAACAACATAACAATTCGGAATTCCACCAATATGTTACAAAACAATTTCCCACTGTTAGATAAATATCAACAAGTATTAAATAAAGGAAGAGAAAGAACCTATCCATTCATACTTCCTTTCACATAAGTTCATCACTGTACCGTCTTTACATATAAAAACATTCAACCAGTATATAAATGAACAAGTTAAACAAGCCGCAAGCAAGATCGCTGTTCTAAATCAAGAAATAGAAACACAGCAAAACTCCTGCACAGCAGCTAACACATCAATCAATCCATAAATCAACCTGAAGTCCAATACTAGATTCTTCTAAGCACATTAAGGCTTTCGAACCAAGTTCGAAATCAAGAAACTTCAAGCGTATTGTTGTAAACAACAACTCTATAGCATAAGCAATTTGAGGTTTCCTAGGGACTATGCTATGTTGACCACACAGTATTTCCAAATCATGCTCAGTCAAATCAGACTGAATAAATGGAAAGGAACGTAGCATACTTATTCTTGCTCAGACAAAATCGGACTGAAGTAAAAGAAATGAATACAACCAATCGATCCTTACCTTGGCGCATGCAAGTCTTAGTGTGATATTCGCGACTTACCCAAACAAGGTCGGAACACGAAACAGTCATCCATACTCAAGGATCTCAACAGTGACAAAGATAGTGTCCAAAGTCAAGTTCAGAAAGAGACAGAAGTACCAGCTACCTTTCCAGAATTCCAAATGATTCAAACGGAGGTAACAATTCAAGCAAATGCATATGAATTCATACTGTAAACTGTTAATGGTTTTGTACTCATAACCACTGAACCCTACAGCAACGTACTATGAAATCGGTTGATAAATCCATCTATGCCATTCATGGCAAACATTCAGAATGAAACAAGTGAAGCAAATCGAATACCCATTTCAAGCAAGGAAATCAACTGAGCCGCTTTGAAACTTTCAAACAGCTTTCACAAAGAAATGCAATACATACCCAGGAAATCTATACTCATTATTTATTACAAATAACCGTGGTCAGAAGGCCTGTTCCTTTCTCTATAAGGCTTCCACGAAATCAAATAACAAAACACAAGGATGAATCTACATCCACAACAGTAGATAGCTATATATGATTCAATCAAGGACTCCACTGAGTCGTTATAATAAAGTATAGATGTAACAATATTATACACAGTCAACAATAATCCCGTTTCCACAATAACAAGGAAAACACTTCCGCTGGGTCGTAAAGACTACGGTAACACAACAGTTGCCTGTTCCAAGCCAAAAATTTGAAAACAAATGAAACCCGAAAGTATCATTAGTCGCTGTCAACAAATCCCACGACAGAGTTCCCAAAGAAGCAATAATACTGATCAATCTTACAGTATTCATCAGAATCATTCCATACAGTTTCCATAACAAGAAACAGTGACCACTAAACAAAAACATACAGTGGTCTTATACTACACACAGGTATATTCTAAGGGCTCATGCCAAACAGGCCGAACACTCAAACTTTTATAAATAAATACCTCACATGTATAAGCCAGAATGAATACTCAAAGCAAATAGAGCCGAAATTCGATTTCAATAAACACCCATCAAGAGGAAATTGAAAAATCGAACCAGAAGAGATACAGTGCCAAAAATCAAACAAGATCTCCATAGAAAATTCATCTAATTTTCACAAAACATTTGAACAGAGTTGTTCTAATGAAAGCACTTGAAAGACAGCAAGATATTTAAAGGTTAGGGCCTAACATGCCTGTATTTTGATAAAATTTCCGAAGCAGACCACAGGAAGAGCTCAAACTTCCTTTTCTTTTCCTCGATAAAGCGACCAACAAAATTTCGCTGTCTCCATCACATATATATCTTCCAAGATAGAGAAAAGAGCCAGAGAAATTCATTCTTGCCATGCAACTCAAGGAGAACTGGTGCGAAGAACCAGTAAACAAGCAGAGAGAGAGAGAGAAGACCGAAAATCGCGACAAACCAAACAAACCTTCAACTTCCCGTTTGCATGCCTTCTCGCGAGTTCCGAGCTCGTCTCCCTAGAACATTGAATGTCATTAAACCAACTTTCCCGCTTAAACTCAACTTCCACCGACCGCCAGAATTGGCGACAGTCCAACTACAACTCATGCTCATTTCCAAACTTAGCGACCTGCCACGTCTGCACAGGTTAGCCGTCGCCTAAACCTCCGCCATGACCTGTCCCTCATCCTTATCCCCAGCATTAATTTCCATAGAAAATGCCGCCCATGGTTCGCACCCCCTTCCATAGGCCCCTTTTCATAATCTCCTCATTAGTTAGGTTAGTATCTTAGGTTAGAATTTAGGGTCATACCCATACTAACCAATTTACACATAGATACTAACTTAGGATATTAACACATAGCCTAGGTCTAGGTTAGATTAACAATAATCTAACCCCTAGGTTAGGTTTTAGTTTAAGGTTACTAACCATTAATAATTCCTGTTAGGTATAACATTTTATATGCCAAGAAAAGACCTAAAATCATGCATCTCCGAACAGGATTTACTCTACAGCCGTTAGGCTACAGAAATATACATGACAGAATTATTACTTGGTCCACGACCGAGACCTTCCAGATATACCTCCATATCGGGAACCAATTCATTTCTCAAGATCAGCCTGAGTCATACTCCTGACCAGCTTAATCAATGCTTCCATACCTTGCAACCTGTTCAAGGTCTGTGATCTAATTTATCGCAAACAGATTTAAAGCATTACTTGGATCAATTCCACTGATCCAAGTCTAGATATTATAGATGAATATCTCTATAATTCATTCCGTGCTCAGATTAATATTCAGACACAAAATGAAATAAATAAAAGAGTCTATTCATATTCTGACTCAGTCAAGATCTGCAATCTGCAAGAAATTCAATACATATCAAGCATGATTTCTGAATCGAGGAACACATCCTTTTACAAGAAATCACATATCAACACTTGTATGCTTAGGAGAAAGTAACAACAGTTCAGGGTGTTACATGCTTCCCTCCTAAAAAGATTCATCGTCCCGATGAATTTCATATTAAATTAACCTTCAGGTCAATCAATTTATTAGTACACAAACAATGTGACTACTTCCATATTAAATAGTTTCAGAAATCAATGTCACAACACATTTATTCAACCTGAATAAAGTCTGCCTTAATCTGGCTTTCATAAATACTTAAAACAATCAGTTCATAAAAGTATATCTTTGTCAACAGTTTTCATTCTGTTGCAAAAAGAGAAGGAAAAGCAATTTTCATCTCTTCCAGGTTTTCCCAAGTTGCACTTTCTTCGTTAAACTGGTCCCACTGGACCTTACATTGCTGAATATCACGATTTCTCAAGTGCAATTGGCGAGTTTCCAGTACTCGTGTGGGTTTAACCACGATTATTCCTGGGTCTTGGACCTGCAAGGAATTCCAATTTAAAACATGTGACAGATCTGAAACGTACTTCTTAAGCAAAGAAATATGGAAAACATCATGCATGCGAGATAAAGCAGGTGGCAATGCTAAACGATAAGCTACAGGATTGATTATTTCGACAATTTCGAAAGGTCCCACAAATCGTGGTGACAACTTGGCAGCCTTGCCAAAAGTTATAGAACTCTTTCTGGGTTTAACACGCAGAAAACCTTATCACCAAGCTCAAACTTTCTATCAACCCACTTAAGGTCAGCATAGCTCTTCTGTCTATCCGCTGCTTCCTTTAATCGTTCACGAATCAGCTTAACTTGCTGTTCCATTTCTGTGAGAATCTCTGGTCCAATTACCACTCTATCCTCAACACTGTCCCAACTTACAGGGGTTCTGCACTTTCTTCCATAAAGTGCTTCAAATGGTGCCATATTTAGAGATGAGTGATAAGTGTTGTTGTATGCGAACTCAACTAATGGAAGATATTCTTCCCATTTATACTATTGATCCATGCAATACATTCGCAACATGTCCTCCAACACTTGATTTACCCTCTCAGTTTGTCCATCCGTTTGGATGATGATATGCAGAACTGAAGTTCAGTTTTGTTCCTAGGGCTGCGTTAAGCGTTTGCCAAAACCTTGACGTCATTCTAGGATCCCTGTCAGATATAATCAATTCTGGTACACCATGCAATCTGAAAATTTCGTACGAACCTCTTGGCCAGCACTGGTGAATCATCCTTTAGATTTCCAGCGATGAAATGAGCTACCTTAGTCAGTTTATCTACAACTACCAGGATAACATCATGCTTATTCCTGGACATAGGTAGTCCTTGTACAAAATCCATGGTTATTACTTGCCATTTGTACTGCGGTATGCTATGAGGATATAACAGTCCAGCAGGGTGCATATGCTCTGCCTTCACCCGCTGACATTCCAGGCAATGAGTCACAAAATTTATCACATCCTTTTTCATACCTTTCCAGAAGTATTGCTGTTTCAAATCAGCTAGCATTTTTGTGATACCTGGGTGTCCAGAGAAAGGTGAATTATGAAATTCAACTAACAACTTCTTTCTCAAATCATTCAGCACAGGTACATATACCCTATTTTCATAACGCAAGATTCCTTCATTATCAAAATGAAAACCTTCATACCTTTTATCCTTAGGTTCTGCAGCAAGCGCTGCTTTTACTTGCTGGAAGTATGCATCTGATTCTGAGGCACTTTTTACCTCGTCTTTAAACTGAGTTCTCAATGTTATAAGAGCGAGTAAATGTGCCTCCTACGACTTAGAGCATCATTTACTCTATTCTCCTTCCCTTTGATATAGCTAATATCAAAGTCATATTGTGATAAAAATTCTAACCACCTTCTTTGTCCTGCATTCGATTGGGTGAAGAGTAAAAATATATTTCAGTCCCAAGTGATCGATTTTCAACTCAAAAGGTTTTCCAAGTAAATAGTGTCTCCAGACTTGAAGTGCATGAACAATGGCAGCAAGTTCCAAATCATGAGGGCATAATTCAGCTCATGTAACTTAAGTTTTCTACTTTCATAAGCTATGACCTGATCATTTTGTAACAAAACACCTCCAAGGCCTTCCCGAAGCATCCGTTACAACAAGAAAAATTCCCATTAGGTCAGGGTATACCCAATATAGGTGCGAAGTCAACCGGTCTTTCAGGACTTTTGAAATCCGCTTCGCACTTGTCATTCCACATGAATTTCTTATCCTTCTTCTGCGCAATGAAGTTATTGGTGCGAAATACCTTAGAAAAATCCTTTACAAATTTTCTATAAGTAACTGCAAGACCCATGAAGCTTCTTACTGCGTGCACATTCTTTGTGCAGCCACTTAGTTATTGCCACTATTTTTGAAGGATCTACAGCGATTCCTTCTTTACTTATGACATGACCCAAATAGTGAACTTCTGAATCAAAGAAAGAACATTTGGATAACTTACCATACAACTTTCTCTTTCTCAAAATTCCCAAAACTATCTTCAGATGCTCATTGTGCTCCATAAGACTTTTAGAATAAATGAGAATATCGTCCAAGAATAAAAGTACAAACTTGTCCAGGTATTCTTGAAAAATATTGTTCATTAAATTCATAAAGGCTGTGGGTGCATTAGTTAATCCGAAGGGTAGAACTGTGAATTCATAATGTCCGTACCTTGTTCGGAAAGCTGTTTTATGAATATCTTCCTCTTTAATCCTTAACTGATGATAACCAGATCAAAGGTCTATCTTAGAATAAACCGCTGCTCCACGCATCTGATCAAACAGATCATCGATCCTAGGAAGTGGATATCGGTTCTTGATTGTTGCTTTGTTCAACATCCGATAATCAATACACAGCCTTAGTGTTCCATCCTTCTTTTTCACAAATATCACAGGTGCTCCCCAAGGTGAAACACTTGGTCTAATCAATCCTTTAGACAAAAGCTCTTGTAATTGTGCCTTAAGCTCGACTAACTCAGTAGTAGTCATCCGATAAGGCGCCTTGGAAATAGGTTCAGTTCCAGGCTTGATTTCAATGGTAAAATCAAATTCTCTCTTGGGTGGTAACCCTGGTAATTCCTCAGGAAAAACATCCCTGAAACTTTGTAACAGTGGAATTTGCTTCATGTAATCACCATCTTCTTCTGAAGATTCAGATATCTTTACTGCATAAAGAGTACATCCTTTATTCTTAGCCTTTTTAAGCTGCATAGCTGACAGTTTTCTAACTGAAATTTCTCGTTTCACACCTTGAATCTCTGCTGATTCCAGCTGATCATCTAAACATTTTATGTTCTTTTCATAGCAATCTACCTTTGCTTTATGGTCAGCTAACCAATTGACACCAATAATAATGTCATACGATCCCAAAGGTGCAACATAGAGATCAACTTCCGTGGAGAAATTAGGTAAATCAAGGACTGCTCCAAAGAGACACATACTCACTGTATGAACAGAATTATTACCATACTCTACAGTCCAAGATTTATCCATTTTCCCAGCTTTTCTTTTAAGTTTAGAAGCAAGTTTATTAGAAATAAAACATTTAAGTAGCTCTGTACTCAAAAAGAATAGTGAGCGGTATGTCAATAACTTACCCTAACTTCTATAGGTGTTGCTTGCTTTTCACTTGCTTGTATGCGCTCATATCGGCAAAGATGTATCTTATCTTTGCTGATTACGATCATCCTTCTTTAAAGGACATTGATTTGCGTAATGATCTTTACCACAAGTGTAGCAGCCTCCTACAGGTCCCTTCTTAGGCTCAGCATTACCTCCAGCCTTGTAATTGTCACGCTGTCCTCCATAGGACTTCTGTCCATTATTATAATTTTTAACAAAATTATCCCTTATATTTCCAGCAGGCTTATTTACTGCTGCTTTCTTATTGTTATCTCCTGGAAACTTACCCTTGTTTCCAAACTTTTTCCACGGTCCTTTTCTGGGTGCTAGAGAGGTTGAAGAAGGGTTTGCAGTCTTCTTCCGCACTTCCTCCTTATGAGCAGAAATAGCCTTTAATTTCTGTTCTTGCCTTATGGCCTTTTCAACAACTCCTTCCATATTGGTTGGACTGTGAACATCGACCTCTCCCCCTATCATAGGATTCAATCCCATGATGAATTTTCGTATCCTGAACTTTTCGTCGCTTTGATATTTGCGGTACATACTTGAGGAGTTTTGTAAACCGCTCCCGGAATTGATTACAGTTAGCTTCCTTGAACTAAGTTCGGAATTCTGTCATTTTCGATCATAGAAAAGTTGTGGCAGCCACCGTTGCCTAAAATAGCCTTTAAATTGATCCCAAGTAATGTTGGTCTCATCAATGTTTAGCTCAGCTTTTCGGCTATCCCACCACGAAGACGCTTTGTGAGAAAGGCGATAGGCTCCCCAAATAGCTTTGGTTTCCTCCGAGAAGTTCCTTATAGCAAAGTACTTCTCCATTTCACTGAGCCAGTTCTCAGCTCCATCTCCTAATGTGGTGCCATCATACTTAGGTGGACTTATCCTTTTTATATCATTAGTGAGTTCTGCTGCCAATCTGGCCTTTTTGTTTTCTGGTTGGACAGGTGCATTTCCAGCATTAACATCAACACCCATTTCGGGGTTGTCCTCAGGAGGTTGCTGATTATTATTATCAGCCTCTTCATCCTCCTCATTTCCCGTCACCTGCTGTTCAAGCACAGCTAAGCGATCTCTTGTGTCCAACAGGGCAGCAAGGATCTCATCAAGTTTCTGGGTTGTTGCCGCTCCTCCTTCAGGTGGAGCATTACTCGCAACGTTCCCCCTTGTTCTAACCATTTTCTGTTACAAGAAATATTGTGTTTTTATCAGATTATGGACTCAATAGGTCCAAGAGCTGCAACCTTCAGCTCTGATACCAAGATGTAACATCCTCATTTTAGACAATAGAACAAGTCAAATTTTTTTTTTTTTGATAATTGCATACTGGTTCTAAATACATAATTTAGAACTCACAATTCAAATAACCATTTATATAACAGACAACCATATGCAATTTGTAATGACTCTGAGTACCTCCGATCTATTCATTCCATGACTCGGTAATCTACCGATCTATTCATGAGTAATAAGAGTCGGTGTTTTTATTTAACACATTACTCTTGCGGTTCTCTTCCCTAATCTGGGATTCAGAATGCTCTGTCTAAGGAATCTAACTGAATAATTGTTACCATTATTCATCGGCATCTCATCCCTTAGACTAGGTGAATTAGGACAACGCAATCAGCAACTTGTGATACTTTGGCCAAAGATTTGAAACATACTGTTCATGTCTCGTATTCCTTAACGGCATACTCGTCAATCTGGAATACGTCCTTCACCCCATTCTTATGTTATATAGAATGTCTTATACTGACTACCGTCAGTCCTTCCTTTCACAACTGAATCACTCGGAGGCAAATTAACAAGGTGATAATGTTATATGGATGCCCACGAGGATTAGGGATATGATGACATACTGGTTAACCTTGCAGTTCAACCAGTGTGTCATGATACCCCGAATCTCTGAGGTAGTCTTATAACATGACCACGTTCTTAATCGGTCCCAGAGTAACTCGTGCGAAATCAAGTGTAAATCTTAGCGATCAATGCAAAGGGTGTCGCCATAAGTCATCTACATTATTGTAACTTCGAGAAGATCCTAATCTTCTCGGAGGTACAACTCTGCAGTTGACTTATGTCGTCAACCTTTAAATCCGCCTCGAAAAGATCTACTCAGTAACCAAAGCGTTACGCACTTGAGTTTAAATTACTTTTAAAGACTTTTCCCTAAGGTTAGCCTTTCCAAATCCCTGGATTCTTCGTCTTAAGACGACCCTCCTCTATAAAACCCATTACATGGTAGAGGTATTATGGCCAGTTCTCATCAAGGAGTCATTAGAATACACTTGTTTCTAAAGCAACAGAATCGGACAATATCTCATAACCTTTGCTTGAGATTGCCTTCTGAACTCCATTTGTTTGCATATCAGTTCTCTTAACTGAATTTATATCATACTTTTTAGTATAAAGATATAAATGATTAAGAATCCAATTTAATATTGCCCTGTCATACTTAGGACTAGGGATTAGTAATTTAATCCAGTTTGTTTATCGTTCACTTTTAGGCTCACTTTTAACCTATCTTCTAGAAAGACAAATATTTAATTCCAATATTGCTTTCACTAGAACAGATTAGAACTTCTAAATACTCATAAGAATTCAATCTCATTTTCTTGCAAGCTTCCATTGTCAATCACAAAAGCATCCATATTATACAATGATAACAATGCCCCTTCGTTACATAAACCGAAGAAGGTCAATTTTCAGAAATAGAATACAACATATATGTATCAAACACTTATTTCCATTCCTTTCAAAACTATACAATTACATTTTATGCAACAACATACTTGATACAATGCTTAACGGAAAAGAAACATCTTTTCTCATATAGTCCATCTATAAAATCAAGCTGCAATTTATTATAAATCAAATAAACAATCTGATCAGCCTGTCAGATCTGCATTGCTTTTACCTCTTACGGCAACCATCTGCAAAAATAGTCAACATGAGTCAGTTCAATGAACTGAGCATGATAAGCACTAACTTTTAAAACAATTGCAATCCATCAATTGTTTTCATTAAACACCCTGTTTAAATGAGATCAAATATCCAAATAAGTAAACATATTCAGACTATGTCCTTGTAATACAGAATGATTACAAATATGTAACTCTATCATTGTTACAAATAGTCTTATTCACTTTCTAATATTTCATCAAATATTAAAAGAATCAAGGAACGAATGTACACAACAATCATTGAATCCAAAATCACAACATTGGTCAGATCGTTTCATTCTTCCAAAAGGGAACAACATAACAATTCGGAATTCCACCAATATGTTACAAAACAATTTCCCACTGTTAGATAAATATCAACAAGTATTAAATAAAGGAAGAGAAAGAACCTATCCATTCATACTTCCTTTCACATAAGTTCATCAACTGCATCTAGTCTTTACATATAAAAACATTCAACCAAAGATATAAATGAACAAGTTAAACAAGCCATGCAAGCAAGATAGCTGTTCTAAATTAAGAAATAGAAACACAGCAAAACTCCTGCACAGCAGCTAACACATCAATCAATCCATAAATCAACCTAAAGTCCAATACTAGATTCTTCTAAGCACATTAAGGCTTTCGAACCAAGTTCGAAATCAAGAAACTTCAAGCGTATTGTTGTAAACAACAACTCTATAGCATAAGCAATTTGAGGTTTCCTAGGGACTATGCTATGTTGACCACACAGTATTTCCAAATCATGCTCACCAAATCGGATCAAAAATGGAAAGGAACATAGCATACTTATTCTTGCTCAGACAAAATCAGACTGAAGTAAAAGAAATGAATACAACCAATCGATCCTTACCTTGGCGCATGCAAGTCTTAGTGTGATATTCGCGACTTACCCAAACAAGGTCGGAACACGAAACAGTCATCCATACTCAAGGATCTCAACAGTGACAAAGACAAAGTGTCCAAAGTCAAGTTCAGAAAGAGACAGAAGTACCAGCTACCTTTCCAGAATTCCAAATGATTCAAACGGAGGTAACAATTCAAGCAAATGCATATGAATTCATACTGTAAACTGTTAATGGTTTTGTACTCATAACCACTGAACCCTACAGCAACGTACTATGAAATCGGTTGATAAATCCATCTATGCCATTCATGGCAAACATTCAGAATGAAACAAGTGAAGCAAATCGAATACCCATTTCAAGCAAGGAAATCAACTGAGCCGCTTCGAAACTTTCAAACAGCTTTCACAAAGAAATGCAATACATACCCAGGAAATCTATACTCATTATTTATTACAAATAACCGTGGTCAGAAGGCCTGTTCCTTTCTCTATAAGGCTTCCACGAAATCAAATAACAAAACACAAGGATGAATCTACATCCACAACAGTAGATAGCTATATATGATTCAATCAAGGACTCCACTGAGTCGTTATAATAAAGTATAGATGTAACAATATTATACACAGTCAACAATAATCCCGTTTCCACAATAACAAGGAAAACACTTCCGCTGGTCGTAAAGACTACGGTAACACAACAGTTGCCTGTTCCAAGCCAAAAATTTGAAAACAAATGAAACCCGAAAGTATCATTAGTCGCTGTCAACAAATCCCACGACAGAGTTCCCAAAGAAGCAATAATACTGATCAATCTTACGGTATTCATCGAGAATCATTCCTACGGTTTCCATAACAAGAAACAAAGACCACTAAACAAAAACATACAAAGTGGTCTTATACTACACACAGTATATTATAAGGGCTCACGCCAAACAGGCCGAACACTCAAACTTTTATAAATAAATACCTCACATGTATAAGCGGAATGAATACTCAAAGCAAATAGAGCCGAAATTTGATTTCAATAAACACCCATCAAGAGGAAATTGAAAAATCGAACCTAAGAGATACAAATGCCAAAAATCAAACAAGATCTCCATAGAAAATTCATCTAATTTTCACAAAACATTTGAACAGAGTTGTTCTAATGAAAGCACTTGAAAGACAAAGAAGATATTTAAAAGTTAGGGCCTAACATTCCTGTATTTTGATAAAATTTCCGAAGCAGACCACAGGAAGAGCTGAAACTTCCTTTTCTTTTCCTCGATAAAGCGACCAACAAAATTTTTCTATCTCCATCACATATATATCTTCCGAGACAGAGAAAAGAGCCGAGAAATTCATTCTTGCCATGCACTCAAGGAGAATCAAAAGTGCGAAGAACCAGTAAACAAGCAGAGAGAGAAGAGAGAAGACCGAAAATCGCGACAAACCAAACAAACCTTCAACTTCCCGTTTGCATGCCTTCTCGCGAGTTCCGAGCTCATCTCCCTAGAACATTGAATGTCATTAAACCAACTTTCTGCTTAAACTCAACTTCCAAATGACCGCCGAGTGGCGGCAGGCTACTAACTACAACTCATGCTCATTTCCAAACTTAGCGACCTGCCACGTCTGCACAGGTTAGCCGTCGCCTAAACCTCCGCCATGACCTATCCCTCATCCTTATCCCCAGCATTAATTGCCATAGAAAACGCCGCCCATGGTTCGCACCCCCTTCCATAGGCCCCTTTTCATAATCTCCTCATTAGTTAGGTTAGTATCTTAGGTTAGAATTTAGGGTCATACCCATACTAACCAATTTACACATAGATACTAACTTAGGATATTAACACATAGCCTAGGTCTAGGTTAGATTAACAATAATCTAACCCCTAGGTTAGGTTTTAGTTTAAGGTTACTAACCATTAATAATTCCTGTTAGGTATAACATTTTATATGCCAAGAAAAGACCTAAAATCATGCATCTCCGAACAGGATTTACTCTACAGCCGTTAGGCTACAGAAATATACATGACAGAATTATTACTTGGTCCACGACCGAGACCTTCCAGATATACCTCCATATCGGGAACCAATTCATTTCTCAAGATCAGCTCGAGTCATACTCCCGACCAGCTTAATCAATGCTTCCATACCTTGCAACTTGCTCAAGGTCTCGTGATCTAATTTATCGCAAACAGATTTAAAGCATTACTTGGATCAATTCCACCGATCCAAGTCTAGATATTATAGATGAATATCTCCATAATTCATTCCGTGCTCGATTAATATTCGGACACAAAATGAAATAAATAAAAGAGTCTATTCATATTCGACTACCAAGATCTGCAAGTGCAAGAAATTCAAGATACATATCAAGCATGATTTCAATCGAGGAACACATCCTTTACAAGAAATCACATATCAACACTTGTATGCTTAGGAGAAAGTAACAACAGTTCAGGGTGTTACATGCTTCCCTCCTAAAAAGATTCATCGTCCCGATGAATTTCATATTAAATTAACCTTCAGGTCAATCAATTTATTAGTACACAAACAATGTGACTACTTCCATATTAAATAGTTTCAGAAATCAATGTCACAACACATTTATTCAACCTGAATAAAGTCTGCCTTAATCTGGCTTTCATAAATACTTAAAACAATCAGTTCATAAAAGTATATCTTTGTCAACAGTTTTCATTCTGTTGCAAAAAGAGAAGGAAAAGCAATTTTCATCTCTTCCAGGTTTTCCCAAGTTGCACTTTCTTCGTTAAACTGGTCCCACTGGACCTTACATTGCTGAATATCACGATTTCTTAAGTGCAATTGGCGAGTTTCCAGTACTCGTGTGGGTTTAACCATGATTATTCCTGGGTCTTGGACCTGCAAGGAATTCCAATTTAAAACATGTGACAGATCTGAAACGTACTTCTTAAGCAAAGAAATATGGAAAACATCATGCATGCGAGATAAAGCAGGTGGCAATGCTAAACGATAAGCTACAGGATTGATTATTTCGACAATTTCGAAAGGTCCCACAAATCGTGGTGACAACTTGGCAGCCTTGCCAAAAGTTATAGAACTCTTTCTGGGTTTAACACGCAGAAAACCTTATCACCAAGCTCAAACTTTCTATCAACCCGCTTAAGGTCAGCATAGCTCTTCTGTCTATCCGCCGCTTCCTTTAATCGTTCACGAATCAGCTTAACTTGCTATTCCATTTCTGTGAGAATCTCTGGTCCAATTACCACTCTATCCTCAACACTGTCCCAACTTACAGGGGTTCTGCACTTTCTTCCATAAAGTGCTTCAAATGGTGCCATCTTTAGAGATGAGTGATAAGTGTTGTTGTATGCGAACTCAACTAATGGAAGATATTCTTCCCATTTATACTGTTGATCCATGCAATACATTCACAACATGTCCTCCAACACTTGATTTACCCTCTCAGTTTGTCCATCCGTTTCTGGATGATATGCAGAACTGAAGTTCAGTTTTGTTCCTAGGGCTGCGTTAAGCGTTTGCCAAAACCTTGACGTCATTCTAGGATCCCTGTCAGATATAATCAATTCTGGTACACCATGCAATCTGAAAATTTTGTGTACGAACCTCTTGGCCAGCACTGGTGAATCATCCTTTAGATTTCCAGTGATGAAATGAGCTACCTTAGTCAGTTTATCTACAACTACCGAGATAACATCATGCTTATTCCCGGACATAGGTAGTCCTTGTACAAAATCCATGGTTATTACTTGCCATTTGTACCTGCGGTATGCTATGAGGATATAACAGTCCAGCAGGGTGCATATGCTCTGCCTTCACCCGCTGACATTCCAGGCAATGAGTCACAAAATTTATCACATCCTTTTTCATACCTTTCCAGAAGTATTGCTGTTTCAAATCAGCTAGCATTTTTGTGATACCTGGGTGTCCAGAGAAAGGTGAATTATGAAATTCAACTAACAACTTCTTTCTCAAATCATTCAGCACAGGTACATATACCCTATTTTCATAACGCAAGATTCCTTCATTATCAAAATGAAAACCTTCATACCTTTTATCCTTAGGTTCTGCAGCAAGCGCTGCTTTTACTTGCTGGAAGTATGCATCTGATTCTGAGGCACTTTTTACCTCATCTTTAAACTGAGTTCTCAATGTTATAAGAGCAGAAATGTGCCTCCTACGACTTAGAGCATCAGCTACTCTATTCTCCTTCCCTTTGATATAGCTAATATCAAAGTCATATTGTGATAAAAATTCTAACCACCTTCTTTGTCTGGCATTCAGATTGGGCTGAGTAAAAATATATTTCAGTCCCAAGTGATCAGTTTTCAACTCAAAAGGTTTTCCAAGTAAATAGTGTCTCCGCACTTGAAGCGCATTAACAATGGCAAAGAAGTTCCAAATCATGAGGGGCATAATTCAGCTCATGTAACTTAAGTTTTCTACTTTCATAAGCTATGACCTGATCATTTTGTAACAAAACACCTCCAAGGCCTTCCCCAGAATCCCGTTACAACAAGAAAATTCCCATTAGGTCCAGTGCAGCCAATATAGGTGCAGAAGTCAACCGGTCTTTCGACTTTTGAAAGCCGCTTCGCACTTGTCATTCCACATGAATTTCTTATCCTTCTTCGCAATGAAGTTATTGGTGCAAATACCTTAGAAAAATCCTTTACAAATTTTCTACAAGAACTCTGCAAGACCCATGAAGCTTCTTACTTCGGCACATTCTTTGGTGCAGCCACTCGATTATTGCCACTATTTTTGAAGGATCTACGGTGATTCCTTCTTTACTTATGACATGACCCAAATAGTGAACTTCGAATCAAAGAAAGAACATTTGGATAACTTACCATACAACTTTCTCTTTCTCAAAATTCCCAAAACTATCTTCGATGCTCATTGTGCTCCATAAGACTTTTAGAATAAATGAGAATATCGTCCAAGAATAAAAGTACAAACTTGTCCGGTATTCTTGAAAAATATTGTTCATTAAATTCATAAAGGTCAGGGTGCATTAGTTAATCCGAAGGGTAGAACCGTGAATTCATAATGTCCGTACCTTGTTCGGAAAGTCATTTTATGAATATCTTCCTCTTTAATCCTTAACTCGATGATAACCAGATCAAAGGTCTATCTTAGAATAAACCGCTGCTCCACGCATCGATCAAACAGATCATCGATCCTAGGAAGTGGATATCGGTTCTTGATTGCTGCTTTGTTCAACATCCGATAATCAATACACAAACCTTAGTGTTCCATCCTTCTTTTCACAAATATCACAGTGCTCCCCAAGGTGAAACACTTGGTCTAATCAATCCTTTAGAAAAAGCTCTTGTAATTGTGCCTTAAGCTCACTAACTCAAGTAGTAGTCATCCGATAAGGCGCTTGGAAATAGGTTCGGGCCTGTGCTTGATTTCAATGGTAAAATCAAATTCTCTCTTGGGTGGTAACCCCAGTAATTCCTCAGAAAAACATCCTCAAAACTTTGTAACAAAGTGGAATTTGCTTCATGTAATCACCATCTTCTTCTGAAGATTCAGATATCTTTACTGCATAAAGAGTACATCCTTTATTCTTAGCCTTTTTAAGCTGCATAGCTTTTCTAACTGAAATTTCTCGTTTCACACCTTGAATCTCTGCTGATTCCAGCTGATCATCTAAACATTTTATGTTCTTTTCATAGCAATCTACCTTTGCTTTATGGTCAGCTAACCAATTGACACCAATAATAATGTCATATGATCCCAAAGGTGCAACATAGAGATCAACTTCCGTGGAGAAATTAGGTAAATCAAGGACTGCTCCAAAGAGACACATACTCACTGTATGAACAGAATTATTACCATACTCTACAGTCCAAGATTTATCCATTTTCCCAGCTTTTCTTTTAAGTTTAGAAGCAATTTTATTAGAAATAAAACATTCAGTAGCTCCTGTATCAAAAAGAATAGTGACAGGTATGCCGAATAACTTACCTTAACTTCTATAGGTGTTGCTTGCTTTTCACTTGCTTATGCGCTCTGCGCAAAGCATGTATCTTATGTCATGATTACGATCATCCTTCTTTAAAGGACATTGATTTGCGTAATGATCTTTACCACAAGTGTAGCAGCCTCCTACAGTCCCTTCTTAGGCTCAAGATTACCTCCACCTTGTAATTGTCACGCCCTCCATCCATAGACTTCTGTCCATTATTATAATTTTTAACAAAATTATCCCTTATATTTCTAGCAGGCTTATTTACTGCTGCTTTCTTATTGTTATCTCCTGGAAACTTACCCTTGTTTCCAAACTTTTTCCACGGTCCTTTTCTGGGTGCTAGAGAGGTTGAAGAAGGGTTTGCAGTCTTCTTCCGCACTTCCTCCTTATGAGCAGAAATAGCCTTTAATTTCTGTTCTTGCCTTATGGCCTTTTCAACAACTCCTTCCATAGTGGTTGGACTGTGAACATCGACCTCTCCCCCTATCACAGGATTCAATCCCATGATGAATTTTCGTATCCTGAACTTTTCGTCAGTTTGATACTGCGGTACATACTTGAGGAGTTTTGTAAACCGCTCCCAGAATTCAGTTACCGTTAGCTTCCCTTGAACTAAGTTCTGGAATTCTGTCATTTTCTGATCATAGAAAAGTTGTGGCAGCCACCGTTGCCTAAAATAGCCTTTAAATTGATCCCAAGTAATGTTGGTCTCATCAATGTTTAGCTCAGCTTTTCGGCTATCCCACCACGAAGACGCTTCGTGAGAAAGCTGATAGGCTCGATATTAAGATGTAACATCCTCATTTTAGACAATAGAACAAGTCAAATTTTTGGATGTGTAGGAATAGGTCAAACTATGGTTTAGGTGTCGGTGTGGTTTGAGGTATCGATCGGGTTTTTCTAGGTATGGGTACGAGATGGATGTGTAGGAAGGTGTGGTTTTGTTTTGACTACCTTGTTGTGGGGTAGTGGGGTTTTGTTTTTGGGGTGCACCTTCTTGGGTAAAGGTGATGTGGGCGTACGAGGTCTAGAAGGAAAAGTAGATGGAGGAAGAGGGTGAGTTACCCATGGGGATAATGGGGGTGCTATGAAGGTAGATGACGTAGGTCATGCTTGGGGTGTGAGGGACAATGATTGAAGTGTAGTAGGTAGTGAAGCAATGGCTAAAGGTATCAGAGGTATTGGTGGTAAAGAGGCTGCAGGTGTGGGTATGAGTTATGTTGTGTGACTAGGTAGGTTAGATATTTGTGAGGTAGGAATGGGTGATTGTGGTATTGGGTTATGAATGGGTGAGGGGTGCTTGACCATGTTAGCTAGTTGTCATCTTAAGGTAGAAGGGACAAGTGCAGGTGTGATTGGTGCGGTAAGGGTATGAGGTTGATGAGTTTTTTTCTTTAGCTTGGGTGTTAGAGTAGGTGTGGTTTTGGAGGATGTAGCTAAATCCAGTTTAATAGGTGGATGAGTAAGGTTGGTGGTCAGGCTAACCCCTAAAGTAGTAATAGGTTTAAAGGAGGTAAAAGTTATGGGTATGGATTTAGGTTTAGGCGTAGGTCGGGTTATGGGTAAGGGTGTGGTATGAGTGCTAACAGGTACCGTGGAAGGGGTTGCAACAATAGTGGTTGTATGTGGTTTGACAGGCGGAAGTGTGCTTGGGTAGATAGTGGAGGTGTCATCGAGGGATTGCTGCATTTGTGTTGGGACAGGGAGTAAGAGGCACCCCCATAACAAGGCTCTATCCACATACTCTAAGTGATTATCCAAATGTGAGAATGGCACGTTTGTGGGTGGAGTTGGTGAGGACCTAAGGGGAATCCCTGTAAAATGCATCTTAGAGACAGGGGGAATTGGCCAACTTCAGCTTCTGTGGGTAAAAGAGCTGAAAGTAGGTCTGTTGGATGTCGGGTAGCAGATGGAGAATGTTCGCCATGAGGTAAAGGTATATCTACTAGGTCTATGATGGGTGGAGGAGATGATGGGAGCTCCTTTATGAGTGGAGGAATTGATAGGCTCTCCTCTATGCATGGAGGAGGTAATGGGTGCTCCTCTACGGGTGGAGGAGGTATGGTAGGTAAAAGTTCACTAAGTGGACAAGCCAAGGGTGAGATGGTCTCAATGTCAGCAGTAGACTCCTCTGTAGGAGATGAAGGGTGTTCCTCTCTTGGTGAAGGAACGGTGATGGTTGGTCCAGACGTGGAAGGTAGATTTTGGGATAGGATTTCCTCTATGGAAAGGATGTGAGGTAAGTGAGATGTGACAGTACCTCATTAAATATTGTATGAACCTCAAAATATGGGTATTGTGAGTGGATGTCTCACCTATTTGATTGGATGAAGGGGCATGATTGGGAAATGGTTTTTAAAGATTTGTAGATTTTGGTTATGGGCGGCGTTGGGATTATCCATCGGGTAGCAAATGGAGAATGTTCACCATGAGGTAAAGGTATCTCTACTGGGTCTATGATGGGTGGAGGAGATGATGGGAGCTCCTTTATGAGTGGAGGAACTGATAGGTGCTCCTCTATGGGTGGAGGAGGTAATGGGTGCTCCTCTACGGGTGGAGGAGGTATGGTAGGTAAAAGTTCACTGAGTGGAGAAGCCAAGGGTGAGATGGTCTCAATGTCGCAGTTAGACTCCTCTGTAGGAGATGAAGGGTGTTCCTCTATTGGTGAAGGAATAGTGATGGTTGGTCCAGACATGGAAGGTGGATTTCGGCTAGGATTTCCTCTATGGAAGGGATGTGAGGTAAGTGAGATGTGACAGTACCTCATTAAAGATCGCATGAACCTCACGAGTATGGGTATCGTGAGTGGATGTCTCACCTATTTGATTGGATGAAGGGGCATGATTGGGAAATGGTTTTTTAAAGATTTGTAGATTTTTGTTAGGGCGGCGTTGGGATTATCCATAGTCAACTTGCCTTTCTCAAGCATTTCCTAGACAATATTCTTAAAGGTGATACAGTTCCCGTCACTATGACCTTTCACTCGAGTGATAGTTACAGAAATCTTGTTCCTTATACCACATGGGCATGGGGCAAGCAGGGTCAAAACTAGTGTGTGGTTTTATGGGTGGAAGGGTGATGGTGCCAGCTTTAATTAACTTTTCTAAAACAGAAGAGTAAGGTTCCCTAATTGGGGTATATTTTCATTTCTCTTGTCTAAATCAAAAGCTCTGTATAGGTGATAGATTAGATGAGGGTGTGGCTTGATTGGATGGATGAGTTGGGCCGGCCTTGAGTACCACTATGTTAGCGGTACCTTTAGCCTTTGAATAATTGGTTGGGGGTTTAGAAGAAGAAGAGGTTTCAGTTCGACTTGAATGTCGAATTCTTATTTCGTAATTGGATTTTCTTCTCTTCAATAGCCCAAATTTCTAACTTTCGTGCCATAGTAAATGCCTCATCGAATGTTCTGAAATTTTGGACCTGCAAGGTCGGGAGATATGTCTGGCACAAGCTCGAGTGAAGAGCTCGATGAGTTCAATTTGTGGTAGTTGAAAGGTAAGTTGATTGATCAGGTTGCACCAGCGAGCAACAAAATCTATGATAGATTCATCCTCATACTGACGTGTGGAATATAGATTGGTCATGGTAACTTTCTTGGTGATTTTGATAGAAAAATGATCCAAGAATTGTGAAATAGAGTTTTTGGTGAGGATGGCTTCCTACAAAGAAGGAGATCTAAAGGGTGAGGTTTTAGGTATGTTATGGTGGGGGTGGGCTATGCTCTAAAGTATGACTCGACAGAGCAGCGAGTTGGGTGCCCAGTGTGCCGTGATCATGTGATCACCTAAAACTTCTTCCAGGTAAGATGTTGTTTAAGAATGTATGTATTTTTAATTTTTGTGTGGTTTGGTAAGACTCGGAGAAAGAGAAAAGGATAGAAGTGCTTTTCTACGATTTGTTTGTCAACCATCAGCTAGTAATGACATCCAACGTATAGGTTGCCCTCAATTAATGTGAGCTAATGCAGAAAATTAGAATGAAATGCAATTATTTTAAACCCAAATCGAAAGTATGATATTCAATGACAAAAAATAGATGAATAGGAAGAGGGATTCTCTTTCACTAAAATGTAGAAAACATGAAGAGATGATTCTTTTTAAATACACCAAAAGAAAAGTTTCCTTTAGGGAAAATAGAAAGAAGGAGTGGATTACCAGGGAAGAAATTTAGTGTGTATGATTTTTAGAAGGGAAAAAACACACAAATTTTTCCTAGGAATTAATGAAATGCAAGGAACCCCGGATGGGTCCCACCAAAGTGCGTGCCAAAAGTTTTCACCATTTTCTTAGATTTTTTCTTTGAATCATTGACAAAATAGATAGGGTAACAGGAGTAGGAGGAATACCTATTCAAGTTTCAGTTGATGAGTTGTTGCACGCGTATGACTTTTAAATCCACAACTGACCATGAGAGATTCCTTTTGGCTATGAGGAACTACCTATAATGAAAACAAGACCACCATAAAGCATTAAACAATATGGGTAGTGAACTGTATAGTGTGAGCTAGATCCGAGAAGTATGGTACTTCCTAGATGGCTGTTAGTCCAATGTTTTAAACAAATTAATGCTAAAAACAAATTAAATCCTATTGTTATTTTAAAATGATTTAGGTATCTCACTTAAAACACAATAAGAAAACATATCTAATCTAGAAGGCTAAGCTAGAATAGGATCCACAAGTCAAATGGTTAGTTCTTAGTTCTACAGGTCTGATGAAGGTATTGAGTAGGTCACAGTGAGTGAGGGTGAGGTAAAATGGAGTGAATAGGTCTCTGTTTAAGGCTATGTAGGCAAACACAGAGACCGACGTCGGTCAGTGGTGACCGACCGTGGTTAGGTATAACCGGTGCCGGTTACTGTGAGATCTGGGAATGTCATAGAACGGGGTTTTTGGTCCCCTTTGTGATTACACAAAGGATTTTAGTTAGTTGGGAGGAGGTATAAGGTGACAGGGGTAGGTTTTTATGAGGTTTTGATGGGTCTATGGAGGTACGAAATGTTGGAGATGGTCACTAAGGAGTAAGATGGACAATAGGTGGTAAAACAATGATGAAATGAAATAACTAGGAAAGTATGATATTGTACTTACTTGGATTTCATTTCTGGAAGGCTTGTGTGTGATGGATGGAGGTACCAATGGTGGGTTACTTTTTTTTCATTTAGAGAGATTTGAAGGTGGTTGGGATGGCCGTGTAAGAGAAGATGCTCAATCTCCTTCCTGGATGTGAGTTCTTATCGGAATAGGCTCTCTAAAGATGCATTATCTTTTTGAGCTCTCGCTTCTTGTTCATCTTCCTTTTCCAATGTTTTCCAACCTTGAGAATAAGGTATCTCAAGAGTTAAAAGGGGTAACCGACGGCAGTAGTCTAGTTAACCTGGTGGTTAGGGGAAAACAACATCGATCAAGGCGAGATTTCCTAGGTTTACTAAACTTAGGGGAGATCCTCCCCGATTTCCTTGGATCTCATGTCGTTATCCCACGGATTAGACCGGGAGCTTCGTGAGCATGTGAGAATGTGGTTAGAGGGAGTGTAGGCATTTATTTTTAGGGTTTAGGTAAGTCTTAGTCAGTTATGGTAACTCTCTAAGAATAGGTCTTAAGGTGAGTTAGCTTGATGAGATGTCTGGGTGAAGTGTTTGTGTGGATATTATTTAAATTAGAATATTTAAATAATAAATATGGTGAGGATAATGAATTAATTTAATTAAATTAATTAAATTAATACTAGTGAGGTGAAGGGGGGCCATGGCTAGGTGAATGTGATGAAGGGTGCTTATATGTCAAAGGACGAAGGGGGAGTGTGACCTAATTTTAGTTTCTACAGAAGAATGGGGGTTAATCTCTCTGACAAGATCTAAACCCCATTGAAAGAAGGTCCAAAGGTCACGGGAGACCTGTAAGGCATGACTTGGTGTATGATGAAGGTTGGCATGTTGTTGGCATTTTATACAACCTTTGACGTAGTTGCAACAATCAAGGTTAAGGTTCGGCGGTAATAGCCTAGGAGAAGGATACGCTTAGCAACAACAAGGCCAATGAAGTGACCTCCACATATGCCATCATGAACCTCCTTAATGGTATAAGGAATTTTAGAACTCATGAGGTATCGTAAGAGAATACCATCTCAGATCAGTGTGATCGTTGAGATTGCATTCCCACCAGGCATGCCAAAATGTTTCACCTAATTCTTAGACATTTCTTTGAATATTGACGCCAAATGCAGATAGGGTAATGGGCGTAGGAGGAATACCTGTTGGAATATTGGTTATTGAGTTGTTGTGCACCTATGACTTCTAAATCTACAGCTTATTGTGAGAGCTTCCTTTTGGCTAGGAGGAACTACCTGAAATCAAACACAAGACCACCAAATAAAATTTAAACAATATGTGCAGTGAACTTCCTAGCGTGTGCTAGATCTGGGAAGTGTGATACTTCCTAGACAACTATCACTCCATTGTTTAAAACAATTTAATGTTGGTAATGAAGTAAATCCTATTGTAATTAAAATTATTTAGGTATCTCATTTAAAATACAATAAAAAATATATAATCTAATAGGCTAGGTTAAAATAATATCCGAAGGTCAAGTAACTGGTTCTGGGTCTCTGCAGTCTGAATGAGGTCTTAGGCAGGTCATAGGTGATTAAGGGTGATGTGAGAATAGGTGGGTGGGTCACTATTTTGGACTCTATTGGTAAATACAGAGACCGATGCTGGTTAAGGGTGACCGACGCCGGTTGGGGATAACTGGTGCCGGTTACTGTGGAAAACTAAGAATGCCATAGAATGAGCTTTGGGTCTCCCTTGTGATTGCACAAAGGACTTGGTTGGCCGGAATGAGGTATTAGGCTATTTGGATGGGGTTTGGTGGGGTTTTAACGGGTATGTGGAGGGGTGAGTATTAAAGGAGGTTAATGGGTGGCTAAGAGAACAAAGGATGACAATACAATGATAAAATGAATGAACCAGAGGAGTAAACTATTCTACTTACTTGAAATCTGGTTTTAGGTGCTTGTGAGTGATGGATGAAGGTGCCGGTAAGAGGTTGAATGTTGTTGAGGATCAGAAAACATTGGAAAACTTATACATGGGCCGCATGTGCATTCCCTTTTGCTTGGTTGGATCAAATGTGTGCTGTGGTGAGTGTTGGATGCTTATACAAGAGAAAATGCTTGATCTCCTTCCTTGCATGCATGTTCGATGGAAAATTTCTCTAAAAGATGTCTTATCTCTCAAGAAAATTCCCAATGTTTTCCAACCTCGAAAATAAGGTTTTTTGGGGATTAAAAGGTGACCGATGGTGGTTCTAGCTTAATCGGTGATGGTTTGGGGTAGCTAGTGTCTGGCCAATGAGGGATTTCCTAGGTTTACTAAACTAGGCAGATCCCCTTGATTTTTTGGGATCTTGTGTCATTCACCCGCAGATCAGACTAGAAGCTTCTTGTCAACATGCGGGAATGTGGTTAGAGGGAATGTAGGCATTGATTTTTAGGGTTTGGGTAAGTCTTAGTTAGTTATGGAAACTTACTAAGAATAGGTCTTAGGGTGAGTTGGCTTGGTGAGGTGTCTAGGTGAGGTGTAAGTGTGGGCATTATTTAAATTAGGAGATTTAAATAATAAATATTGTGAGGCTAACGAATTAATTTAATTAAATTAATTAAATTAATATTAGTGGGGTGAAGGGGGCCATGGCTAGGTGAATGTGATGAAGGTATTTATTTTTGAGGGACCAAAGGGGAGTGTGACCTAATTTTAGTGTCTACAAAAATCACCAAAAATGTGTAATATGACATTTAAAGATAATCCATGGTTGCACATTTAATTTATCCAATAATTTTTTTCATTTAATGATCCCGAAGACCCCTCATGATGAAATAGATTATGGCATGTGACAACTAATTAGAAATCTGAGAACTTGTAGAACACATCTAAGAAACTTAGACACCATGAAACATCCAAGTACTCAAAAAACCACTATGTTTGACTTCACTAAAACAAGCTACCCAAAATGTAGATTTATAAATGAAACTGGTTTGCACCCTTTCTAACACATTCAAGATCTCCAAATTGATTATATGGATGTAAAATTCACCCCTCTTAAATTTTCGTATGATATCAAGAATCAAATCATCCATTTGATGCTCCGACCAACTCATTCTTTCACCAAAAATAACCCTTCCCGAAAAGAAAGAAACCTTATTTCTCACAAACTGACCTCAAAACCTTATCAAATTAATTTATTATGAGATAAAATTATACCATTAGAAATATATCTAAATTAACTTTCCATCAAATATTGGAAATACTTCAGACTCAAAGTGGAAAGTCTTTAACCAAGCTGATCTTTATAAATTACCTAAAACTACCTCAAAACTACCCTTTGACCAATCAACACAAATGAAGCATAGTTAACCATTTAAATTTATAACCATGACCTAAAAATATCATGGAAATCAAGAAAAAATGACATAATTCACATAATGATCATTTAGTTTTCAATTCCTTTGGACAACCTTGTACCAAACTGAACTTCTTCAGAAACATGACTATTTGAGTGGGGTCCACTCAACGACAAACCACTACAAAGATCATTATATTAAACCTGGAGGATACCTCTAGATGATCCAATAATAATACATGTACTAGAAATAAATTATGGAAAATTATAAGCATTTTCTATCCTACCGCTTTTGAGCTAGGGTTTTAAACACATAAAGATTTACTTACCTTCTTAACATTCAATCATAAAAATGTGATAGTGAAATGACCTCATTATTTATTTGAAACCTTCTAGACTCAATTTAGAAACATCCTTAAAATCCACAAGGTCCCATGCAAATCACATAATTCATGGTGAACATCAAAAGACCCAATTCAAGTTGGAAATATCCTTCTTCATTACCTTAATTCACCAAAATTGACATAACATGCAAAATACTCATCAATAAAACCTGAAATATTTCCCAAAACATCACTAAACATCCTAATAACATCTCTAAGAATTATCAAGTCACAAATATCTCTCCATATCTCCAGCCTATCTCATTTGCATAGTTATCCCTTAGGGTTTTACACTATTTAAGCTAGGGTTAGCGAAACAACATCATAAATCATCATAGAACCTCCAAAAGGACTTAAAATACCTGGTACAACATGAATAAAGTGCATATATCCATCCATGAGCTCACATGGATTCACAACGCATCCTTATGCTTGTTAACATCCATACATGGTCCAAATGAGTACCTAAATCTTGGTTATCAACCTATATCTACACCTTAAAACTTACATGAGTGACCAAACACTCTCCAATCATGCTCTCCATGATTCCAAAAATCTCCTAAAGTCACCAAGAATCTTGAACCACCATGAACCAACATCTAGGCTAGCTAGGTCACCTAAATGGGCTTGCAAGAACAAACAATTCTAATTTAATCAATAAAAATAACCAAGAACATACCTGAATCTCCATTAAATCATCACTATGAGCATAATATGACTCCACTCAATTATCCCTTTTTTCATTAATGTGATTTTTTTATAAATGATAACACCTAAGCTAAAACATACAAATGAATCCATCAATCATGGATAACATTTCATGGCAAGAGGTGAGGTCAACGTGATGGTCGATGTTAGGAAGAGTAAATTTTTATTTAAGACAAGAAAGATTTAGGTCTCAATTTCTTTTTACAGATGTGTAACATTTTGGAATCTTTAGTAATGGGTACAATATTAGAGACCCATTATGGGTATTCAATGGGTGGTATTAAATTAGTAGAGAGAAGGCCTTGTAGCTCTTGTTTGAAGGATGACTACAAGAAGGTGCATCCTGGATAGATTTGTTAATAGGATTAGAATTGGTAACAATGAAAATGTTGTGAATGATGATGTTAGGTTCTATACCTGATATGTCATTATATGACCATGTAAAAGATTGACTATGTTTAGAGAGGAAGGTAGTGAAGTCCTTCAGTTCTTTTTTGTATCTAAGGATTAGCCTACTTTAACTATGTTAGGATCTCACTGATTTCTTATATTAATGTTGATGGTGGATCCTTTAAGGTGTGTGGATGTGTCAAGTGACATATTATTTTGAAGGTAATGATCATATCTGCCCATATAGGACACGATAGATTGATCATCTTGGCATTGAAGGATGTTGATGATAGGGGAATATTCCTTTATCATTTTAGGTAATACGAGTGGAAGGGTTTTAGTATCATTGTTAGTTTGATAAGTAAGTGGTCCTAAGGTGAGAGTATTGAATAAAAAATCTTAAGAGGGATGGATTCATTTCCATGGGGTCATCGTGTGAAGGTGGAGAAGATGGTTCTGGTTCTATTACCGATATAGATGTAGCTTTTATGAAGGATTATGACGCCAGATTTTCAAAGCCTAATCCAAATTTTTCATGAGGATTACGATAATTATCAAGGATTAGGTCATGAATACCTTTTTCATATATTTTGAGGCTGAATCCATTCCTTTCACATCGATGGAGGTACATTTGTGTGAAATTTTGGTTATATTGAAATGTGAAATCTAATATAAATGAATTATCATGACATTAATTATTAGGATGCGGGGAAGGATGATCGATCCATCTGTAGATGATATTATTTTCAAGATGTGGAGGGATGAAGGAGATAACATCTCCGACAATAGATTCATACATGGGTTGTTTATCGTGATTTCAATACATTTTAGACATAAGAAGATAATTAAGGGTAAGGAGGTGATACTCCCCCAAGTGAAAGGTGTTGCATGACATCGTTAAAGTAATTTTCATCTAGTAATTTTTATATGGTTATGAAATAACTAGTAAAGGTCTCATTAGGGGAACCTAATTTTTTTATAGGGACAAAGACATCATTAGGTCGATACCTCATTTGAAATTCCTTAAAAGGATTCAAGTTGACTAGAAAACTAAAGGTTTCACCTTCATGTTTGTATTTGACACAAAGTGATGGAGGGTAGATGGGATATAGCACATAGCGCGTATCCAAGGTGAACCTAACAACATGTTGTACTAAAATTCCCCCTCTACAAGATAGGATATTTCATGGAAGGTCTTGACACCAACTTTGATGGGTAAGATAACTATGCCTAATTTACTGTCAATGGTATCATTGAAGGAACATAGGACCGTGGGTGACCAAGCGACGATAGTGTTATGTAATTGGAGCTATTTGAAGGCTTTTGATGATATTATATTGATATCGAACCATTTTATATGACAATCTCTTAATGAGAGTATCGTTGATTTGAACAAAGGATGAATAATAGAAGGTCCTAATCTTTGGGTTGTAAAGATGAGATTTTGAAATTGTCAAAAGAAATAGGACTAGACATTTTGAGGGTACTGACCATATTTACAAATGGCTAGGGATCATTTGAAGGTATCGATATGTATTATAGTACTTCAATTATATCTTGTCAATGTTGTGGTGAGTGATTTAGCAAATATTGAATAAATATATGCCTAATACTAATTATTTAACAACGCTAAATATATAAAATAAAGTACAAAAATTTACCGATGAAAAAATAAGCTTAAAATTATGAAACCCTAGATGTAAATGAAGGGATAAAATACTTATCTAATTCATAATTAATTTTACATTGTGCCAAAGTGAAAATTAATGAAAAAGAGGAAGAAGTGTCACATGAAGCTCAAAACATTGTGCAACTATAAGATCTTCCTAGCTTGAGGCACTTGTATCTTGGGTTAGGGGCTCCCACAGTGCTGCTGAGAACAACTCGGGTGCATGTGGCTGCTCAAAAGCTTAGAAATCAAACTTTGGATGGTTACGATATATTCACTTCCCTTCACTTCCTATCACTAGTATGTCACACAACCTTTGCAGATGTTTCTTGTAACTTTCAATAAAGAAATGACCTATAAAACCCTAAAAGAACATCAAAACCTTAAAAATATTTAAATGAGGGGTCGACTGTCCTCGCTTGTCAAACAATTGAACTTATGACTAAGCGTTGCATTACATCTCGGACCCGATGTAGTTATATGTGTGTGTGTGTGTGTGTCGAAATCATGCCCTAGGTGGCTCTTGGGAGCATTGCACTTGAAATTGAGGAAGAAGTTATTGGGGTTGAAAATGTGAAGTGGGATATCATTTGATAACCCACACTTAAAACCCTTATTAAGAAGTTTATTTAAAATAAATTTAGTTAGACCGCATAACCTTTAATAGAGTGAAACAATATAACCATTCACCCATCCTATATAAATAGGATGACACCACATGGGATTGAATATTGCTACTTGAGCTATTGATCTAGATAGGAAAAAATTGAGCTTTTTATGTAAGCGAGCTATTTTCTCGTGAGACCAAGGAGTGTAGTGGAATTTTGTCTTAAAGTATGATAATTATTAATATAGATAATTCTTTATCAAAGTTATTTTCTCCTTTGGGTTTCCCCACTTAAATATGGTGTTATTTGTCTCCTTTTACTTTCAGTTGTTTACTTTCAGCTCATGTTATTAAGCTCTGTAATTCTCTATCTGTAATAAGCTAAATATGTGATTAAATTGACTACACAACATAATCTATAATCTCCAACATTTTAATGGTGAATATATAATTTTTCAATTATATTTTCCCTTTGTTTCCCTAACATGGTATCAGAGATGGTGATTATGTGTGTGCAAATTGATCTCGGAAGCTTTTAATTTAGTTGGATAAAGAATATTTAAGTTTATTCATTGATCTATGAAACCTAGTTATTCCATAGTTTTCTACAAGGTAATCTGATTTAAATTTCCAATACCCTCCTAAATATTTTTTGAAATATTGGTGAAATATTAGATAAATGGTTGTTTAGATCATGTTTGAGCTATTATATGCTTATATGTTTACTTCGCATCATTTTTCAGTTGTTTACAACTTAAATTTGTTTTTTGAGATTACTTTTAGTTTTCATGCCATTTATATCCATTAGAGCTACTTTTGTCAACGAATCAAAACAATTTCCTAGATCTAGTTTGTTTGAGAATTTAAATCAAACTCATCTGGTTAAAAAAATTTATTGGCATGATCTACTTTTCTCAAATATGATCTAATCAATGATTTCCAAGTGGCTTCACTTTGTCTCCTTTTATTAGTTTTTTTCATTTTCTACAAAGTGTTGTCTTTGAAAAGCTTGGATGAATCATATAGTGCCAAGTTGCTTTGCATTTGTCGGTTTATTTTTATATCTATCTATGTATATGAATCCAGAGCCAATCATAAGTCTCCATCTTGTTTCACGTTGTCATAATTATTGTTTATGTGATTGGAAATTTTGAAACATGAACCAATAAGGGCTTTACACTTTATTTCCCATTGTGACTATTTTGATTAGAGTTTTTCTAATTTGTGAAATTCGAGCCAATAAAATTGGTCCATATTTCACATCTATTAGTCTTTTCATTTGTAGTAGTTGCTATCCAATAACACATAGCCACTTTTTCACAATTTTTCAATCTTATGAAAAATGAACCATTTAAAAGGTTCCACATGTGTCCATTTCTAACTTAAGTCATTTTGGTTACACTGGGAAGTGTGAAACAATTATATTTAGACACATATATTAATTTTCTATTATGTCTATCTTCACAAATGTCGACTCTACCTTTCGAGGTGTTATTCTTTGCTTTGACTTAGCCACTAAGATTATGACACCTATCTTTAATTTTTTTAGACACAAAATTTATTTTAAATTTTATCTTATTCTGAAACTTTAAGTATGCCCATTGTGGAAAATTGCCAAGTGTATAGTGTCATTCATTAGATCTTTGACAAGTGGCATCATTTGATTGAATTTTTTTACTATCTTTACTTTTGCATTTTGTTTGAAGTTTTTTAGAGTGTGAAATAGCAAACTAATTAATTAAAGACATGTGTATATGGTTCTACTATCTATTTTTTAATTAATTATCTTTTGACATATTAGCTACACTATGAAGTGTGAGATAATTGAAAAGTGACACATGTTGTATCATAATTTTTCCACGTATTTATAAAACTCTCTTTATTTCATAGGTTGTGAAATTTATTTATACCATGGGTATGTATGTCATTATACTTTGTGGATTTCAAATTTTCTTTAATCTATGGGTGTAAAGTTTTTCAAAGGAACTATAGATTTAAAATTTTGAAAATTAGATAAAATTTAGATAAATCTATGGTATGTTTGTGTTTGATCTTTTGAATTTAGATAAAAAAATTTACAAAGGGCTAGTTCCTCTAGTTTCTAAATGGATAAATCTCATTTGTTAGATATAACTAATTATAGTATAAGGATATTTCAATTGTAATCTTGTTTTATGGCTAGAAAGTTATGGGATCTTGTGATGTGTGGAAAAATAACCCGCAAGAAGACAAGAAACCCCTAAAAATTTTATCTCCTCTCGTAGATCTCGGAGGCTTTTTCCATCCTTCTCGCAAATCATAAAAGATTAAATTATCATGCACATATGTCATATGGACTCACCTATTGATGCCTGGAAGTAATTAGAGACTATGCATGAAGGAAGTAATTTGTGTAAGATAATTAATCTAGTTTTAGAGCTATTCATAAATGCCATGAAAAGGATGAGAAAATTGTGAACTATTTATCTAAAATTAAGAACATTAAAGCTCAATTAGAAGGTTATAACTCTGAATTATTTCAAGATACGCTTTTGTACTTCATAATTGAATATATATTAATGAAAATTCAAAAATTACATCTCTATTCTAAACTCTATGTATACGAATGAGAAAGATCTTCCTAATTTAGAAGAGCATGTAATTGAAAAAATTTATTCAAAAGATACTCCTTCTCAAGATCTATTCTCTCATAATCATAAATCTTCTCAATATAGGAATAATACCAATCATAATTAGAAGTCTAATATTAGATCAAGATTAAAGGAAAATATTAAGCCTAATTTTTCTAAAAAGAGTCATAATTTTAAAGTCAATTTTAATGGAACTTGCAACAAGTGTGGAAAATTTGGGCATAAATATTTTTATCGTAGAGTAAAAACTAAAAATCTACGAAGAACACTAGAAATAATAATCCTAACAATAAAAAGAAAGATCAAAAGTAAAATCATGTAAATGTAGATGAGTATTCTCTTTCCCTGTATACTTCCCTTTCAACTTCAAATGAAAATGAGTGGATTCTTGATAGTGGTGCCTCTAGGCACATGAATTGCACTCCTGGTATCCTCTCAGACATAGTTAAATGTGAGGAAAATATCTATCTAGGAGATAATTCCATCATTAGATCTAAAGTTGAGGGATCTTAAGTTTTCATATGGTGTAATTAGGAATGTCTTGTATGTTCCTCAATTGAAAAATAATCTTTTTTCTTTCTCTCAACTAACTAAAGAAAATTGTAAAGTTGTTTTATTACAAGATAAGTGGTATGTAAAAGATAAGTTCAGTAATATTATTACTTCTGGTATTAATAAAAATGGCTTGTATATCTTTGATTGTTTTGTGTCTCGAGTCTCATTTCTCTTCCTATTCTAGGAATGATATCCAACTTTCAAATGAAAGAATTGGTCATGTAAATTTCAAAATCTTGTATGAAATGTCTAGACCGAATCTTTTTGTTGTTATTCCAAATATTTAACATGATTGAATATAATACTATTGCCATTCCTATTGAATTTGCTGTTAAGTTAGATCCTAAACCAACGCTTTGCTAATTTTATCCTAATATTTATAGACAACTTGTAGTCACCAAAATTGGGTCACACTCCCCTTAGTCCCTCGTCAAGTAACCATCTCAAACATACTCACCTAACTAAGGCCCCTTCCACCCCACACCACTATTAATTTAATTGATTTAATTAAAGTAATATATATCCTCACAATATTTATTATCTAATTATTTTAATTTCTACCCCACCACCTCACCTAGACACCTCACCCAACCACCTCACCCTAGACCTATTCTTGGCATGTTTCCATAACTAACAATAACTAAGTCTTACTTGCCTTAATGAGCTAATATTTGGTCTAACCCTAAAATAAATCCCTAAAATCTCTCTAACCACATTCCTGCCCATTAGAAGGGAAGTTTCCATTCTAATCCATGAGAAAAAACTAACTGGCCCAAAGAAATTAGAAAGATCTTCCCATTTTAGTAAACCTAGGGAATCCTACCTTAATTGACACCGGTCACCCCTAAACCGACACCAGTCAACCTATAACCATCATCGGTTACATATTTATTTACCTAAGCAACCTTGTTTTTCGGTTGGTACACTCTAAGAGAAAGAAGACAAGAAAAGAGATGCATGCAAGCAAAACTAGAGTCTTTTTCATGCACCTAGACATCTATAGCCAACATCGATAGATCCGTATATCATTGCCACTCATGGTAACATTTCGAGAAGCGTCACTATTGCAAAAAGCTCCATTCCATCAACTGATCATCACCACCACCTAACCATTAGACCTACAACATTGGTAAGTGTTTTATCATTAATCATTTCCATTCATATTTTCTTCATAGAGTTGTTATCACTTATATTACCATTCTTCTATTAATATTCTCATTCCTCCATAGCCATCTTTTTGAAAACCCAAAACCTCACCCACCCATTTATCAGATCACCTATCCTGGTCCTTCTACCTCTCAAAGTGTTCTATGTATTCCCACAGACCTTGCCATCTCCTTCTTTAGCCCCGTCTAACCTCACCTAAACTCTACAATAAGGTTTTCATCAAATTACAGTCACCCTACTATATCGATGCTAATTACCCATAACCATCATTGGTCTCCCTTAACTGTCACTAGTTATACCCAACTCGACATCGATCTCTATGTTTTATAGCCTACCTAAGAATAGAACTAAATAACCTCATACCAGCTTGACCTAAACAACCCAAAATTAGACCCCGACTAGTCCCCAATACCTTGATGTACACCTCATCCTTTAGATCTAACTATAACCTAGCCTTGTTGTGATTGGATTTTCTTATTGTACTTGAATGAGATACCTAAAACATATCAACTACAGTAGGAATTTATTTATCTATCGCATTGATTTTTGTTAAATAGTTGATTGATAGCCATCTAGAAAGTATCATAATTCCCAGAACTACCATACGCTAGGCGGATAATCGTCATATATCATTTAACTTCTCTTTTGTGGTCTTGTTTTATATTATAAGTAGTTCCTCCTAGCCAAAAGGAAGCTCTCACAATCGGCATTGGATCGAGAATTCTGAATGCATGCATCAACCTCCAACCAACCCATTTAATAGGTATTCCTCCTAGCCCTTACCCTTATTTGTTTCGTCATTCAAAAACGTAAAGAAAATGGTGAAACATTTTGGCATGCCTAGTGGGACCCATCAGGGTTCTATTGCATTTTCTTCATTCCTAGGAAAAAAGTTGTGTGTTTGTTTCCCTTCAAAAAGCTTACACATTAATCTTCTTCCTTGGTAATCTTCTCTTCTTTCTAATTGCTCTAAAGGATACATTTTATTTTGGTGCCTTAAAAAGAACCATTCTTCTTGCTTTTTGCATTTAGTGAAAGAGCATACCCTCTCCTATTCACCATTTGTGTCATCGAACATAATCTTTCAATTTGGGCTTAAAATTGGTTGCATTACATTTTGATTTGCTGCATTTAGCTCACATTAAAATGAGGGAAACCTATATGTTGGAAGTCATGCCCAGCTGATGGTTGACATAAAGAATCGTAGAAAGAAAATTCTCTCTCTCTCTCTCTATGTGTGTCTTACCAAACTTGCACAAAATTTGAAATATACACATCTTTCTTAAACAACATCTTGCCTAGAACCCCCACATGATCGTTCAGCGGTGTACTCCCATCTCATTGCCTCTATGGAGTCATCATCTTAGAGGATGGCCCACCCCCACCATAACATACCTGAAACCTCTCATTTTTGATATCCTTCTTTGTAGGACACCTTCCTAACCACAAAATTTTGTTCTAAATACACACAGTCAGTTCTAAATAGCGTAAGCTTTGAACACACATAAAGAAAAATCACTCTTAGGATCATATTTTTCTTAGTGTTCTTCTTGCTTTGCATTTTGAGGTGTGAGGACATGATTCCACATTTTTGTTTTTTCCTTACACACCCCCATCATAGTTGGAATATTCTGACTTTATCTAAGTGTGTCAGGGCCCCATCTTCTCATTCTCAAATTCTTGAGTTTGATTCTTCACTTGATTTAAATCATAACCCAATTTTCTTCATTTTTGTCTCAATTTCATAGTAATCGACATTGACCCATCGACCTTCATCGGTTATCATCTGACTGTCATTGGTTATACCTGACCGGTGTTGGCTCCTGACTTCCTAGGTACTTTGGCTTAGGACAATCTTCATTCATCATTCAATTTTGGTTTTTTGGCCCTTTGGGCATTAACATATTTTCTTGATACTTTATTCTACTCTGTTGATATTACCATCATACAGAAAACATTTCCTTGTACTGTTTATCAACCCTGTTTCATTTTCTAAAATCGGGATTTTCCACAAGAATCGGCATTAGTTTCTCGTGACCGACGTTAGTTCTCCAAAGAATCGTCACCAACCAAACTAACCATCATCGGTGTTTGTAGTTTGTTTTCTAGATCAAAATCTTGACAAAATTCACCTTCCCAAATTTCTCATTCTTTTCTATCCTTTTGCTTTCTATGTCATCTACAGAATACGCCTTACTAGGTCAACTTATTCACATGGTGCTAACTCACAAAGAAGACTAACACCCTCATATTCCATGCTAGTCATCAACCACTCCCACTTAGTCCCTCACCACCTTCCATCCTGTCACCCATGGATCCTACTCAGCCTATCACCATTTCCGCAAGTGATGAAGAATTTTCTAAACTCCTTGATCGTAATCCTCGTAACCTTGCAGCTTCTACCTTTCTCACTCTTCCACCCGGACTCTTGAGGTCAATTGATATATGGCATGCCTCGTATCCATCTCTCCTACCCTTATTCTTGTTTTTGCATCAGCTCCTAATAATGCGGTGTTACCTTCACTTGTTTCACCCCCGGTTTTCACAACTAGGACCCATAAACATTATGACTATCGCATCTGCAGTGATCGATTCACTCGTAGTATCTATTTTCTTCTCATGGATTACCCATACCATAACCTCATCCGCACCCATTGTCTCATAAATACCCATTTAAACACAACCTCGCATGGTGTCGGGGACCCCTACTCTATTCTAGAATCTTGTCCTCTTCATCCCATAAACACAGCTGCCTTCTTAATTACTACTAGAGTCACTACGATCTTCCCACCTACATACACATACTATTAACAACCCCTATCTCTTGTGTCACCCATTCTAGATAATTAACCTCTATATCGGTCCCCTATTCTCAACCTCCCTATTCGACATCACCATATAATGGAAAACCACCCACATCACAGGTTCAATACCAGCCCCCTTATGCCACAGAGGTGCCCTTCCACCATAACCTACCAATGACCTTATCAAGTTAATGATGGAAAATATGTAAACACTAGAAGAATTAGTTTTAGGCTCACACAATTCCCTCACATATGATGAAATTTGTAATGATCCTATTCACCCATCTATTCCTATTCAACCATACCCCGTACATTGGGAAATGCCAAAATTCAACCGCTTAATAGCAAAAAGAGGACCCACAAAAACATTTGTTGTCCTTTAAACATGGGTGTTACCTAATTTCCCATGATGACACTTTACTTATGAGGAATTTCCCAATGTCCTCGGCAAGACTCCGCATTGACTGGTACGGTAGGCTACCAAGACATTCCATCTACTCATTCAATCAACTATCCCAGGCCTTCTTAGACCACTTCTCGATTAATATTGTCAAGAAGGTTACCATGACTGATCTTTATTCCACTCGATAGTACGACGACGAGTCTATCGCTGACTTTATCACTTTGGCATAGTTTAATTAATCAGCTCACATTCTAGCTACCTCAGACTGAGATTATAGAGATATTTACTTAGGCTTATGCTAGACACATCTCACCAACCCTATAGGTGCAAACCTTTCACACTTTTGATGAGGCATTCACCATGGCATGGAAATTGGAAATTCATGCTATTGAAGAAAAGAAGATTCAACTTTGTAACAAGAACATTGCATTTAAATAAAATGATGCTTCATTTTCTTTGAAACCCCTAAATAAATATTCAAAACCCAAAGGATCTGCCAATGCCATAATTCTCAAGGATGGCCCCCTCATCAATCAAACCCAGCCAAACCCCCTTCTAATCTCTCTCATATCCAAGCTTTCCAGTTCAGATGAGAACAATGAAATTACACTTCCATAGGAGAATTTTATTCTTCTATTTTGGAAAAGCTTGTTAAGGCCGTGTCATTACCCTTTCACTTATAAAACAACATACTGGTTTTGACCTTGAGTGACCCATGCCCACATGGTATAAGGAACATGACTTCAAACTATCATCGTGTCAAAGGTCATAGTGACAATAATTGCATCACCTTCAAGAATATCATCTAAGAAATGTTAGACAATGGAGATCTAGTCTTGGATAGCCCAAATGCACCCACTAACCAAAACCTACACATCTTCAAGAAGCCATTCCCTAATCATGCCCCATCTTCCAACCAAGCTGGTGATACCTCAAACAATGATAGCAATGTCCACAAGGTCCACACTATTTTTGATGACATACCAGTTGCTTCCCAATTGCCTCATGTGCCTTCCATAGATGAAATCTTAGCCCAAGATCCCCTACCTACACAAGAGCCTATTTCTTCTTCACTGTGGAAGATCCTATAATTAGTACGCCACCTTTGACCCCTCAATTTTTTGCAAAATTATCAGTGGCACCTCTCCTACTCATAGAAGATGCAAGTCCACCACCTACACCAACACAAGGAGAGTCCACCTCATCTAGCCCATCCTCTCCTCTACCCATAGAGTATCGTATTAAAGTACCAGTGTCTTTTGATGACCCTTCATCATTGGACCATCAAGATCCCACTGATCTAATTTCAGCTCTCTTACCCATAGAGTCTGAGGCTAGCATTTTCCCAGTATCTCAAACACATATTACGGGATTTCCACTTGATCCACTTTGGTGCCACCTACATCAGTACCATTCTCATGCTTGACCGATTTCCCGGACTATGTCAATAGAGCCTTACTTTGGGGTCACCTTCTAATTCCTATTTCAACTCAAATGCAACCATCCCTCGTTGACACCTCCATTATCTATCCAAAATGTTTCGAGTGACCAAACAAAACATAACCACGACTATTACAACACCTTCCATGTCACCACCAATGGCCCAACTCACACCTCTTCCCATAACCCAACATACATATACACCCAAACACCTACCCATGCCTATATCATCTCCCTTACCTAAACCTATCACTACCTTAGGGGTCATACTAACAACTAGCCTTACTCACCCACCCATCAAATTAGATTTAGCCACATCTTCCAAAACTAACACTAAACTTACCCCAGCCCCTAAAAAGAAGATCCAATCTCCTAGGCCCCATACACCAACCTTTCCTACCACACCATTATCACCTTTACCCCTTCCGTCCATCCTAGGACCTCACCCCTCGACCCTAGCCAAACAACCTCCATCCACCGGTAAACTGGGAATGCAACAACCCACCTCCTCATCACAAACCTCTAATATACCTAAGCGACCCACAAAACTTCCGCCATCACCCTTAACCTTCTTACCACCCATACCTCCACTACCATCAATAAATTCTTCACTACCCATGACACTTAATTTTCTTTCACTCACACCTTCTACCCATCCTCTTCCACCATCTTATTTTCCATCCACATCTTGTACAACAAGATCACCTTTTCCCAAAAGGATGCAACCTAAATCTTAAAATCCGCTACCCTCCAATAAGATAGTAAAACCAACCAAAAATTCCATCACCATATCTTCTACCATGCCCCTACCTAAACAAATGACCCAACACCTAAGACTACACACAATAAACTAGTCGACCAACCTAATACCCATCCTATAAAGACTCTTCCCCCATAATTAGCCACACCTATACCCACACCCACATTCACCTCCCTTTTGATCCACTAGTATGATCCTACGCAAAAATCTTAACCAATCTCCTTGAAACTTCTATCATCACATTACCACCTCTTAGAACTTATGACCCACTCAAACCCAAATCAAAATGGTTTGATGAAATAATTTTTTTTTCCTACCATCATGTGCTAGGACTCATAGTGTAGGTTATTATTTATCCTTTTATTTAGTTATCGATAATTCTTACACTTGTGTTAGCCCTACACTTGTTGGGTTAGCTTGCTTAGGAGTACTAGTTGTGTGGAGTTAGCTTACTAGTTGTGTTGAGTTAACTTCTCGCTTATGTGGAGTTAGCTTACTAGTCTTTTGAGTTAACTTAACTACTAGTATCGCTTAGTGGGAGTTCTTCACCACCGATTTAGGTAGTAGTTGTACTTTCATCCTCCTATACATACATCTTTCTTATTAAATAATTAAAAGTCATTTCTATTGTAATGTATTGAGCATTATGGATTATGATGGATTTCCATATATGGCATTTTAGTTCTTTTGCTTTACAAATATAATGTGGTGCGTTTTATCATCTCGAGATCATGGCTTGGAACAATATTATTATCGCTCCTTTTAAGGACATGATGTAGAGAATCGTAAGGATTTAAAAACCACTCTTGTCTAATTGTCCCTCCGAAGAAAATTTTGATGACGACGATCTTCTTGATGAGGACCCCATTTGATCTTCAACAATTTCCACAAATCTTCTCCCGTTACCTACTCAATGACCCAAATATCCACCCTCACAACACTTTGATCCATCCCCGAGATTCGAGATCAACATGGTACATATAAGAGAGTTGGAAAACCACCACCAAAATTCCAATGTGCCCTACTAATTTCACAAGGATAGTATCCCCACTAGGGTTGTGTCCCTCATGCCACTATACCTTCCATGACACACCCTCTTCATACACCTCCCCTCAGATTAACTTGATCAACATTTCCACCCATGCTCAAAAAGACAAAGGCAAGGAAAAAGTAATTGGTCTATCAACCAACCCTATACCTAACATACCATTTCCACCCATACCCAAAGTCATCATTTGAGGTCCCGTATATCCTATTTCTGACAGGGTCACACATAACACAATGCTAAAACAACTACACCAATAAGCCCTAAAAATTTCTTTATATGACCTTGTCTAAACCTCGTAGTCACATCGCTCAAGCCCTCATGGAGGTCCTTCAATCAATTTAAGTCTTACCAAATGACCCCACACCCATCACCTCCATCATTACCCCTCACCACGTAGCCTCTCTCACTAGATCTTCACCTTCCCCAACACCTCCACCTACTTTCCAAGTGACAACCCTTAGCTTTTCAGATGGATAGATTTCTCCCTTCCAGTCCAACGACCCCGATCCCACTCTTTTCATCTTTGTCTTTATCGATAATATACGCATACAACATGTTATGATCGATGGTGGTGTTAGCATTAATATCATCTCCTCCTATGCATATGACCAAATGTGGATACCAACCAATTAAATACATGGTAACCCTTTTATGTTGCACTCCTTCAATGATGCCATGACCTCTACTCAAGGTACCATTGTTATCCATGTCTGCATGGTCCCTTGCACTATCCTGGAACTTTTCTATGTTCTAGAAGGAGAGTTCCAATATAACTTGCTGCTCGGCTAACCTTGGATCTGTACCATGGGTTGTGTGCCTTTGACTTTACATTGATGCCTCAAATTTGAACAAAAGGGAAATAATTACACCATCTTTGCTGACCCATCACCTTTCAAGACCTATAACATGCTATATCAGCCTAATGATGTGCTTGTACTAGTCAAGGAATTTGCCACTGCACTACTTCACCTTCACCCATAAGCCCATTCGCCAAAATTGCCACTACTTCGTTGCATCTAACCTTGCTATCCTCATTGCGATCGTAGCCTCTATCGCTGCCGCACTTGTTTTGCCAACATCTAGTGAGCCATTTATACTGCTACCAACATAACAACTATTGATCCCTTAAAAGGTGTCTTTCAATACCTCACTCTAGGGGAATACTTCCTATATAATATCAATACCTTCCTCACCCTAAAATATTATGGGAATCCGCATTAACACCCCAACTACGACATCTACATCGGTGATGTTTTTCCTTATTGCCCTCCCCACCTTCACACAAACCTAACATATGGGGGACTTGATATTGTCAACTATAATCCCGAACCTCCATCCCAATCCCAACCATTTTTGTTTGACCTATAATACCTCACTAACTACTACTTTGCTCACACTTTCCTCCACCATTGCACGTGGAAAGGATTTGGCTTCAGTTTTTATGAACAAGGCCACCATACTATCATTTCCTATACCTCTTGTAAACACAATGACCATAGCGGCATTGGTTTTGATGCTCCCCTCCAAGACGATTCACGCCAACCTTATCCAGATGAAAAATCTTCCCCCTCTCATTCACCCACATTACTATCTTCACCCATGGAGTCCATAGAACATGAATCTATTCCTCCTAATGTTTTTCTTCATAAACACAATTTCCTTGGGATTGCCGACCTATCAATGCAATGGCAAGGCTCCCTATTCTCTCACATTCTCGTATCCCATGATTGATGATGATACACCTTTAATTAACATCGCTTCAATGTTAGGATGATGATTCCATCCTCACCTACCTCGGTGTAGAAGACTCGTATATATCATCACATTACACTCGGATGCAAACCATGTTGAACAAATCAACCAAATAAGTCAACATTAATACTCAGATGACCCACACATTCTAAAGATCAGCCAATCCTTAGATGTTACTTGAACAGAAGCCTTCAACTCTTTCCTTCGGGAGCATAGCAATGTGTTTGCCTGGTCTTATGCTGATATGCTTGTTATTGACCCAAAATCATGGTTCACAATATCATAACCATTCCCAATGCCAAACCCATCAAATAAAAGTTATGGAAAATGCATCCTTGCATTACTCTTCTCGTCAAAGAAGAGCTTCAACACCTTCTCTCGGTTTCCTTTATTCTTCCCATTAATTGTCCCCAATGGATTTATAAAATTGTTCCTATCACAAAAGCGACAGGGGGACTCCATATTTGCATAGATTTATGTGACCTCAACCTCGCCTATCCCAAAGATGATTTCCCACTACTAGGCATTGACCAACTAGTTGATCTCACTACTAGACATGAAATGTTATCACTCATGGATGGTTTCTCAAGCTATAATCAAATATTACTAGCTCCCGAGGATCAACACAAGACTTCCTTCATCACCCCTTGGGGACTTTCTACTATCGAGTCATGCCTTTTGGCCTCAAAAATGTTGGTGCTACATATCAACAAGCCATGAATTACATCTTCCATGACATCATGCATTACATATTGGAAGATTATGTTGATGATCTACTTGCCAAATCTAAGCATCAAACTAAACACCTTCCCATTCTTAAATTCATCTTTGACCGCCTCATCAAGTATTGTGTTCATCTTCAACCAAAGAAGTGCATCTTTGTGGTACTTTCCAGAAAACTCTTAGGTTTCATCATTTATTTATGTGGCATATAATTCGATGCTATTAAATTAAAAGCTATTATTGAAATTCCACCATCCACTAATCTCCATCAGCTTCGCAGCCTACAAGAAAAGTTGTAATCAATTCATCATTTTATCTCACAACTTTCTCGACCGCTATCAACTATCGCATCATCTTCTCAAGAAAGATGTTTCATTGAAATGGGATGTTGAATAACATAAAGCCTTCAAGCCTTAAAACAATACCTCCTTCAACCACTCGGTTCTCATTCCTCCTAAGGATGACTATCCCTTCTACCTATATCTCCACCACATGTACCAACCTCTAGGTTCCATGCTCGCTCATCATGACGACCAACACTAAGAGCAAAAAAAGGTTTATTATATAATACATACCCTTCTTGACTACTAAACTAGATACACCCATGTCAAATTTTTTTTCCTAGCTTTACTTTTCATTACCACCAAACTCCACCATTATCTACTCAACCACAAAACCTTCATCATTACTAATACTGACCCATTACACTATATGTATGCCAAACCTTATCAACATCAACGTGCCACACACTAGCTTATGCTTCACGGTTGACCTCAACCTCGAATTCATCCATCAAAAGTACACCAAGGGCTAGGTTATCACAAACCAATTGGATAACACCCCTATTTCTAGGAATCAACCCTCTAACTTTGACTTTCCAAATGAGTCTATAGCTACCCTTTCCCTGGACAAACCCGCTTACCAAATGACACTCTTCTTTGATGGCTCAAAGTTTCAAGGTGTGGGGGTGGGGTTGGTGTTATCCTCATTATGCTTGATGGTGAATCTATGTATTTTTCTTTCAAATTCAATTTTCATTGTACAAACAATCTTGTTGAATACAAAGCACTCGTATTGGGTCTCCAGGCTACTTATGCCTTAGATGTTAAGTCAATCAACATATTTGGTGGTTTTGAGTTGGTCATAAACCAAGTCAATGGTATATACTAGTGTTGTAATGAGATACTTGAAAAGTGTAAAAATCACGTAGACATATTTTTGACCACCTTTGACCATTATGCATTTCAAAAAAATTATGGATACCATGGTCTACTTGGCTTCTTAGATACCTACTTCACCCGCTGACTCTAAAATATTTCTCACCATATAAAGGCTATAATCACCCTCTTATTTAATTCATGAAGTTTACTTCGTCAGAACCGTTGCCCTTGACCCACATGACCTTTGGTATAAGAAATATGCAGACTATCTTTCCTTTCCATTTTGCCCACTGATCTCATTCGTAATGGACAACGTGCCTTTCATAAAAGTGTCTCCCGTTATGTCATCATGGTTGTTATTCTTTACAAGTGCGGTTTCAATGGCATTCTCTTACACCGCCTTACAAGTTTAGAAATTCCTTACACCATTAAGGAAGTCCATGATGGAATTTTTGGAGGTCACTTTAATGGGTTAGCTATCATAAAACCCATTCTTCTCCTAAGATATTATTGGCCAGCCCCGAACCGTGACTATTGTAATTATGTCAAACGTTACGTGAAATGCCAACAACATGCTAATATTCATCACATACCTATTCATTCCTTATAAGTCACGCGAGAACTTTGGCATTTCTCTCAATGGGGTTTGAATCTTGCTGGTGAGATAAACCCCATTCTTCACAATGCCACCAATGGATCATAACCGCTATCAATATTACACTAAATGGGTAGAGGCCATTCCCCTCATTTCTACAAAAGCTGAGAAGATATGTGTATTCATTAACCATCATATCATTTTTCACTTTTGTGTTCCTCACCACCTCATCACTGATAATGGAAAACAATTCAAAAACAAAACCCTATGCAAATTATGTGATGCTTTTGGCATTTAACTCAGTTTCTCATCACCTTATTACCCACAAACCAATGGTCAAGCTGAATCAACCAATAAAACCTTGAACAAAATTCATATGAAGGTAGTCAACGATATTTGGAAAGATTGGCATACGCACATTCATTTCACCTTGTGGGATTATCGCACTAGTATTCGCACTTCAATTTCTGCCACCCCCTTTTCTCTGGTCTACAGTACTAAGGCTTTCTTACCTCTCGAAGTCCAGATTCCATCTCTCTGCATATCACCAAACCCTTTCTAGACCTCTTACATACTTTCTTGACCTGAAAAAAACTTGGTACTCGATTATATTTAGTGTTATTTTGATATCTAGCAAAAATAGAGTTCATTGTGTGTATAACAAACCTAAATCATTACATTATAATAGGACCTATTTATTTCAGTTTTGTGTTTATATTAAATTGTTATTAAGTAGTGGGTTGACAACCTCTCTAGGAAACACCACACTTCCTAGATCTAGCATACACTAGGAAGTCCATTATCATATGCCATTTAATACTCTTTTCTAGTCTTTCTTTGAATTTACAAGTAGTCCTTCCTAGAAAATAAGGATCTCTCTACAATTAGCTTAGATAACGTTAGAAATGCGGGCATTCTACCTTCCACCTTTACTTCATAGGTATTCCTCCTTAACCATTTACCTTCTATTTATTTCATCCTAGAAAGTGTAAAACTTACTCGGTGAAACAAGGTTTACATAAGGAACTAATGTTAACATGTTTATACATGTTTCTTCCTCTTAACATTAAGGGGGATTGTTGGCGTTGATAATGTGAAGTGGGATATAACTTAGTAAACCATCACTTACGACCCTTATTAAAAAGTTTATTTAAAATAAACTTAGTTGGTCTACAAAACCTCAAATAGAGTGAAACGAAATGACTGCTCACCCATCCTATATAAATAGGATGATATTGAATGGGATTGAACACTACAACTCAAGATATTGATCTAGACAGAAAAATATGATCTTTTTATGTAAGTGAGCTATTTTCTCGAGACCGAGGAGTGAAGTGGAAGTGTTGGGTTAAGTTCTCATAATTCATAATTTAGATAGTGCTTTATCAATGGGGTTTTCTCCTTTAGGTTCCCACTTAAATATGGTGTTATCTCTGTCTCATTTTACTTTCAACTCATGTTTTTAAGCTCAATTCACTAGCTGTAATAAGCTAAATCTATGATTAAATTCATTACAAAACATAGTCTATAATATCTAGCTTTTTAATGGTGAATATATAATTTATCAAATATATTTTCCATTCATTTGCATAACAAGAATTAGAAATAGAAGAAGGAAGTAGATGTGTGCATGAAAGAATGAACTTCCCCTCCTCTCAAGTGTATTTAGAAATGGTAGTCTCATGTCCCTTGTGTGAAGCTAGATGGATGCTTGAATGCTCTTAGAATGCTCTTGGATGCAACCTTAGGTGATGATAGCTAATGCTTAGTTCTTGGTCCTTTTTACAGTCACATAACTTTATATTTATATGATTCCCTTTCTTAAATTTCATAAATAACCCATAAAAGGCTGACAACCAAAAAGATAAGATGCCCAAATGGCTATAAAGGACCAAAAATATGTGAGAAAAATGTAAAGAGGTTAGTGGCACCTGAGGGGACAGGAACACCTAGCGCTAGCATCCTAGATGGGCACCGATGTCCAGAGTGAGAAATTCTAAAGTATGAAAAGATATACTGGGAAACAAGAGTGTAAGACAAAAAAGGAAAACTAAAAGAAAGTAAAAGAAGCCTAATACATGGGTCAATTAGTATTTTTCTTTCTTATAAATCATATGAATAGTAGTATGTGAGGAAGACTAAGAAGATACCCAAAGTGCATGATTTATTTTCTATATTTACCCCACTTTATGTTGTTGATAGAATTATCAATAACATAAAGTAGATAAGAGATTTAGCACTTATAACCATGTATATCGATTACAAGAAGCATTCTGAGAGACAATAAAAGTATAGAGTAATAAAAATGTGAAGCGTGAATGATAGAGAAGAGGAAGTAAAATAATAAGTGATGATGATGACCCCAGGGAAAGAGTGTATGTGTAGATGTTGCTTTTATACTTGTTGTTGATGTGTTTATGTGTGACCGATGTGTGAATGACTTGACTATCGCTTCCCATAAGGATGGACTTGTAAAGAGATGAATGAAAAAGTAGTCAAATATGCATATATTATCAAAACAATAAAAAGCTATGAATTTTTTTGAAAATAAAGATGTGAACTCTGGTCCATGATGAGTAAAAAGTGTAGAAAATATCCTAAAGATGATGTAGAAGAAATATTTTTGGGTGATCTCACACCGCTTACGCTTCATGTAAGTTTTTAGGTAATCTCATGCCAAGAATAGAAGGAGTGTAAGGATAAAATTCTAGTGTCATCATCCAACCTTTAACTTCTTCCCAAAGTGTGAACACCACTTTAGATGGTGTGTAGAAATATGATCTATTTCAAACAATTCTGATCTAATGTAAAAGTAGAAAAGAAGGTGTAGTACATGCATGTCGAGTGTTGAATGACTATTTATCCTGTTAAAGTTTCTATGTAATCTACTAAGTGTAGACACTAAAATTAGGTCACACTCCCATTTGATCCCTCGACAAATAAAAACCTTCATCACATTCACCTAGCCATGGCTGCCTTCACCCCATTAATATTAATTTAATTTATTTAATTAAATTAATTCATTATCCTCACCATATTTATTATTTAAATATCTTAATTTAGATAATGTCCACACATACACCTCACCTAGACACCTCATCAAGCCACCTCACCCTAATACATATTCTTAGTAAGTTGCCATAACTAACTTAGTCTTACCCAAACCCTAAAAATCAATACCTACATTCCCTTTAAGCACATTCCTACATGCTTACAAGAAGCTTCCAGTCTAATCCATGAGTTAACGACATGATATCCTTGAAAATCAAGGGGATATGCCTAATTTAGTAAACCTAGGAAATCCCTCCCTAACGATGCTCTGGTCACCCTTAACGACCGCTAGTTAAGCCGGAACCACCGTAGGTCACATTTTAATCCCAAAAACAATCTTATTTTCAAGGTTGGAAAAATATTGGAAGATTCTTGAGATATATCACATCTTTTGAGAACAAGTTTTAGCAAGAACATGCATGAAAATAAGGAGATCAAGAATTTTCTCTTGCACAGGCATCCAACATTCACGCAACAACCATCTAGCACTCACTCCCACACGATTTGATCCAACCAAGAAAAAGGAATGCACATGTAGCCCATGTAGGAGCCTTCCAATGTCTCGTGATCCTCAACAACATCAACCCCTTACAATCACCTTCATTCATCACTCGCAGGTACCCAAAACTAGATTTCAAGTGAGTAGAATAGTTTACTCCTCTGGTTCAAGAATTTAATCATCAGATCTTCATCTTTTTGTTTCTCTTAGCCACCCATTTACCTCCTTCAATACTCACCCCTCCATTTACTAATTAAAACCTCACCAAATCGCACTCCAAACAACCTAATACCTCATTCTCGACCATCCAAGTCCTCTCAGTGCAATGACAAGGAGATTCAAAGCTCATTCTATGGCATTCCCGCTTTTCCATAAGAATCGCACCAATTCTCCCCAACCGGCATCGCTGTAGTGCCCACTTCCCTTTGACACTTTAAGATACCGATTTTGATACTATTGATCATATTATGGACACTATTATGTTTTTTTAGTATGATGGTTAGATGTTAGATCATGGATTATTATTGATCCGGATTCGCTTATTATATTTGATGATTACTAGAGACATGTTTATATGTGGTTGATAATATACTTTTGACATGGATATATTATGAATGTTGATTTGGACTTATGACATTGATGTTTGAGTATACCTAGTTGGAATATTACCGATGATGATATAGTTGATTTATTTAATTAAAAATGATAATGTTGAATTAATGATATTGTTTTTTTATTAAGGGTAAATAGTTTTAAAGGGACTATACCCTATATATAGAAAGGCTCAAAAGCCAGATATCAAAATAGGTAGAAACAACCCAAAAAGAGCAAAACAACCAACACCAAAGGGCTCAACAGCCAGATAAGACAACATAGTAATAAAAGGATCAAGACGTACAGTGATCTGAAAAGTAGCAAAAGAGACAAAAAACTAACAAGAGACTGGTCATCTCAGCCAAAAAAAAGCACCAAAACCGCTACAAATAACAAAGAACTTCACAAACAAGAAACAACAACAGGGCACCACTTCACTTGATAGCCCAGTCAATCTTGGCTTTGATCATTTGAAGTGAGACAAAGAATGCAATGGTGGTGGCCTAGGAAGGGTCTTTCAGATCCGCCTGAGCAATTACAATATCTCTTTTCTCCTTGGAGCCCCAAATGTCCTTAGTAATCCTACTGAGACTGCAGATACTATGAACGTGTTGTTCGATGAAATTGTAAATACTTTTAAGGGTAGAGAGGATACAATCATTACGTCCTTTTGTGTTTCCAAGTCTTCCATCTAGAGATTGAAGCTTCTTGAAAATCTCAGCAGTGACATCCTCTTCTTCATCATTTTGTAGTTTCCTTTTCCCCTTAGCTTTTTCCATATCTCTAATAACACTCTTAAGCTCTTGAATTTCCTTTTCCATCTTTCCCACTCTACTCAACAAGTCCTCATCCTTAGGCTCCTCCACCGGATGGCTAATGTGCAGGAGATTCTCAGCAAGCTCTAGGTCTTTGTGACTTCTAAGAACCCTCTGCGAAGCAGGGACCTTAGTTTTCATCCCCTTCCTTTTCTTGCTAGATGAAGCAATGTCAATCTTCCTTTCGAGTAGGGGAGGAATGGAGGTAGTGGGGGTAGGGGGAGGAATGAAGGTAGAGGGAGGAGCAGAATCCAAGTGGGGATAGGCTGAGCAGTGGCGGTGAATAAGTAGTATTAACCCTTGATGTAGGGGAACTGCCCTAGTATGATTTTGCACTTCCCGAACGGATTTCTCCAGCGAGTTTATCAAGTAATGAGGGAAGTTGATAATGATGTTTCTATGAAAGTGATTGAGAAAGATCAAATGTTTTAGAGGAATAGTGAAAAATCTCCCCTCAAGAGTTACATACCTTACTACCATTCTAGCAATCTCAGCAAAAGGCTCAGGAACCGAAGCCAACTTGATGCCTACCATCACAAATTCAAGATCTTCCCCTTCATCTAGGAATTTCTTTGTCTCCACCTCTCTGACCACCCTCTTGTTAAAGAATTTGGAGCCATCAAGACTGAGTCCAGTGACTTGAGCAATAAGCTCCTCCGTAATCTCAACCTCAATGTTGTTGTATTTTACCACGCGATTCCTCCATCCCTGAGCAAATTTAATAGAGATATCCTGATCAAAACCTTGGATTTTTTCAATAAAGTTTACAAGACCCCCTATTTGAAGATAGTTCCAAAGAATTGTATCATCTTTCCAAGATGGATTATGGGTGGGCTTTGTCTTGCAAGGTGGTCCCCCCATTTTTCTAGTGGCTCGCCCATAATGGTAAAAATTTTAGAACTATGTGACCCAGCCTCAACTCTATTTTTGAATCTCTCCCAATCATGTAGAAAGATATAATTATTAGACCTTACTTTGTAATTAGTGACCCGATCCTTAGCATCCACCCTATGACTAGTAATGATGTCACTCCAGGTCACACAAATCTTAGGAGATGTCATCATTATGTACTTAAAAAGCTACTCCTTTGCATCAACATTATAGCCATTAGTGATTACTTGCCAAGTCATGTAGATCATTGATGATGTCTTCATTAACTTGAGTGGGAATAATGTCACCCCTTAGCCAAGTTTGAAAAGTATTATTAACCCCAAAGTTTTCCAAACTATCTGCAACCCTATTGCCTTCCCGGTAGGTATGTTTGATTTCAAAATTTTCAAAACTCTTACAAATATTAGTAGCTTCAGCAATAAAATATCTGATTGACCAGCTGGGGGGTTGTTTTTGGTTCAAGAGATTGATGATGTTCATCGAATCACCCTCAATTATAATATTTGGAATATTACAATCCCTGCTAGCCTTATTCCCCAAAGAGTAGCAAGAGCTTCAGAGTAATGGTTAGTTTTCCTTCCCATCTTTCCAGAAAAAGTAGCAACTAAATAGCCTCTGTGATCTCTAATGACTCCCCCACCTCTAGAATCTCTAGGATTGCCTTTTGAGGCCCCGTCAAAATTCAATTTATGCCAAGCATTGGGAGGCTTAATCCATCGGACAGTGGATCTATCAATACCATTATTATTCTTATTCAAGACAGTGCCAATATTCCAAGCAGCCAAAATGTTCTCTTCTTCCTCAGGGAAAAGTCTATTTTTAGGAGGTTTAAATCTTGCAATGTTGTCCTGCATAGCAATGATAATTTCTTTGTAGACTTTGTTACATAACTTTCTAGTATTCCTTAAAATGACATCAATACGAGCCTTCCAAACTTGCCACATGGTGTGTGAGTAAAATGAGTTGCCATAATCTCCTCACCACACAATGTTTGTAAGGAGAGTTCCATTCTTCCCAGGCCTGAAGACAAGTAAGGGGAAAGATCCATTCGTGATTAAAGTTTTTAAATATAAGATGCCAAATTTTGGAATTATACTTACAATGAAGAAATAAATGTTTAATGTCTTCTGCTTCTTCGTGACACATGCAACATCTATTCGGCATGATAAATCCTTTCCTAATGAGATTGTCATTGGTTAGTATGTTTCCTTTAATGATGAGCCACCAGAAAAAGTTCACTCTAGGGGTTAGCTCTGGCATCCACAACTTATGCCACTCAGTATCACTTTTAATAGAGGTAAAGAAAGAATTGTAGCCCGATTTAACCGAGTACTCTCCATCAAAATAATCTTTCCAAATGAGCTCATCCTTATGACTTTGTGGACTGATATGAATTAGAGAGAGTTGATTCTGCATAGATGAAACATCATACTGCACATTCTCCTCCTCAACTTTGAGCTGTTTCCATTTTCTTTTGGTTTCATCCACCTCAATATAGCCCTGTACTTTGTGCCCATAATTTCTAATTAAGTTGTCTTTAATGTGGCCATAAGAAGAAATCTAGTTAATATTTGACCATTTATCAGTCCAGAAATTAATGTCTTGACCACTTCTAGCTACATCCTTGAGAAAGAATCTGTCTGATGTGTAGAAGATTGTTCTAGAAAATAGAACCATTCGGAAGAAACGGATCAAAAATAAAGGAAATCTTGCTTTGGTTGGAAAGGTATTTGATTTTAACCAACTCTGTCCAAGGCTTGTGTTCTTTTATAAGTCTCCAACCTAACTTTGTAATAAGAGTAGCATTCATATGTTTGATGTCTTTGATTCCTAACCCCCCAAGCCTCTTAGGTTTACAAACCTGCTCCCAAGCCACTAAATGGTACCTAAACCTGTCCTCAGTACCATGCCATAAAAAGTGCTTTTGTATTTTTTCAATACTATTCGTCACTACTACTGGAATGCTTGAACATTGACATGATATAAATAGGCAAGTTCTGAAGAGTGCTTTTTATCAATAAACACTTGCCTGCACTTGAAAGTAAAGCTCCTTTCCAACCAGCCAATTTTTTTGAAATCTCTTAATAAGATCATTCCAAACCTCATTAGAAATCTTGCTAGTACTCAAAGGGAGCCCTAAATAAGTAGCAGGTAATGAATTAATAGTGCATCCAAGAATATGAGCAATCTTTCTTTTCCTTTCAATGGGAGTGTTGAAGAAATAGATAGAGCTTTTGTCAAAATTAACTTTTTGCCCCGAGGCTTCCTCATAAAATCTAAGGATAGTTTTGATAGCCTTTGCCTCAATTATTGAGGCCATCAGAAGTAGCAGAGTGTCATCAGCAAACTACTGGTGTGAGGATACCTGATTACCAGAAGTAGGTTGAAAGCCCTTTATCATGCCTATATTAATAGCTTTTGAAATAGATCTGCTTAAATTGTCAGCCATTATAATGAATAATAAAGGGGAGATTGGGTCCCCTTGCCGAATTCCTCTATTACTGGCAAAAAAACCAACTAGTTCCCCATTAACAACCACTGAAAATCTAGATGAAGAAATGCAAGAATGGATAATTTTCTTGAATTTATTTTGAAAACCAAACTTGGCTAAGACTTCATCCATGAATTTCCAGGAGACTCTGTCAAAAGCCTTATGCATGTCAAGCTTTATGGCCATTCCTGCTTTTTTACTTTTATCCATGGAATGAATTGTTTCATGTACCATAATAACTCCATCCTGAATAATTCTTCCCTGGATGAATCCACTCTGCTGTTGAGAAATAATCTCCATAAGAATAGGTTGCATCCTGGTGGTTAGAATCTTTGTGAAGATCTCGATATATTACATTAACTAAACTGATTGGCCTAAAATATTTGAAATCCTTTGCATCCATCTTCTTAGGAGCAAGCACAATATGTGTATTATTTAACTCTTTTATGAGATTTCCAGTTCTATAAAACTCATTAACAACTTTCAATAGATCTTCGAATAGATTTCCTAGCATCTTTGGAAGAAGTTTGCTGAAAAACCATCTGGGCCCGGAGCCTTATCCCCTTCTAAAGTGAAAATAGATTTTTTCAATTCCTCAATGGTGACTATTTTGGAAAGACTCTTAAACCTCTCAGCAGGTAGTAAATTATTAGGAATGGAGTCTAAGAGAAAGGAGGTCGCTTGCTCGTTGTAGGAATTATTCCCAGTGAGTAGATTCTTGTAAAAATTGAGGGCTTCTTCTTTGATGTCTTCAAAATCCGTAGTAATGCTCCCATTTCCCTTAGAGACTTCAGTAATTTTGTTACAAGCCCTATGCTTGAGGGTTGTCATATGGAAAAAATTTGTATTCCTGTCTCCTGCTTTTAACCAGAGAGCTCTAGACTTCATTCTCCAAAAGGATTCCTCTCGGTTGTTTATATTATGCAGATCTGAGAGAATCTTTTTTTCCTGTTGATGATCCTCTAGGGTCATACCTTTCAAAGAAACTTTAAGCTCAAACTCTTCCAGCTGCTGCTTAAGCTCTTTCTTTTTTTCAAAAATATTCCCAAAAACCTCTCTATTCCAGATTCTAACCTTTTGCTTCACATTTTTCAGCTTCTGAAGAAGACTGAATTGGGCTGTCCCTGTTCCTTCCCAAAACCACCACTCTTTAATTCTATCCATAATATCCTCATGCTCAAGCCACATTTTTTCAAATTTAAAATTGCAGTGGAAAGGTTTTGACCAATTGAAGAAATTAAGGGCAATAGGATTATGATCTGAACCCATTCTAGGGAGAGAAGAGAGATGAAAATTTTGATCTAAGATCCAATTAGCAAAAATGAGAGCTCTATCCAGTCTAACCTGAATCAAGTTCTCCCCAATTCTTCTGTTAGACCAGGTAAATTGATTACCATGAATTTCTATGTCCATAAGATTAAGAGTCGATATGAAGCCAACAAATTCTTCCATGCTGATAGAAAAATCAGAGTTCCCTCCAAATTTTTCCCCAGATTTAAAGGAGTGTTAAAGTCTCCCATTATCAACTAGTTCATATCCTCAATATTATTCCAAAACAAGACTAACTCCTTCCACAAATTTCTTCTACCAACAATAGTATTAGGGGCATAAATATTGGAAAGAATCTAGCTAGAATTATTCTCAAGGCTAATAAAGATTATAGCTAAATGATTCTAGGAGGAAGAAAGCACATTACCATGAACAATTTTGTTATCCCAGAAAATTGCTAAGCCTCCAGAAGCACCTTGAGAATCAACAGCAGCAAAGGCAACATTCTCCCAGAAATATCTTTTGCAATCTTCAACAGCTTTACTTTTCATTTTAGTTTCCTGAATAAGAAGGATGTTGGGCTGTTTGATCTTTTAATTTCCTTAAGCATTCTTTTCTTAGGCCCCCCATTGAGCCCTCTGACATTCCAAGAAATAACCTTCATTAAAAAAGTTTTGGAGATGAAGGTGCTGGATGGTTCAAAATCCTTTGCGTACCATCTACAATTTCTTTCTCAGTCTCTTTTTCTCTTACTTCCCTCTTGGATAGTCTACCTTTTCTATAGGTGACTCCAATATTTGCAGCTCTTCTAGAAGTAGCTCTTGTGATTCTTGAGGTGGAAGCTTCCCAGCTTCCTATCTACTTCTTTTTATCACTATAGAGCGATTCCAGAATTTCTTCAAGACTTTTTTGTCTTCGTTTCTTACTTCTCACTATGATGAATCCATCTTTATCATATTCTGATAGACTTTTCTTGATAGTAGGAGTAATTTCCCCTTCCTCTTTTCCTTTATTAACATCAAGCTAGTTAGCTATTTTAGGAGTGAGCTCCTCCATATCAGAAAACTCTTTATCTTGGTTTAAATCTCTTGCTATGGATTCCAGAACCCCTTTGGCTTTTCCCTGTCTCATTTTGTGCAGCTTCTAGAGAACTATTCTTAGTTATCAGTTCTTGATGAGTAAAAGGAGTAATTTTTTCCATCTCTTCTTCCATAGAAGTGATAAGGTGAATGAAGACTTTTTCATTTTCTTCATCCACTTCCAGTGTTCAGCTTTACCGGATTAGGTGTCTTAATGTTCATTGTTGGATCCACTTCCATTTCCCTCTTACTTTCTTCACCCTTTGTCAATTCAGATCTTTTTCCTTTTGGGCTTCATCATGCTTTTCTCGATCTGGTGAATTTTAGGTCTCCACAACTTCCTATAAACCGGTGGCCTCTTTGTCTTAAAGCCTTTTTTCCGGTCCTTTAACCTGAGATTCGTCTGCATGTGGTGATCTCCTACATTCTAGTTTGGATCTGTTAAAGATTCTTTATCATCCTTATCCATCTGCTTCTTCTCTTGTGCCTCAGAATGATCTAAGGGTATTTCCAACTTTTGCTTTATTTGCTCAGAGCATTTGTTGGCAAAATGCCCTAATTTATGACATTTGCTACATCTTAGTTGGAAAGCCTCATAATCTATTTGTTGTTTCCATGCTCCAAATTTGGACTGAAGAATAATGTGATCAGGCAGCTCTTGATCCATTTCAGATGAGACACAGAACCTTGCGAAGGCAAGTCTTGATCTATTTTTTGTAGGTCCATCTAGTCCAACTAGTGAACCAATCGATTTAGCTATATGAAGTAGGATTTCATCATCCCACAGATGAAGAGGTAGCCCTGGGAGTCTACACCAGATGGGTATGGCATGAATGTTCTCAGTATTTGGATTAAACCCAAGATACCATTTTTTCAAAAAAAGCCCCATATTGCCAATACACCAGGGACCACCCAATAAGATAGAGTCCACATCAGCTTGTAGATTAAATTGGGCTAGAAAAAAACCCTTGGCCATGGTGGTGATAATCAAATCTCCTTTTGGTTTCCATCTGCAAATGGCCCATTTTCTTATAATATCTACATTGGGTCTTGATCCCAAAAACTTTCTCGACTAGGGCTAGATTGGTTTTCTCAAGAGCTCTATGTAGACATCCATCAGGCACTTGTATGTGGGTCACCCCCTCAGAATATTTTGTACTTTTAAAATTTAGTTCACATGTAGGGAATGAGGACCCACATTTTTTTCAGGAGGTACCTTAACAATATCAGCCCAGGCTCTAGATCCGATACTAACACCTTTAGCCGATTCTCCCTCTCTTAACGGTGCCTTATCAGCCAGTTCACAGTTTCTTGATAGACATTCAGCGGCCAGAGCTGCTGAAACCACACTCTCAAAACCATCCCACAGTGCTCCTTAATCTTCAAACCCGCAGTGATCCATAGTTTTTAAGTTGAATTTAATGGATATGTCTCTTCGATAGTTACATGTTAGATACAAGGCACCAATTCGAATCAGCCTACATGGGTAAGTCCCACAATTTTGCCTTGTTAATGATATTAATGATATTGTTGTGATTTGTGTGTTTAGATGATTTTGAAATATTGTTTATATCATTTTGGATGTCTGATGTGGCCATGAGGCCAAAGGAGGTATTTGCATTTTGTAGGTTAAAAATCACAACAATGTCGGGGACTGGAGACTAACCATATTGAAATTCTGGGTGAAATCAACAAGGTCACCATGGCAACTTGTGTTGTGCGTTGTGTGTTGAGTTATGTTAGGATTTCCCATGGGGGGAATTTCCATTATATGTGACCATGGGATATGTGTTTTAATTATGTGTTCCTTTTTATTATTGTTGTATGTATTTTTATTTGTAATGTGTCCTTTTTTAATTAATTTTAATGTGATAGTTTTAATGTGAGAGTCATATAGTTAAAATTTATTTAAATTTAATTAGGACATGGAGTGTAATTAATAAAGTTGTTGAGTTTAAATAATAATGTTGAAAGAGTGTGTAAGTTAATATGTAAGAATGTGTAAGAAATATGTAAGAGTCTTATAAGGCTGATTTTGGAAGGTCAAACACTCCATCTTTTATGAAATTCGAATTTGACCTTGGAGGCCAAATTTGGAGGCTTGTGGGACAAGTTAAACTTGTCCCACACCTCTTAAAATGATCCACCAACCATGCCTATGGTTTGGAGGTTAAATTTAGGCATTTTTAATGCTTTTTGAAATGACATATGTAAGTTTTAATTGCACTTCCCTTACATATTTTTAATGCAGTCCTTTTGGAGTATGGGTTGAATTGGAGTATGTAAGTGATTTTGTCATGTTTAATTTATTGTGATTTGTTTTTTGATGTTGATTTCCTCTTGGGGATGAGGAAAAATTATGTGGCATCCCACTTGGATCCACATCATCCTCTCTCTTTCCTTTCCTATAAAAGTGCAGCTTCTTGCTCATTTGAGGTTGTTGAAACTTTGTTATTTCCTCTTGGGGGCACATTTTTTTGCTGTTTCTTTTGGATCTTGTTTGAGGAAGAGCTTGGAGTATTTTTTCTTTCTTATACTTGCTAGTTTTGGACTACACTTTGACATTGTGGAAAGCTTGTGAAATTGGAACAAACTTTAGTATGGAGAGGTAGGATCTGGAGCTGTATTTTAATTGTCTTTCCTTCTCTTGCATGCATGCTTAAATGGTGTTTGTGTTTGTATTCTTGGCTGGTTGGGTAGAATGCTTAGGGCATGGTGTAGGAGAAGGTTGTGGGGATTTCATATGGGGGCATAAGGGATGGCCAATGGAATAATTTTATTGTGGAGGGAGTTTTGGTTTGGGATCCACCTTGGAAAAGAAACTACTTGCATTTCTTACTATGGGAGGGGGGCATAAGGATAAACTTGGGGGCATAAGGAGGGGTTGGGAGATATAAGGTTTATGGGGTTGATATGATTATTGGCGGTATGAATTTTGGTGGATGCCTAATTCCAAATTGGGAGGCATAAGGAGTTCCCCATAGTCCTTGCTCTTGTTGGCTTGCTTGATCAAACTTATGTGTTGTATGAATTGTTTCAAATGTAGTTGGGAATTGCTGTCCTATTTTGAACTGTGTATTTTGTTGATTGTATGCAATGTGAATTTTGCTTATATGTGATAGAATCCTTTATTTCCATGTGTTGATATTCATGCTCCATTTCAATATGGTTGGGGCTCGGGACCAAAGTGGGGAAGAATGGGTTCTCCTTTCTCATTGGATGTCTTGGTTGGGTGGAGAGCGTTGCCTTTCCCCCTTCCTTGTTGTGATCAAAGTTACAAAGAATAAGAAACAAGCATGCTACTGTTTGGAGAAGGAATTTCACAGTGATACAGTCATTTCCCTTAGAGAAATTCAATATAACCTTTCCCACTTCAAGTGGATGAGTGTATAAATGTTGTAATGTGAAGTTATTACATTGTAAATGGAAGCTGAATTTGAATTGAGAAATGTACAAGAAGAATTATACCTCTCTATTTTGTTTTGGAAAGAAAATGTAAATGATATTCCATATTTTGTATTTTGTAATTTGAAACCAATTCAAATTGGAAAAGATATGAGATGTAAAGTTTTCAATTGAATGTGAATAAAGAATTGCATTAGTTCCTCTAAATTGCAATGTGTACAGGATTTGATTTGCTGTCAAAAGAAATGATATCTTTGTTTTTTGGAAAAGAATAAGAAACAGTGTTGTATATCTCATGTATTGTATTTGAAATCAAATAGAAAGGAAAGTTGTAAATTTGTATGGAGGATCAATGAAAGAATGCATTCCTTTCTCAAAAGTGTATTACACATTTGATTTGAATTATTGTTGAAAATTGATTGCTGTTTGAAAAGAAAAGAAAGAAGCATGTGTATGGAAAAAATACAAGTGTGATATGCTTGTAAAATGTATATTCAAATTTGATATCAGAAATGAATTTTAATGGAAGATTGAATAAATGATTGATAAGTAAATTTATTGAATTGATTCAATAGATGTATGAGATAAATTGGAAGTATATACTTATGTAAATGACCAATATTGTTACACAAACTCCAAGGAGATGACTCACTATTTTAAAACTCAAATACGGCAATGCACATTTTAATAAAAATGAGAAGTTCGATCTTACACTCAACAATAAGTTATGAAACTTGAAATTTATACTTAGGAAGACTTAAGGAACCCAAATTCACTAAAACAGTCAAGAATGAATCTCTAAAACTCAAGGAATTTCAAACAGGAACTTACATAGTCATTTTTCCATCTATTGCTAGAAAATGCAATGTCAAACAAATTGGAAAATTTGAATTCACTAAAATAATCTAAACCCTCCCTAGACTGATCCTCCATGTCTGTTTGACATGTTGAGTGAAGGAGGAGTTCTAATTTTATCAAAATTATAAGTTGAAAAAATTCCAGTTCACATATTAAAAGCCTACAGATCGATTTCATAAAAGTTAACCTTTAAAATTAGTCAAATTTTAAAATTGATTACACATGTACAAAGAGACCATCGAGAGCTTGTTGAAAAGTCCTTGTTTTCCCAAATCTGACATTCCTATCAAAATTTATGGCCATTTGAAGTTTTACTTCAATTTGGCATTAAAAAAAAATAATACGATTTAATCTAACTATAGAAAAATTTAAATTTTGACCTTGGAAAGATTTCCCAAAAAAGTCTACGGCCCCACCACCCTCGTAACCAATCAGATGTTACCACATGGAACTTCGAGGGTAGACTCATTTAAAAACTTAACTTTTGAAAAATTGACTTTGGGAAAATTATCCCATTTTTCCTCAACCCCGCGGCCCTCAGTAGCTTGATCACATGCTGACACGTGGCTTGGTGGGTGCGCGGAATAAAATTGAAAACTTAACCAATTAAATACTTTGGAAAAATTTCACCTTTTCCTTCACATCCCCACACCCCATAGCATATGAGGTGCTGACACGTGTCGTAGCGGATGCGCGGGCTTGGGCAAGTCTTTTTGACTTTAAAACTCTTTTGGCACAAAACCTAAAGTGCTCCGCCACTCCACATTTCCTCGCGCTAATCAGAAGTGGCACATGTCTTCCTATCAGACCCACAAGCATGCAGAGACATTTTACAATCTTGTGCTCAAGGAGGGAAAATTCTCAATTTTCCTCCCCGCTCAAGGGAAAATATTTCTCCCTAAGCCCGCAGACTCCCCAAGGGAAAATTTCTCCCCAAAACTTTGCCAGGCTATAACTTGAGATTTATAAGGAGTTAGGAGGACTTATTTATATGGTTGGAAAGGTGAGATAATTTCCTATCCAATGGGCATGATTTAGGAAAGTTTTGATGACTCTAAGTGTGTGAAAAATCAAGTTGAACCTTGTAATCCTATTAGGGCAGAGATGAGTGAGATTTCACTCTCCTAACCTAAGTGATGAATTTAACCTCTTGTTTTGACCTTGTGCCTTGTTGATATTAGTTGCTTGAAGTAATTATTGCAAGTCAGTATTGCTTGTTAATCCTTATCTGGTTTGTGCTAACTGTGATCTTGTAACCCTCTTTGCAAACACTCTAAATCAAAAAAAAATTATTCCATAATTTTCCTAGCTAATCCTAGTTTGTTTCTTGGTCTCAAGTGGTAGTTTGAAGTGGGCATTACACTTGGTATTAGAGTAGTGGTTCAAAAGCTTGGACCATTGGGCACACTAGAAAATTGAGACTTGAAACCTTAAAACTAGTAAACCTGTTAATCTAGAAAACAAAATTGTTTGAAAATTGTTCATGATAGTAAACTTAGAAAATGAAGAAGGCTTGAAGTAATGAACTAACTCTCACTTTGGTCTATGCAGAGGCACAGACAAAGTGAGAGAAACATTCACAAAGACCCAAACTCACCACCACCACCACAACCACCACCGAATCAAGGTGTAGTAGTAGCCATTCTAACTCGATTCTACTGGACTCTTCAGATGTTAATGCCACTCTACGTGGAGGATCAGTAGGAGGGCATATAGCTAGTCATGATAGAGCTCCTTCTATCAAGGGTTAGGTACCCCCTCAACTTAGTGAGGAGCATAGAGGAGAGAAATCCCATGCAGAGTTAGCCAGAGTAGAGTCACCACCTAGGAGATAGGGTGACAGTTCCAAAGCGTAGAGAGAGGTCTCGAGCCCTAGGCTTAGGGATGAGCATGCAGAGAGACCTAGAGGTTGACAAACCACAACAACGGATCACATCAGGGAGATCCTAAAGCTTAGGCCCTCACACTACTCAGGTGATATAGGTGGATTTTAGGTAGAGGCCTGGCTAGTGAGCTTGAGCGATTGCTTCAAGCTTTGTCCTTATTCTAGCAACACAAAAGCTCATGTTGCAATCCATCTACTAAGGGATGGAGTAGGAGTATGGTGAAGGACATAGGAGCACAAGCTCTATGTAGATTCAAAGATAGTGACTTGGGAGATATTTGAGGAGAGATTCAGGAGTAGATACCTATCACGAAGGTTCATCCAACAGAAAGGATTGACGAGTTCCATGACCTCCGATAGGATACCCTTTCAGTAGCAGAGTATGAGAGTAGATTTCTAGATCTACTTCAGTATGTAGAGTATATGCAGGATGAGTAGGTGTGGATTCATAGGTTCATCCAAGGCCTGAATTTGGACATTGGAGGTGTAGTACGGATTCACTATCCACAGACTTTAGTAGAGGCTATTGAGAAGGCCTATATTGTAGAGGAGACTCGGGGTAAAACCTAGCAGGCTAGAGACCGAGTCAGGAGCCACATTCAGTAGATGCAGGATGGTAGATCGAGAGGTTTAGTACCTCTTCCTTGTGGTGGGTAGAATTCAACATAGTCATCATTTAGGCCACAACAATAAAAGTCCCACCCACCATATATAAACCTCCACAAAGAGCTCATGCACAAAGAGGTCAGAGCATAGGGCCTCCTCCTACGGGTCCCATCATGAAACAAGGTGGACCTAGAGCTCACCAACTAGATCTCACCGGTAGAGGCCATAGCAGACCATAGATAGATCATAAGGATCCACACCACAGGCTTCAAGGGAACCTATTAGAGGTGTTGTTCCTTAGAGAGGATCAGGTGGTTGCTTTGGATGCGGAGTAGCTAGACATTTTTGGAGAGATTGCTCTCATAACCCTAACAAGGGTAAGGAACCAGTTTCTGAGCCGACAGTTGATGACATAGGATGCAACCACAGGATCTATGTAGTGGTTGAGAACTACCAAGCAGAGCACCAGAGCATAGTCATTGAGACCACAGGTAGCATTGGTGGTATTCCTACCTCTGTATTGTTTGATTTTGGTTCTTCTCGATTCTTTCATTGCACCATCTTTAGTAGAGTGATGTAGGCTAGTGGCAATTAGGTAGGGTCTTAGTTGGGATGTCAAGATGGCTTATGGAGCCAAGATCTCTGTGGACTCCTTAGTTAAGGAGTGTGTAGTGGATTTGGGACCTTTCACCACTACCTCAGATCTCTCGTATTCTTCCTTTGGGCTTGTACGAAGTCATATTAGGTATGGATTGGCTAACGCACATAGGTCCGGGATGGATTGTTATCATAAGACTATAGCTTATGTAGATGATTTAGGATTTGAGTCGGTGATCTTGGGAGTCAAGAGACCCATTTCTATTCACACCATTTTTGCTATGCAACTTAAGCGGTGTGTGCAACGACGTTGTTAGATGTATGCTATTACAAGTTAGTGACAGTCGAGGATGAGTCTAGTCAACCATTGTTAGATGATCATCCCATCTTGAGAGAGTTTTTCGATGTTTTTCTAGGGGAGCTACCAGGATGCCACCCCCATGTGAGATTGATTTCCATATAGATCTAGTTCCTGGAGCAGAGCCTATCTCACGGGCACCTTATTGGATGACCACCCCGGAGCTCTATGAGCTCAAGTTACACTTGAGGGACTTTTAGAGAAGGGCCTTATCCATCCTTGCATATCCCCTTGGGGTGCACCAGTGATCTTTGTGAAGAAGAAGGATGGATCATTATGGTTATGTATTGATTACCGCCAGTTGAATAAGGTAACAATCAAGAATCGTTATCCTCTTCCTCACATTGATGACTTGTTTGATCAGATGAAGGGAGCCACGGTTTTCTCTAAGATTGATTTTAAGTTAGGCTACCATCAGTTGAGGATTTCGGAGGTAGAAATTCATAAGACCGCTTTCCGTATGAGGTATGGGCACTATGAGTTCATAGTGGTTCCTTTTGGTTTGACGAATGCCCCCAGTGTTCATGAGTTTGATGAATGGGGTATTCAAGACCTTCTTAGATCACTTCGTGCTCATCTTCCTAGATGACATTTTGATATACTCACATACACGTGAGGAGCATGAGGGGAACCTTTGACAGGTTCTTCAATGTCTTTGTGAGCAGCAGCTTTACAGGAACTTGGAGAAGTGTGATTTCTTCCAGATAGAGGTGTAGTATTTGGGTCATATCATTTCTAGGGAAGGTATTGCAATCAATCCTTCCAAGATTAGAGCCATTATGGATTGGCCAAAGCACCCACTATAGTGACCAAGGTGCATAGCTTCATGGGTTTAGCAAGTTACTACTAGAGATTTATTCAGACTTTTCTCGATTTTGCACCTATCACTTCCCTTCAAAGTAAAGGGAAGAGGTTTGTTTGGATTGACAAATGCGAGCAGCCCTCGGACACTTAAGGAGTGCCTCACTACAACACCCATTCTTGTAGTGCTAGATCCATAGGGTGAGTTATTTGTTTGCACATATGCTTCTTTAGTAGGGCTTGGAGGTGTGTTGATGCAAGATGGCAGGGTTGTAGCTTTTGAGTCTCGCAAACTCAAGGATCACGAGCTTAATTATCCTACCCATGATCTTGAGTTTGTGGAAGTTGTGCATGCTTTGGTTAGATGGAGGCTTGAGGTAGGACATTTTGATAGAGGCATATTGTGCACCCTATTCAGCCCATCCAGGGGTGAAGAAGATGCATGCTACATTAAGGAAGTTGTACCACTTTGGAGAGGACTTCGTCAATATGTGGCTCAATTTGTGTCATAGTGTTTAGAGTACTAGAGGGTTAAGGCTGAGCATCAGCATCCAGCAGGTCTTCTTTATCCTCATGCCATATCGAAATGGAAGTGGGACACCATTTCCATGGATTTCATTGTTGGACTACCTATGTCGAGATATCACCATGATGCCATTATGGTCACGGTTGATAAATTGACAAAAGTGGCTCACTTTTCTTTAGTGAAGACCACTTATACAGCTAGAGTAGTGGCACGAGTATATTTGGATGAGATCATCAAGTTGCATGAGATCCCACGGAAGATCATTTGTGACCGTGATCCTTTGTACACTTCACATTTCTGGACTACCATGCAGTATGTCCTCGGGATGAGGATTAACTTCAGCACAACATATCACCCTGAGACAGATGGATAGACCGAGTGAGTGAATTAGATTTTGGAGGATATGCTCAGGATGTATGTGATGGATCAGCAGTCTAAGTGGGAGGAGTACCTGTACTTAGTGGAGTTTTCCTATAATAATAGTTTTTAGAGTTCTATAGGCATGGCTCCTTTCAGGCATTATATGGTAGAGAGTGCATGACACCCTTAGTTAGGACATGTTAGAGGACAGAGTATCTCTTGGACCAACTCTTTTGCAGGACATGGAGCAGCAGGTAGTGTTGATTAGGCAAAGATTATAGGAGGCACAAGATAGGTAGAAGAAGTATGTGGATCAACATAGGATTGATCGTAGTTTTGATGTGGGCATGAAGGTGTTCCTTCATGTTAGACCACACAAGAGCCATATCTGCTATGGAAAAGGTTCTAAGTTAGCTCCTTGATTCATTTTTCCTTTTAAGATCTTGGAATGTATCGGTCCTTTGGCTTACCGTCTAGCATTACCACCCATCTTGTCTCAAGTACATGATGTGTTTCATGTTTCTATCCTTAGGAGGTACATTGCAGATCCTTCTCATGTGCTAGATTAGACATCATTGTAGGTGTAGGATCGGGGAAGGTGATCGTTGAGCCCGTCTGTATCATAGATCACAGGGACCCCGAGGTAGAGAGATTGATTAAGTACGGGTGCAAAGGTGGGATAGATATGATAAGACTTTAGCTACTTGGGAGGATGCCATAGTATTATGAGTGCAGCTTTCCACACTTGTTCCAGTGACTTCCCGAGAGGAAGTTGAGTCTAATGGGAGGGGGATGTAGTGCCCACTTCCCTTTGACACTTTTAGATACTATTGATCATATTATGGACACTATTATGTTTGTTTTAGTATGATGGTTAGATGTTAGATCATGGATTATTATTGATCTGGATTCAGTTATTATGCTTGATGATTACTAGAGACATGTTTATATGTGGTTGATGATATACTTTTGACATGGATATATTATGGATGTTGATTTGGACTTATGACATTGGATGTTTGAGTAGACCTAGTTGGAATATTACTGATGATGATATAGTTGATTTATTTAATTAAAAATGATAATGTTGAATTAATGATATTGTTGTGATTTGTGTGTTTAGATGATTTTGAAATATTGTTTATATCATTTTGGATGTCTAATGCATCCATGAGGCCAAAGGAGGTATTTACATTTTACAGGTTAAAAATCACAACAATGTCGAGGGATTGGAGACTAACCATATTGAAATTCAGGTGAAATCAACAAGGTCACCATGGCAACTGTGTTGTGCGTTGTGTGTTGAGTTATGTTAGGATTTCCCATGGGGGAATTTCCATTATATGTGACCATGGGATATGTTTTTAATTATGTGTTCCTTTTTATTATTGTTGTATGTATTTTTATTTGTAATGTGTTCTTTTTTTAATTAATTCTAATGTGATAGTTTTAATGTGAGAGTCATATAGTTAAATTTTATTTAAATTTAACTGGGACATGGAGTGTACTTAATAAAGTTGTTGAGTTTAAATAATAATGTTGGAAGAGTGTGTAAGTTAATATGTAAGAATGTGTAAGAAAGATGTAAGAGTCTGTAAGGCTGATTTTCAAAGGTCAAACACTCCATCTTTTATGAAATTCAAATTTGACCTTGGAGGCCAAATTTGGAGGCTTGTGGGACAAGTTAAACATGTCCCACACCTCTTAAAATGATCCACCAACCATGCCTATGGTTTGGAGGTTAAACTTAGGAATTTTTAATGCTTTTTGAAATGACATATGTAATTTTTAATTACACTTCGCTTACATATTTTTAATGCGGTCCTTTTGGAGTATGGGTTGAATTGGAGTATTTGAGTGATTTTGTCATATTTAATTTATTGTGATTTGTTTGTTGATGTTGATTTCCTCTTGGGGATGAGCAAAAATGATGTGGCATCCCACTTGGATCCACATCATCCTCTCTCTTTCCTTTCCTATAAAAGTGCAACTTCTTGCTCATTTGGAGGTTGTTAAAACTTTGTTATTTCCTCTTGGGGGCAAATTTTTTTTTCTGTTTCTTCTTGAGCTTGTTTGAGGAAGAGCTTGGAGTCTTTTTCCTTGTTTATACTTGCTGGTTTTGGATTGCACTTTGACATTTTTGAAATCTTGTGAGCTTGGAACAAACTTCAGTATGGAGAGGTAGGATCTGGAGCTATATTTAATTGTCTTTCCTTCTCTTGCATGCATGCTTAAATGGTGTTTGTGTTTGCATTCTTGGCTGGTTGGGTAGAATAATTAGGGAATGGTGTAGGAGAAGGATGTGGGGATTTCATATGGGGGCATAAGGGATGGCCAATGGCACAGCTTTTAATGTGGAGAGAGTTTTGGTTTGGGATCCACCTTTGAAAAGAAACTACTTGCATTGCTTACTATGGGGGGCATAAGTAGGGGTTGGGAGATATAAGGTTTATGAGGTTGATATTATTATTTGTAGTATATATTTTTTGGATGGTGAATTCCAAATTGGGAGGCATAAGGAGTTCCCATAGTCCTTGCTCTTGTTGGCTTGCTTGATCAAGCCTACATATTGTATGAAGTGTTCCAAATGCAGTTAGGAACTGTTGTCTTATTTTGAACTATGCATTTTATTGATTGTATGCAATGTGAATGTTTCTTATATGTGATAGAAGCCTTTGTTGCCATTTGTTGATATTCATGCTCCATTTCAATATGGTTGGGGCACGGGGGCCAATGGGGAAGGATGGGTTTTCCTTTCTCATTCGATGTCTTGGTTGGGTGGAGAGAGTTTCCTTTCCCCCTTCCTTGTTGTGATCAAATTTGCAAAGAAGAAGAAACAAACATGCTACTATTTGGAGAAGGAATTTCACAGTTTGACAGTCATTTCCCTTTGAGAAATTCAATGTAACCTTTCCCACTTTGAGTGGATGAGTGTATAAATGTTGTAATGTGAAGTTGTTGCATTGTAAATGGAAGATGAATTTGAATTGAGAAATGTACAAGAAGAATTATACATCCTGTTTTGTTTTGGAAAGAAAATGTAAATGATATTCCATATTTTGAATTTTTATATTTGAAACCAATTCAAATTGGAAAAGAGATGAGATGTAAATTTTTTAATTAAAGGTGAATTAAGAATTGGATTATTCCTCTAAATTGTAATGTGTACAGATTTGATTTGCTGTCAAAAGACAAGATATCTATGTTTTTTTGGAAAAGAATAAGAAATAGTGTTGTATATTTCATGTATTGTATTTGAAATAAAATAGAAAGGAAAGTTGTAAATTTGTATAGAGGATCAATGAAAGAATGCATTCCTTTTCTAAAAATTGTATAACACATTTGATTTGCATTATTTTTGAAAATTGATTGTTCTTTGAAAAAGAAAGAAAGAAGCATGCATATGTAAAGAAAGACAAAGCAGTGATATGCTTGTAAAACGTATATTCAAATTTGATATCAGAAATGTATTTTAACGGAAGATTGAATAAATGATTGATAAGTAAATGTATTGAATTGATTCAGTAGATGTATGAGATCAATTGGAAGTTATATACATATGTAAATGACCAAAATTGTTAAACAAACTCCAAGGAGACAACTCATTGTTTTAAAACTCAAATCTGGCAATGCACATTTTAATAAAAATGAGCAGTTTGATCTTACACTCAACAATAAGTTATGAAACTTGAAATTTATACTTAGGAAGACTTAAGAAACCCAAATTCACTAAAATAGTTAAGAATGAATCTCTAAAACTTAAGGAATTTCAAATGGGAACTTGCACAGTCGTTTTTCCATCTATTGCTAGAAAAATGCAACCTCAAACAAATTGGAAAATTTTACTTCACTAAAATACTCTAAACCCTCCCTAGACTAATCCTCCATGTCTGTTTGACATGTTGAGTGAAGGAGGAGTTCTAATTTTATCAAAATTATAAGTTGAAAAACTGCCAGTTCACATATTAAAAGCCTACAAATCAATTTCATAAAATTGACCCTTTAAACTTCATCAAATTTTAAAATTGATTATTCTTGTGCAAATAGGGCATCGAGAGATTTCTGAAAAGTCCTCATTTTCCCAAATCAGAAAATCCTATCAAAAGTTATAGCCATTTGAAGTTTTACTTCAATTTGGCATTCAAAAAACATAATACGATTTAATCTAACTATAGAAAATTTATATTTTGACCTTAGAAATATTTCCCCAAAAAGGCTATAGCCCCGCCACCCTCGCAACAAATCAGATGTTTCCACATGGCACTTTGGAGGGCGGACTCATTTGAAAACTTAACTTTTTGAAAATTTGACTTTGGGAAAATTCTTCCAGCTTTTCCTCGTAACCCCGCGGCCCTCGCAGCCAATCACGTGCTGACACGTGGCTTGGTGGGCGTGTGGAATAAAATTGAAAACTTAACCATTTAACTCCTTTGGAAAAAATTCATCTTTTCCTCCACGGCCCCGCACCCCAGCAACGTATGAGGTGCTGACACATGTCCTAGCTAACGCGTGTGGGCCCACGCAAATCTTTTTGACTTTAAAACTTGTTTGAAACAAAACCTAAATCGCTCCGCCGCTTCGCATTTCCCCGCGCTAATTGGGAAGTGACACATGTGTCTTCCTTGTCATACCCACATTGTGTAGAGGTGTTTTTCACTCTTGCACTCAAGGAGGGAAAATTCTCAATTTTCCTCCTACTCAAGGGAAAAATTTTCTCCCTAAGCCTACGGACTCCCAAGGGAAAATTTCTCCTCAAAAATCATCGGGCCATAACTTGATATTTATAAGGAGTTATGAGGACTTGTTTATATGGTTGGAAAGGTGAGATAATTTCCTATCCAATGGGCATGATTTAGAAAAAAATTGATGGCTCTAAGTGTGGGAAAATTAGGTTGAACCCTATAAGCCTGTTAGGGCAGAGATGAGTGAGATTTCACTCTCCTAACATAGGTGATGAATTTAACCTCTTGTTTTAACCTTATGCCTTGTTGATATTAGTTACTTGAAGTAATTGCTGCAATTCAATCTTTCTTGTTAATCCTTATCTGGGCTTTTGCTAACTATGATCTTGTAACCCTCTTTGCAAACACTCTAAATCAAAATAAAATTTTATTCCATAATTTTCCTAGCTAATCTTAGTTTGTTTCTTGGTCTCAAGTGGTAGTTTGAAGCGGGCATTACATCAGTCACCCTTAACCGACATCGGTCTCTATATTTTCCAATATAACCTAGGAAAAAAACTAACCTACCTATTTCCATATCACCCTTACTCAACTATGACATGCCTAATACCTCTGTCGGACCTACGAGACCCGCAACCATTACTTGACCTTCAAATCTTATTTTAACCTTGCTCGTTAGATAAGATCTTTCTTATTGTGTTTTGAATGAGATACCTAAATCGCTTCAAATTACAATAGGATTTACTTATTTACCAAAGCATTAAATTGTTTAAACAAAGGATTGATGACCATCTAGGAAGTATCACACTTCCCGGATCTAGCACACGCTAGGTAGTCCACTGCATATACTGTGTAATTCTTTCTGGTAGTCTTATGTTCCATTTCAAGTAGTTCCTCCTAGCAAAAAGGAAACTCTCACAATCAGTTGTGGATCAAGGAGTCAACACGTGTGTAACAACCCAACAACCAACATTTTAACAAAGTTTTCCTCCTACGCCCATTACCCTATTTGTTTCATCAATATTCAAAGAAACATCTAAGAATCGGATGAAACATTTCGGCACACCCAAAGAGGACCCATCTAGGGTTCCTTACATTTTATTCATTCCTAGGAAAATTTTGTGTTTCTTTCCCTTCTAAAAAGCATACACATTAATTTTTTTCCTTGGTAACTTTCTTTTTCTGTTTATTTTCTCTAAAAGAAACCTTTCTTTGGTGTACTTAAAATGATCAGGGGATCAATTTTAGTGTTAAATGTTCCCTAAATTTCCCTAAACATGACAATGCAGTAGATCCTTTAGAGAGCTTTCCGACGACTAAAAGAACATGAAAAACAGACACTCTGAGCTCCAGATACGTCTGGTCAAAGTTGGGTCAACATGTGGTCAAAGTTGGTCAAACTAGAAAATTAATTGTCTTTTAATCTCAAAAAATTACTTCTATTACGTATATATTTTCATGATATTTCTGACGCATTTTGAACAGATAAAATCCGAGTCCGTATGCGAAAGATATGGTCAGTCAAAGTTCGGGTCAAACTTGCGAGAAAAAGTGACGTGACAAAAGGTGAACCAATCACATGATGACACATGGCAGCACTCCATTTGAGCACGTGGACCTCCAATTTTGGTATCAAAATGCTATGAGTAGTCATTCCACATAAAAATAGGATGGTTGAGCCTTATTAAAAGGTTTGGCTAAAATTATCTCCCGTGGACTATGGGATTGATTCCCATATAAGGATAAAAGATTTCCATTTGCTATATATAGTGGATAATACAATCAAAGGGATTTGAACCCTTGACCTATGCCAAAAGAATAGGTAGACTTACCAACCCACCACCTTTGGTGAAGTGCTATAAAAGGGGCTCGCAGGGTTTTATACAAGACAAGTGTCAGGTCTGTGTAAAAGCCATAAGGAGGCAGTTCTCAGAAAACACCATTTTTGAAGGCCTTGCACTCAGATTGGGAACTTGGAGTAAAAAGGTGAAATGGAGGGAATTCTGAGATGATTCCAACGATGTAATATTTGATGTTTTTTTTTAATTTTAACCTATTTTTGGAAGCTTTGAATGTAGTTTTTAACAGGGATCTACAAGACAACTAGTTGGAAAACATGAATTTCAATGCACTTCTGGTCCGAAAAGTGACTTGGTGTAAACATGAAAAGTGTTCAAAATTAAGATATGATCTCATATATATGATTTTTTTCATATAATTTTTTTAAATCTCCATTTGTAGGTGTTTTTATAACACATTTGCAGGGAGATCACATTGTGAAAACACTGTAGGAGCCACGATCGTTCTTGGGACAATTTCTGCTATTTTTTAGAGTTCTTGGGACATTGATCAGCTCATTTTTAGGTTTTGATTCATTATTGGTTGTTTGTAAGATTTATTTTAATTACATTTAAATATTATTAATGGATCAGTTCAATCCGAACCCAGGGACGTAGGAATTTCTGAACCCCATAAACAATCTTGTTTGTTATCTGAGTGTTTTCAGTTTTCGATTATTTATTTGTTACCCAAGTTTTCCACACTTCTATGGATGCATAATAATCAGAATTTAATCAATTTTGGAGTTTAGAATACTTAAATTTTTTTAAGAAAATCATGATCTTTGGAAACTTTTAAAAGTAAACAAAATACAACACACGTTCTGAGATCATAAAAATAACCATATCTTCTTGTTTTTTGCATTTTAGTGAAAGAGAATCCCTCTTTCTCTTCATCTATTTGTGTCATCCAACTTCATATTTTGATTTGGGATTAAAATAAGTGCATTGCATTCTGATTTATCACATTAGCTCACATTAATTGAGGGAAACCTATACGTTGGAAGTCATTCCCAGCTGATGGTTGACAAATGAATCGTAGAAAGCACATCTCTCTCTCTCTAAGTCTTGCCAAATTACACAAATTCAAAACAAATACATATTCTTAAACAACATATTTCCTGGGAATGCCTGTCAATGATCGTACTGATATGAGGATTGGAAGGTACTCCCAACTCACCGCTATGTCGAGTCATACTTGGAGGGAAGCCCACCCCGCCATAACATACTTGAAACCTCACCTTTTAGATCTAATTCTTTGTAGGAAGCCATCGACACCAAAAAATTCTATTCTAAAGTTCATGAGTCGATCCTTAAATAGCATAATTTAAACAAACATAATAGGAAAGGCACTCTTAGGATCACGTTTTTCTTAGTGTTTCTACTTGGCTTGCGTTTTGAGGTGAGAGGTCATGTTCTTCATTCTTCTTGCTTCTCCTTGCATGCTCCTCATCATAGTTGGTGTATTTTGACTTCTTCTGAGTGTGCCTGGACCATATTCTCATCATTCTCAGAATTTTGGGTTTGATTCCACATCAGATTTTAATTCACAACCACTTTTCTTTCATCACTGTTTCAATTTCACAGTGACCGATGTTGGTCCAATAACCATCGTCGGTTACCCTCTGACCATTATCAGTTATACCCAACCGGCGTCAGTTCTAGGTCCTTTTGGTTAACCTACCCAAAAGGATATTTATTCACCTTCTTCAACTTTTCAGATTCCTTGTCACCATTATCATTCCCATTGACCTTGTAAAACTCATCAGGTTTGGCATACTTGTCAGATTTTACCTTATACCTTGTTTTTGACCCACTGTCCACTTTCCATAGTAACCGGCCACTGTTACCTGTGACCAACGTTGATTTACCCTAACTGGAATTGGTTGCTTTGTGTTATTTTCTAGCTGACATTTGGTTCCTAATCCACTTTTTACTACTTGTTCTTGCTATTTTTCTGTGTCGTTTATAGAGAAGCAGCCCAACTTGATCAAGAGTCACATGGTACTAACGTGTTAACAAGCTAGCACCCTCGTATTCCATGCTAGTTGTCAACCACTCCCACCTAGTCCTTCACCTCCTTCCATTTTATCACCAGCCATGGATCCTATCAAACCTATCACTATAGCCACCAAAGATGAGGAGTTTGCATGACTCCTTGACCAAAACCCTGCCACCTTGAAGTTTTATTTTTCCCACTCATCCACTCAAGATGCCTCAGGTCAGTTAATATATGGCATGCTTGTATCTATCCCCCTGACTCTCGCTCCTACTCCTACATCAGCCCCATCTGGCTTTGTGTTTCCTGCATCTACCTTACCCCCAATCGTTTCGTAGCTAGGTCCTATACCCGTTATGATTGCAACATCTACCACATCCATTGCACTCACCACATCCACCATACCTTTGACAACCAAAGAAGAACACAACCTCATCCACCTCTATTTTCTTGCATATACCCGTAGCTACACTACCACCTCCCATGTCGATGACCCCTACCCCTTTTCAAAACATTGTCCTTTTTATTCCATAGTCGTTGGCCCCCATTACTACTAGGGTTACCACGGCCCTTCCGCCTTCATATACTCACTATCAGCCAGCATCCTATTTCATTTATTATTCACTTAGGGTACATACCCCTATTTCACTACCTCTTTCTCAATCTAACTACATGGTAGCACCATATCTTGAATGCCACCCCCATTATATGCCCAACACCAACCCTCTTACACTACAAGCGGTACCCAATCATCGCAACCTACCAACGACCTAATCAAATTGATGATGGACAAGATGCAGACATTAGAGGCATTAGTTTCTAGGTCCCGCAATACTCTCACCTATGACAAGATTTGTAATGAGCCTATCCACCCATCCATTCCTATCCATCCATATCCCGTCCATTGGGAGATGCCTAAATTCAACCATTTCAATAGCAAGGAAGACCCGCAACAACATATGCGGTCATTCAAACACGGGTGCTACCTAATTGCCCCGATAATTCTTTTCTCTTAAGGACCTTTCCCATGTATCTAATCGGACTGCGTTAGATTGGTATAGCGGGTTACCTAGACACTCTATATTTTTATTTAATCGGGTATCCCAAGCCTTCTTAGATCACTTCTCCATCAATATCGTTAAGAAGGTTACCATGACTGACCTATACTCCACGCGTTAGTATGATGATGAATCTATCACAAATTTTGTCGCTCGTTGGCATATCCTGATCAATCAACTCACCTTCCACCTAACACAAATAGAACTCATTGAGCTCTTCACATGGGCTTGTCTATACTTTCGAACATTTGACAAAGCATTCACCATGGTAGGAAAGCTAGAGATTCAAGCCATCGAAGAGAAGAAAATCCAATTACGTAGTAAGAATTCAACATTTAAGTTGATTGATACCTCTTCTTCTTCCAAACCACAGAACAATTATTCAAAGGCCAAGGGAACCACTAATGCAAAGTGGTACTCAAATTCGCCCATCTCATCACAAATCAGATACCCCCTCATCTAATCTCTCACCCATCCAGACTTTTCAATTCAGACGAGAACAATGGAAATACACCCCAATTGGGGAGCCTTACTCTTCTGTCTTAGAAAAGCTTATCAAAGTTGGGGCCATCACCCTTCCACCTATAAAACCACACACTAGTTTTGACCCTGCTTGCCCCATGCCCGCATGGTATAAAGAACATGACTTCTATAACTATCATCGAGTAAAGGGTCATAGTGACGAAAATTACATCACTTTCAAAAATATTGTCCAAGAAATGCTCGAGAAAGGTGAGTTGATCCGGATAATCCTAATGCATGTGCCAATGAAAACTTACATATCTTCAAGAAACCATTTCCCAATCATGCCCCTTCATCTAATCAAACCAGCAAGACCTCAACTCACGATAGCCTTACCATGAGGTCCACATTAATTTTAGTGACACACCTGTTGCTTCCCAATTACCCCATATTCTTTCCATAGAGAAGATTCTAGCCCGAAATCCTCCTTCTACATCGGATCCCACCTCACCTATCCCTCCACCCATACAGAACACCTTTCACCTCTTGGTTCACCCGTGGAGGAGCCTTCTACTAACGTCAAGACCATTTAACCTTTGGCTTCTCCACTTAGAGAGCCGATACCCACAATACTTCTTCACCCATGGAGGATACTTTTTTATCTCCTCCACCTACAGAGGAGCACCCATTTTCTCCTTCACCTATCAAGGATCCAGTAGAGATACCTTTACCTCTAGGTTAGCGTTCTCCATCAGCTACCCAAGATCCTACAGACCTACTTTTGGCTCTCTTACCCACGGAAGTTAAAGCTAGCGAATTCCCCGTCTCTAAGACACATTTTACAGAATTACTATTAGGTCCTCATCAACGCAACCAATAGAAGTGTCATTCTCACACTTGGCCGATCACTTAGATTATGTGGACAAAGCCTTATTGTGGGGGCATCTTCTGCTTCCGGTCTCAACACAGATGCAGATGTCACTTGCTGATACTTCCACTATCTACCCAAAAATATTTTGACCAATCAAACCAAACACAATCACCTTTACCACAAATTCATCCACGACAACCTTACCCATAACCCAACCTACATCTAAACCAAAACCCATACCTAAAGTATCTTCCTTGACTAAACCTATTACCACCTTAGGGGTCACCCAAACCACTAGCCTTACTCATCCACCTATCAAACTCGGATCTAGCTACATCCTCCAAAGTCAACACTCGCACTGCTCTACCTTCCAAATAGAAGAACCAAACACATATATCTCATACCCCAATGGCACCAATCACACTCTGCATCACCTTCACTTGTTCCATCCATCTTAGGACCTCAACCTCCCAACATAGTTAAGAAACCTCCACCGTCGATGGCAAACCGAAAACACAACATCCTCGGGCATCCGACACGGCTTACACACATACACTGCCGCAACATCTCTACCACCCATATCTCCAATACCCTCGAACTCTTCACTACCCACTACACTTCAAGATTTATCCCTCACACCTCCTACATGACTTGCATCATCTACCTTCACAACACCTTAGTTATCCCCGTGGGTAACTCACCCTCTTCCCCATCCGCTTTTCCTTCTAGACCTCGTACACCCATATCACATTTACCCAAGAAGGTGTAACCTAAATAAAAAAAATTTACTACCCTCCAATAAGGTATTTAAAACAACAACACACCCTCCTACCCATTCATCTACCATACCAATACCCAAGAAAACACGATCGACACAAAAGACCATGCCAACACCCAAAACCATAGCTCAATCTACTCCCCCTCCGCAAGGACCATTCCTCTATAATCAACTATACCTACACCCAAACCCACTTTATCTTCTCATTATGACCCACTAGCAGGGTTCTATGCCAAAATATTAACCAACCTCCTTGAGACTTCGTCATCACGTTACCACCACTCGACCTTATGACCCCCTCAAACCCAACCCAAAAAGGTTTTATGACACTAAAATTTATGCTTACCATCGTGTGCTAAGGCACAATGTGGAGAACTGCAAGGATTTGAAAAATGTCCTTATCCAGCTATGTCCTCCTAAAACAAACTTTAACGATGGCGACCTTCTTGATGAGGACCATGGTTCACCGACACCCATTCCCTCACTACCCACTCAACAACCTCAACCTCCACCCCCACAGCTCCTAGATCCACCTCCAAGATTCGAAGTTAACATGGTTCACATTAGAGAACTTGCCACACCATTACCTAAATGTCATTGTGCCCACTCACTTCACAAGGTTTTTCCCATCCGGTAGGGTTTTTCCCGTCATGTCGATATACAACTCACCCTACAACTTCTCCATTTACCAACTCCTCTCAAATCAACATGATTCATGTTGCTACCTATGGTAAGAAGGATAAAGGCAAGGAAAAGGAAGCCAACTCACCAACAAATCCTATACTCAACATACCATCTGTAATTATACCTAATATTACTATCTCAGTGACCCCACATACCCTATTTCTAATTAGGTCACACATCCCACCATGCTTAAACAATTACACCAATATCCCCTCAAAATATCTCTATATGACCTCATCCAAACCTCAGAATCCCATCGTCAAGATCTCATAGAGGTTGTTCAAAATATTGAAGTTCTACCCAATGACCCCACACCCGTAGCCTCCATTATCACACCCCATCATGTAGCCTCTCTCACCAAATTGCCACCTTTATCCACACCTCACCCTATTCACCAAATAGCCTCCTTAGCTTTTCGAGAGGAAGAGGTCACACCACACCAAATGGATGACCCGGACTCCATCCCTCTTCATCTCTATCCACATTGATGATATACATGTATGACGTGTAATGATTGATGGGGTGCTAGCATTAATATCATTTCATCCCATGCATTCACTCAAATGAACATACTTGAAAATTACATGCATAAACATCATGTCATGTTGCGTTCATTCAATGACACTATCACTTCTACACCAAGCACCGTCATCCTCCACATTTACGTGGGCCCCCACACTATTCCGGTTATTCTACATCTTGGAGGGAATTTCAATATAACTTATTTATTGGCGGACCACGGATTTGTGTCATGAGTTGTCTTCCTTCTAATTTGCATCACTATGTAAAGTTTGAACACAAAGGACACACCTATACTATTCCAACTGATCCATCACCTTTTAAAACATGCAACATGCTCTACTAACCAAATGACATGCTCATACCCATTAAAGTGTCTACCTATGCAACCACCACCACTTCATTTATGCCTCCTTACCAATACCATCGCTACCTCAATTGCACATGCCTCCTCCGTTCCTACCATCGCCACAACCTCAATGACCAGTCCATCACTTCCTAATCTATTAACCCCACCTCTACATCGACCTCCAACACATCATCTATTCCAGCTACATAGATACCAACCATCGATCCTTGGAAGGCATTTTTAATGCCTCACTCACTGGAGTATCTCTCCTATACAAGTGTTAACCCATTCCTTACTCCACAAGAGTATGGAAGACTTCACCAACACCCTCTGCTATGATCACCACATAGGAGAATGCCTCCTTTATGGTCCTTTTCACTTTCATACCAATCTTAACTATGGAGGACTTGATACTACAACTTACACACCCGAACCACCATCACAAACTTGCCCATTCTCTCGCTAACTTCCAGTCTCTCACCAATCATTATTTTTCCCACACCTTCCCGCACCGATGTGCATGGAAGGGTTTTGGTTTTTGCTTTTATGAGCAAGGCCGCCATATTGTTATTCCATGAACCACCCAAAACATAACGACCATAGAGGTATTAGCTTTCCTAAGCCACCTACCAAATAGGCCTACATTAAACTCATCAAGGACATCAACCCTTTTCCACCCTCTTCACCAGCTTCCGCCTTCATCACCACCTTCACCGACGGAGTCGATGGATCCTAAATCTATCCCTCCTAACTTTTTTTATAAACCCCATTTCCTTAGGGCCTTTGACTTATCAACATGAGGGTGACACCCCTTCCTCTCTTCCCTTCCCGTATCTTGAAATGATCAATGACAATACACCTTCAATTAACGCTGCTTCAATGTCGAGATGATGAATCTATACTCACCTACCTCGGTGTAGAAGATTCATATATTCATCGGTCATTACCCTCTCGAGATGCAAACCATGTTGAATGAATCGATCGTCAAGATCAACATTCATACTCAGGATGACCCACACATCCTAAAGATCAATCAATCTTTAGATGCTGCTGAACAGGAAGCCATCACTTCTTTTCTCAAAAATCATAACCACGCTTTCGCTTGGTCTTACACAGACATGCCTAGTATTGACCCCACCATAGTGGTCCATAATATCATAACCATTCTCAATGCCAAACCCATCAAACAAAAGATGAGGAAAATGTACCCTCGCATTTCCCTTCTCATCAAAGAAGAACTTCAGCACCTTCTTTCTGTTTCCTTCATATTACCCATTGATTATCCTCATTGGATCTCTAACATTGTTCCTTGTAACTAAGGCATAGGGGGACTCCGCATTTGCATGGACTTCTCGACCTCAACCTTGCTTGCCTAAAAGATGACTTCCCTCTACCCAAGATTGACCAACCGGTTGACCTTACCACCGGTCACGAGATTCTATCACTCATGGATGGCTTCTCGGGTTATAATTAAATCTTGCTTGCCCTGGAGGATCAACATAAAACCTCGTTCATCACCCCTTGGGGACCTTTCGATATCGAGTCATGCCTTTCAGCCTTAGAAATGTTAGTGCTACATATCAAGTGGGCTATGACTTATATCTTCCATGATATCATGAATCATATATTGGAAGATTATGTGGATGACCTCCTCGCCAAATCTAAATGTCGCTCCGAGCACCTTTCCATCCTCAAAACCATTTTTGATCAGCCTCATTAAATATTACGTTTGCCTTCAAACCAAGAAGTGTGTCTTCGTTGTTCTCTCAAGAATGCTCCTATGATTTATCATTTCCTTACGTGGTATAGAATTTGACCCTACTAATTTCAAGGCCATTTTGGAAATGCCTCCACCCACTACCCTTAGGAAACTTTGTAGCCTGCAAGGTAAGTTGGAGTCTATTCACCATTTCATTTCATAATTATCTGATCAGTGTCAACCATTTCATCGTCTTCTCAAGAAGGATGTTTCTTTTAAATGGGATGATGACTGCCACAAAGATTTTGAGGCCTTAAAACAATACCTTCTCCAACCACCCGTACTCATTCCACCTAAAGATGATCAACCTTTCTACCTATACATCTCAGCTACTGATCACTCCTTGGGAGCCATGCTTGCTCATCATGATGAACAACATAGAGAGTAGGTGGTTTATTACATAAGTCGTACTCTTTTGGACTATGAAACTTGATACACCCATCCCAAAAAAATTCTTAGCCTTAGTTTTTGTTGCCACAAAACTTACTTTGTGACCAATACTACGACCCCCTACACTTCATGTATGCTAAACCTTACCAAAATCAACATGCCGCACATTGGCTTATGCTTTGTTAGTTGACCTCGACCTAAAATTCATTCATCAAAAGTCCATCAATGGCTAAGCCATCGTTGACCAATTGGCCGACGCACCTATTTTTGGGGATCAACCTTCTAATTTTGACTTTCCAGATGAGTCAATTACTACCCTTTCCGTAAACAAACCCGCTTACTAGATGACACTCTTTTTCGATGGTTCCAAGTGTTAGCGCGGGGGTGGGACTGGTGTTATCCTCATTCCACTTGATGGTGAACCCATGCCTTTGTCTTTTAAACTATATTTTGATTTTACAAATAATATTGCTGAATATGAAATGCTTGTACTAGGTCTCCAAGCCGCTTATGCCTTAGATGTCAAATCAATCAACATCTTTGGTGATTCTTAATTGGTCATAAACCAAGTCAATGGTATATACTAATGTAGTAATGAGATAATTCAAAAGTATAAACATCATGTAGACATACTTTTGACCACCTTTGACCATTACACCCTTCAAATTGTCCCATGTTCAACTAACAAATTTGTAGATACCATGGCCTGCTTGGCTTCTCAAATACCAACTTTTCCTATTGATTCTAAAATCTTTGTCATCGTACAACAACTCTAATCACCTTCTTATTTACCCCTGCAGTTTACTCTATCGGAACCACTACCCTCGACCCGAGTGACCTTTGGTACAAACAATACTCCATCTATCTTTCTCTCTCCATTTTACCTCCTGATCTCACCCGTAATGGACAACATGCCTTCCTTAAAAATTTCTCTCATTACATCATCATGGGGGAGCCTCCTTTATAAGCATGGTTTTGATGGTATTCTCTTACAATGCCTCATGAGTTCTGAAATTCCTTATACCATTAAGGAAGTTCATGATGGCATATGTGGAGGTCACTTCAGTGGCCTTGCTGTTGCTAAGCGTATTATTCATCTGGGCTATTACTGGCCGACCCTTAACCATGATTGTTTTGACTACGTCAAACATTGTGTAAAATGCCAACAACATGCCAACCTTCATCATACACCTAGTCATGCCTTACAGGTCACCCGTGACCTTTGGCCCTTCTCTCAATGGGGTTTGGATCTTGTCAGAGAGATTAACCCCCATTCTTCCCAACAACATCAATGGATCATCACCACTACCAAATACTACACAAAATGGGTTGAAGCCATACCACTCATCTCCACAAAAGCTGAGAAAATATGTGAGTTCATCAATCATCACATCCATTTGTCACTTTGGTGTTCCTCATTGCCTCATCACCGATAATGGAAATAATTTAAAACCAAAACATTGCAAAAAACTTTGCATGAAGCCTTCGCATTCAACTCAGTTTCTCATCACCTTATTACCCACAAACCAATGTCCAAGCTGAATCCACTAACAAAACCTTAAACAAAATTCTCATGAAAGTGGTTAACGATACTAGGAAGGATTGACATATGCATGCACATTCATTCTTTTTCCCAATGGGCATACCATACAAGTATCCATACTTCCACTGCCACTACACCTTTTTCTCTGGTCTACGGTATAGAGGATGTTCTCCCTGTCAAATTCTTGATTCCCTCACTTTGCATTTCTCTCCATGACATGATCAATGATGATGACATTCGTCAAGACCGTTTAGCATAGATTTAGTTGTGAGATGAATGTCATCTTAACACTCTTGATCACATTCAAGTTTACCAAAAACATATCAAACGTGCCTATGATAAACATGTTCATGAATGAACCTTCCAAGTCAGTGACCTTTTCCTCAAAGAAAATCAACATGTAACCAAAGCAAAAAAAGTAAATGGGGAAAATTTGTTCCTAATTGGCTTGCACCACACATCATAACCCATACTTACGGATCAGGTGCTTATCATTTATCCTCACTTGATGATAAACCCGAACCTAAACCCCTTAACACCTTGCATCTTTGACCATTCTACTATTTATTTTTAGTCCTACCTCACCTTTTACCTCTTTCCATGCTCATCCCTTGAGCACTATCCACTTTATTCACCTCACCAATGGTTAAACAAGAATCATGTGAGTACCATTACTTGTTATATTCTCTTACATATGTGTACCATGGTGCCGCACATCACATGATTCTCATGGATACTTTTTATCTACCTTTAGATGAGATCCCATGGTTGTTTCACCCTACTTTCTAAATAAGAATCCTATTCCTCACCTTGCTCTTGTCCATGACTTCAAAACCTCATTTGGGACACAACTCCTTGAGTCAAACTTCTCATAAAAGATGACTCCCTCAAAAGGACATCTACCTCTCGAAAATCGCTACTATAAATAGATTGATCCCTCGAAGGATAGCTATGTAAAGCCCTCATCGAAAAAAAAAAGGGAGAATTTTAAGTTTCCCACATCCATCAACTTCACGAAGACCTCAAGGAGTTAATTTCCTCATCCCATATAGACTTCCCACATCGATCAGTCTATCTCAAATATAATTCAAAACATAAAACTTTGTAGTCGTGGACTTGCCCATTGTGACCTCAGATCTCTTGTCCATAGAGCATGCTACCTCATATCATATCAAATTACCCACCTTTCACCCCTCTTATCATTCCCACTCCCATTTCCTACCGCCTCAAGGGACCTCTTGGAAACCATGACATTTGGTGATCATGTGACTAGTTTTCACCTTAGAATAATCAATCATGCAATGTCTTGAGGGTCTTACGTTCATCACCTCCTCCAAGGTATAATATAATCGGTATGATTCTAACCAATTTGGTGGCTTTATTGCCTCTTATCTTTTAAACCGTATTTATTTACATTTTGATTACCTTATATACAAGACTTGGTCCTCGATGCTTACCTTTGGGGTAATCTTCTTCTTTTGCCACCATTGATATCACCTATACCAATTTGACCACAACTCACCCACACCTAAAATACCTAAACCCATCATGCCTAAAACCTAACAACTCATTTGCATACCTCCTCATATTCTTCCCTAGCTTATGGGAGAACTACATCGGCCTGAGGTCCCTTTTCACTGGGACTATGTAGGAAGCACTCCAAGGGCATCGGGCCCTTAGAGGTTAGCTCAACCACTCTCTACCCTAACTAATTCATCTTTCATCTTCCTCAAATCATATTTTACCCTACGTAGTTTCCTTTTTATATCAAAGAATTGGAAATTAAACCAAACAAACAACGTTTGCTAAACATTTTTATCATCATCACAACATACATTTATTATGACTACTATTTCTCTACCATCATCATACATGTATTATGAAGCATCTTACACATGACCCATATCATCATTCATTGCACAAATTAATGAATCACCACTTCAACTAATTTAAACTCAACCATGCCTAAACAAACCTGACTCAACCATGCCTAAACCAACCTGACTCAACCATGCCTAAACCAACCTGACTCAACCATGCCTAAACCAACTTTGCTTGATCCATGCCTACGACTTGACTTTGACTCGATCCATGCCTAAATGGACTGACCCCATCATGCCTAATTAACCTAATTTCCTTCCATATCACAACAACAAATCAAAAGTCTCAGCAAAACACCAACAAATCAAGCATCTCATGCATCTCATCATATAAATAAATATGTGTCTCAATACAATGTACATGGATATATAATCATGTCCATCATCTTAAAATCATCGGCATGTAGGATGATACTCAATAAAAATGTCATTGGCACACAGGCTCGTATCATATACACTGAAACAATAAAACAATACAAAATCTCTTTAGCACACAGGCTGGTATATGCTCAAAATATACCAACACTCTTGTACATCCTCACTATTTTTGGCACGCATACTAGTATATATCAAAAAATGACTATAATACATCAAAAATCAAGAGCCATATATCGGACATCTCGGTGGATATCCTCCATATCTATATCACTGTACCCTTGGCCTCCTCGGCCTCTATCTCAGTGACTCTGCTAATATCTCCCCACCGATCATAGGTGGTGGTTGGGTCCTGTTGGCACCTCACCCGAGCTGGTCTCCATGAGTTGGTGGCCTCTCTCGATCTGTCTAAGAGCTCAATGGCCCCTGTGCTCTCTACTGCTACATTGTGAGTGCGTGACCTAGTCCTCTCACTCGAGGCCTGTTGTACCCAATACTCTCCATAGGATAAAAAATCTATCCCGGCACCATCGGCTAGTCCTAGTAGTATTTGGCCTAACCTAGGGCATCCCGTAACTAGATATAGGCATAGTTTGTGGTGGTCCCATAGGTGTCGACCCTATACCTATCCTCAAGACCGTATCCCATTCCTTCCTATGAACTAGGACCCTGTCCGGTGCCTGTGGTGGTGCCCTCTGCCCCTGTGCCTATATTTGGGCTTGTAAGGCCCCAATCTGATGCCTGAGTTGTGGCCAACTAGCCCTATAACCCTATCACTTATGCCTATAAGGCTATCAGTTGACCATCATCCCCATCTCCATCTCCATCCCCACCCCCCGACCATCTAGGCTGTAGAATGGCCACTGTACATGTATATTTGTTACCTCTTCCTTTGATCTTGCAAGCTATGTCTGCACCATACCCAACTGGGTAATCAATGTAGCCACCTACCCCTGTAGGGCATCTCATTGCACCATGATGGTAGCTAGATTCAAATGCCACTGATGTGGGTGGTATGGCTCATAAATGAGCTTCCCACCATTATCTATATCTATCTCGTGATCACGACATCATCAATATGTTGGTCAACTACCTACTACTCCTACCTTGTGGGCACTATCACCAGTAGTAGAGGTAAGGGCCTCTTCACATCATCTCTCTTGTCTTTGGGGAAGGGCGGAGGTATGTCCTGTAGTAGCCCAAAATACAGCCTCACTCTATCAATTGGGATCATCTCGTGCTCCCTGACATGCCAACCCTATATCCATCTCAATATCTGGAGCTCAGGTAGCTCCTCATGCATATGCCTATATGATGGGAATCCCACATATGGCCTCCATATGATGTCCACTCCAGATAACCCCTCCAATAAACACCGAAATAGGCCACATCATGTGTGGGCCTATCTGATCTCCACTCTCCAATAGTAGGCACCCATCACCTGTACCCCACCCACACCAATCTCAATGGAAATGCATCTGCTCAGGGCATCCCTACTAGCCACACACAAACTATGTGCTCATAAGCCCAACAATGAAGTATAAAGGTATAAAACAGGCTGAACCTACGCATCCATCCATATGCCCATAACTCCCTATACAACTACACCAGGAATGCCGGCACCCGGAAAAGTGCGTCGATCTATCATCATGTCATGGAGTACCCCCATAAACAATCGAGGGAATCATCTACCCTCTACATTTGGAACTACAAAGCAGCACACTTCCTCCATCAATAAAACTACTAGCCTCATCTCCTCCAGATGGGCTAGGTACAGCTCTCTATAGTGAATGATGGCACTATGGAATGTCATCTCATCCATCCCCTCTCCAAACATCCTCAGAATTAACTCCTCTGAGGCCTCAGAGGAGATGGAGTAGACCTATGTACCCAATATGGGTAGTCATAAAATCCTAAACACATCCTCTAGGGTGACTGTCATCTCACCCGTCGATAGGTGGAACGTGTTAGTTGTGGAATCCCATCTATCGATGAGCGTGACCATCAGACTAGGCTACTGGACCGCATGCCAATAGTGTCGGCCCACTCAAGCCCACTTGCCTCACATGCTACAGATCCTCATGGGTCATTGCGCATAAACTATCATGAGAAGGGGTGGAACCCCTTCCCACATGTGTAACTGATCTCTCCCTTGCATATAATACAAAGAACACATTAATCTACATTTATCACACCCATACTTGCCCCTTATCATTTTATAACACCCTATTTTACCCATACCCATCTCAATCACCCAACCTATAGCACTTTTTGCCCCTTACTCTCCAAATCTCCGACCGATTCCGATTATCTCTAACCAACCTCAATCACTCCTAAACCGGCATCATCACCTATTTTGTGACCAATCTTGGTTAAACCCTACCATCATCACCAATGAACTCGATTGACGCCGATCACGGTCATGCAAAAAAAATCCGACCACCAAACCTTCCCCTCTCTATAACTTCCCACCCTGACACCTTTACCCACCTAAAATCACCTACACCTCCCCTTACACCTCATTATTCCCCTCCTCCCCACTTATCTCTCCCCCTCCTATTTGACCTAATTTACCCTCCCATTTTCACAATTTTGTTTTCCCCCACCCACAATAAAAAAACAAACAAAACAAAAACCCAATTTGTAAATCACCAAATCTATCTAAAAAATTACAACAAGGGTTGGAAGCTTACCTCATTGTGTTTCTGTCGTCATGGTGGCATGTCTCAACTGCTGCACCGGTGGCCCATCCCGATCCCTCTCTGACCTCTGCCATCACAAAATATATACCCGCATCTCTACCACATCAAATCATGCCCACCGATCCTATGGACCCACCTCTCAACAACCAATCACCTATTTCTTGGATCATCAATCAAAACTTCATTCTATTTGGCACTTTTCCCTCTTTTCTCTCTCTTTTTTCATTTTCTCACTTCACTAAATGACAAATGAATAACAAAAAACACGAATTTTTTGTTTTTATAATAAACCCGACCTAACCGATGTTGGTTTTACTTAATCGGCATTGGTCATGTTCCCTACCTTGTAGTGGTCGGTTACACTCTCTACGGGCGTTAGTTACCCTCAACCGGCATTGGTCACCTTCTCTTACACATTTCCCTAAATTTTACCCTATTACCCTGCCGGTCACCTTTTTTATTTTTTTATTTATTTACCTCACCCAATCTTTACCCTAACTATTTACCTCACCCTCCATACCTCATCCTTTACCACCTACCCTCGTCCTCCTTTGGGGACTCATTATTTTACCCATACCTCAGCCTTACCCATGCCATGACCTAGATTTTTGGACTTGGACGATCGTTAGTGACCTTTGTTCTCATGTATTCACTATACCTTACGATCTTGTTACCTATGTTTTTGACCTAATGACCTTACCTAGCCTATTTCTGTGACCATTTATCCCGACCCTACCTTTGGTGTCCCAGAACATACCTAAAATTTCCTGCACCTGACCTACGTCATGTTTCTTGACCATATCCTACACCTTAGATACCAAAATCACTTTGACCTTGTTTGGATAAACCTATCAACCTTAGACAATGTAAAGTTTTCCTGCTATTCAACTTGGTAGTGTGCTACATTTTATACGTGTGTGTGCATTTGACTATTACTTCCTTTGACCTTGACCCATTACCTAGATTTCCTGAGTCAACCTTTTTCCTATTTCCCCCATTCCCTATCTTTCCCTTCATCACATTCACCTTTTATCAAACCACTAACCGATTCTTCCTTCTACCTCATCAGTTCTTGGTTTGAGGGGGATTGCCTCCACCCACACATGGGGCAACCACATCTTATTTTTGTTAGCGTTTCTTACCAATACAAGCTATGCAACAAAAAGGGGCAAAATGTAGACACTAGAATTAGGTCACACTCCCTTTGCTCCCTCAACAAAAAAATACCTTCATCTATTTCACCTAGCCATGCCCCCTTCACCCCATTATTATTAATTTAATTTATTTAATTAAATTAATTCATTATCCTCACCATATTTATTATTTAAATATCTTAATTTAGATAATGTCCACACATACACCTCACCTAGACACCTCATCAAGCCACCTCACCCTAAGACCTATTCTTAGTAAGTTGCCATAACTAACTAAGTCTTACCCAAACCCTAAAAATCAATGCCTACATTCCCTCTAACCACATTCTTGCATGCTTACAAGAAGCTTCTAGTCTAATCCATAAGTTAACAACATGAGATCCTAGAAAATCAAGGGGATCTACCTAGTTTAGTAAACCTAGGAAATCTTGCCCTAACCGATGCGGACACCCTTAACCATTGTTGGTTAAGCCAGAACCTCTGTCAGTCACCTTTTAATCCCCAAAAAAACCTTATTTTTAAGGTTGGTGAAAGATTTACATATTCCTAAGAGATATCACATCTTTTGAGAATAAGTTTTAGCAAGAACATGCATGCAAAGAAGGAGATCAAGCATTTTCTCTTGCACATGCATCCAACATTCACCCAACAACCATCCAAAACTCACTCCCACATAGATTTGATCCAACCAAGAAAAAAGGAATGCACATGCAGCCCATGCAAGAGCTTTCCAATGTCTGGTGATCCTTAATAGCATTCAACCCCTTACCAACACCTTCATTCATCACTCACAGGTACCCTGAACCATATTTCAAGTAAGTAGAACAGTTTACTCCTGTGGTTCAATCATTTAATCATTATATCTTCATATTTTTTTCTCTTAGCCACCCATTGATCTCCTTCAATACTCACCCCTCCATATACCCATTAAAACCTTGCCAAATCCCACCCAAACAACCTAATACCTCATTCAACCAACCAAGTCCTTTGTGCAATCACAAGGGAGATCCAAAGCTCATTTTGTGGCATTCCCAGTTTTCCACAATAACTCGGCACTAGTTCTCCCCAACCGGTGTCGGTCACCCTTAACCGGCATCGGTCTCTGTATTTTCCAATATAGCCTAGAACAACAACCAACCTACCTATTTCCACATCACCCTTACTCACTGTGACTTCCTAAAACCTCTGTCAGGACCTACGAGAGACCCGAGAACCAGATTACTTGACCTTTGAATATTATTTTAACCTAGCTTGTTAAATTAGATCTTTCTTTTGTGTTTTGAATGAGATACCTAAATCATTTCAAATTACAATAGGATTTACTTCTTTACCAACATTAAATTGTTTTAAACAGTGGATTGATAGCCATCTAGGAAGTATCACACTTCTCGGATCTAGCACACACTAGGTAGTCAACTGCATATATTGTCTAATTATTTCTTGTGGTCTTGTGTTCTAGTTTAGGTAGTTCCTCCTAGCCAAAAGGAAGCTCTCACAATCAGTTGTGGATCAAGGAGTCAACACATGCGCAACAACCCAACAACTAGCATTTCAACAGGTATTCCTCCTACGCCCATTACCCTATTTGTTTCGTTAATATTCAAAGAAACGTCTAAGAATTAGGTGAAACACTAAGAACTAAAATTAACTAAGAAAATATAGGTAATTTCCCCTATTTAGAGGCATCCAAGAAGGGTGAGGGCTTCCCAGATGCTATTTTTCTAGTCTAGGCGCTAGTGACTGTGTTGTGATTATGACCAAATTCGGTTCCGAGACGTTTCTTAGACTAAAGATTATGTTTCCTATGTGTTGAAATTTACTAAATCACATACTGCTAATGTTGTATGGGGTGATCAATTGATCTGATGATGCCCCCTTCATTTTTTGGTGCATGTGACATCACAAGGAGTATACGGCCCAAATGAGGACTGATTGTTAAACTGTAATTGATTTCCTGAAATAGGAGGGAGTAGGCTTGGTAAAAACTAAGGAACATGCAAAAAAGTGGCTAGAAACAAGTGCTACCGCAAGTAAGATAAACATGCATGTAGAAGACATTGTGTAAGCTAAAAAGTAAGAAGAAAATCTAGTCAAGCAATAGTACAAAAAAGTAGACCACGAAAAGTGGGTTTCAAACATGGGACATCACTCATGATGTCGTGGGAAAATTGAGGCTGATGTGGCCAAAAGTAGACATTTTACACACAAGACCAAGGAAAATCGACAAAAACTTTCATATAAAAGAAAGTAATGACAAGAAAAGGAATCGACAATCATAGAAGCAAGTTGACCTATAAAATAAATGCTTGCTATGAAGCACCCGTTAGTAAGTAAGAAAGATAAATGGTATGCTAAAAGTAGGTATAATCTGATAATAGTGTACTATGAAAAATGAAACAATAACACTTGTAATGTACGAAAGTGGATGCCCCTAGGAGCCATTGTGGGAATGGTAAGAGGCATTGTTCCAAGCATGCATGTTACATGTATTGATATGTATGATTGTTGTATCCATAACTAGAAGAAAAGTGAATGTGCATGTGTATATGGAAATATAATGACATAAAAGATATATGTCTAGCATGTGTAATAAATTGTACATGTAAGAAAGAGTAAATGCGACCAAGATATGTAATATGTTGTGGATGAGATGGAATGGAATGCGATATGAGTGTGATAGGGGCAGCATGACCCATGAGTGGATGTGTATGAGAATGTATGTGATGAGGTTCATTTATAAAATACCCCTCATCAATCAAGAAATAATCAGAGAACAATATTGCATCATCGAGAAATTGTTTCAACGTATGTGCCAAAAAGATGTGATTGATAAAAAATAGAGTGTAGAGTGTGAGTGATGTCATGATGTTCATTTCAGATTGAAAACCTCAATAGTCAAGTGTGAATGAAGCATGAGAGTGTGTCATCAAGTAATGATGATACAATAGTATATAAAGTTATGTAAGATGTATGATGTGCATCAAATACGAGATGTGAATGTAGATTATGTGAGATGCTTGAGAATGCTATAAAGGTGGGAGGAAGTATGATTCCCAAAGTGTATGATGATGATATTGATTAAGTAATGCTACCTAAGAGATCATCATTGTTATGGTTAAAACCGAATGGAGATTCATATGAGACTTGGTAAGCAATTTTATTAGGTTGATCATACAAAGAGCCATTGAGGCGTAGAAGGTACATTCCCATTACATATTCCTCATCGGTGAAATGTGGTAATGGACATCCATATGCATTCCAACAACTAATATTTTTGAAAATAGCTAAGAAAAGATTCATTGCAAATAAAAATGTGGCCAAAAGGTATAGGGAATCAAATATCAATATAATCAAGATCTCATGTGCCCCCAATGTAGTCAAGAAAATATTGTCTAAGTGTAATCTGGAGAATCATGAGGAGCTCATGCAAGAAACACTTTGAGATAAAAGATGGGAATACCATAAACAATAGTAATGAAGATGAATCCATGATAAAGATGTGGATCATGAGGTGGAGGGAAGATATCGTCCAGTGCAAATCCTAGATGAGTCAATCCATCATGCGTACATATAGTATCAGAGCAAGTAGGATCAAATGGAATGTGTGCCCAATAAGATTTATTCATGAAAATTGTACATGTGAAAGGAGAACGTGCTAATGGTTGTTTCTCATAAGAAGGTGAAGTAAGTAGAATGACATCCAATGTTTGCACAAGATTGCAATAAAGTACCATAGCAATAGTAGAAGGAGGGGGTATTTTGAAGCAAAATGAACAATGTCTAATATGTAAACAAATCCCTAAAGTGTAGGTAAGATGTCTATAGAAAGGCCTATAGCCTAAACGAATGATAGAGGAAAAATATTGAGCTCAGATCTAGTGTCAAATAAAATGCGCTTGAGGCCTAAGTTGTTAATAGAGACTTGTATATAGAGAGGAGGATCATTATCATAAACAACAAGATTTTTTAGCTATACCTGGTGGAAAAGTAATTTGTTGAGAAAATGCATTGATAAATGTTTGGTAGACAACATCTGGATGAGTAATGGTAGGAATATAAGTAGAAGACAAGAGATTAATTATTTTAGCACAACAATCGGATGGGATAGCAAGAAATCATGAATAGAGATAGCCATGATAATATGATCCTAATAAAAATTGGGAAAATATAAGTTTGAGGATCCTAAGAATATTCAAATGCATATGGTTCATCAAAATGATTAAGAAAATATTTTTAAAATAGATGCCTAGCACTAATTATGTAACAATGCTAAATATATGTAATAAAGTACATAAATTGACCCAAGAAAAATTAATCTTAAAATTTTGAAACCCTAGTTACAAATGAAGGGATAAACTACTTAACTCGAATCAAAATTAATTCTAGATTGTTCCAAAGTGATAAAATGATGAACGGGAGGGATAAGTGTCACATAAAAACTCGAAAATTGTGTGATGCAATATCTTCCCAGACTAGGGCACTTGGACTGGTCTGGTCAGGGGTGCTGCGGTCAAAGCATACAAGTGTGTCCCACTTTGTGGCCATAAATATTTTAAAATCTGACTAGTAAATAAATAATTAAAAAATACTATAAAATTTTAAAAAATTAGGTAAATTTTGGATGCCCTGCACCTTGGTATTTATAGCCTCTTAAAAATGCATGTTTGGTCATTTTATATGTGTTTGGTCATGTTTTGGTTATCAGACATGGTTTGCTGAAAGTACAAAAACTACAAAAAAGTGGGACACAGTTATATGCTTTGACCTGCTGGGTGTTGTAGACCTACTATGGCTGTTTGTGACTACTCGTAACATGAGAAAGACAACTTTGGATGGTTTCAAGATCTTTGCTACACTTTGGTTCCTATCACTAGTATGTATCACCATCTTCATAGATGTTTCCTGTAACCATAAATAAAGAAATGACCTGCAAAACCCCAAAAGCGCATCAAATCTTATAAATAAAATAATGCAAATAAGGGGTTGGAATATCTTCGGTTGTCAAACAAGTGAACTTACGACTGAGAGCTACACTACATATAAGACCCAATGTAGTTATATGTGTGTGTGTTTTTCACATTTGTGCACTAGTTGGCTCTTGTGTGTTTTGTACTTGATAGTGAGCAAGTAACTAGATGCAGAAGATGTAAATAGATGTGTGCATGAAATAATGAACTTCCCTCTTATAAAGTGTATGTAAAAATGGCAGTCCCTTTTCCCTCATGTTAATCTAGATGGATGCTTGAATGATTTTAGAATGCTCTTGGATGTAACCTTAGGTGGTGATAGCTAATGCTTAGTGCTTGGTCCTTTATTATGGTCACATAACTTTATATTTATATGATCACCTTGCTTGAATTTTTTAATGAACCCCAAAAATTTTGACTACCAAAAATATAAGATACCCAAATGGATAGAAACAAATGAAAAGATGTGAAAAAAATATAAATAGGTCGGGGGCACCCAAAGGACGGTGGCACCTTACATTGACATCATGACTGAGAACTAGTGTTGAGAGTGAGAAATGCCAAAGTATGAAAAGACAGATTGGGAAAGAAGGAGTGTAAGACCACAAAGGAAAAATGAAAGAAAGTAAAATAGGCTAAAGACATAGGTCAATTAGTACTTTTCTTTCTTAGTGATCATATGTAGTGCCCACATTTTCTAGCCTCTATTATCTACTGAATTCTTAAACCATAGTTATGACTTAACATGGATTTTGACATATTTTGGACATTATGATATGTGGGTTTGCCTTCATGGACATGTATGGTGATTTGGGGCGTGTAGCGCCAATTTTACTAGATTAGTAGATTGACACATTTTATTTGAGGTTGTGGATACTAACACATTTCTATGTGATTTGGGGCTAATGGCTACATGTTGGATACTTAGTTTAGCCACATATCTTGATTTTATAAAGTATTCGATTTGCTGATAAGGATACATGATGGCATGGTGATATGACATTTTTATGTATTACAATACCTAACGTATGATGAATTGTGTGAGATTGTGAATTCCACATTGATGTTGTGATATCCTTAATTTACATGTTTGAATTGATTTCGCTTAGTGAGTAGTTAGTTTACTCTTGTATTGGACAAGTGCGTTTAATGTGTGTAATGAGTGTACAGGTGACAGGTCACAGGAGAACGTGGGTTTGGGGCAGCTACACAAATTGTGCACAAGTGGCCCACGGGACTAAGTCCTAACTGTGTTAATTTTTGAGGCTGTATAGTTTGATTGTAATTTGGGCACCATGGGTGACCCTCATATGAGATGTAATATGTCATGTAAAGTTTATTTTTCTTAGAATTTTTTTATTTTTGTTAAGTAAATTAGGTTTGGGGGCTTAATGGTCCCCAATTTCTTTAAGTTTTGGGTTTGGTTTATTTTGTATTAATTAGAGGGGATTAGGGTCACATGTGAACCCTTGGGTGGGCCCCACATCCTCTACACTTGTGCCCATAAGTGTCAAACCCGAAATTGGGTTATTTATGGCATTTTAAGTGACCCCTTTTTAGTTTGGGAGTTCACTTAGCATGAAAATAAGCCTTAGACCCTACCTAATAGGTAGGGGGCTTAATTTTAGGTCATAATGGGGTTTTCCTCCCATTTTTCCTCTCTTTGTTCACCATATATGTAAGATGGATTGGTATGTGTGTTTTGTAGAAAGTTGCACAATCTTGTTTTATTTTCATTTTGGGTATTTTGGGAAGGGAGTGTTAAAAGTGAATTTATCTTTTCTTCTTTTAATTTTGGAATATTTGACTTGGAGGGAAGAGATGGGTGAAACATGTCACCCCCTCATTGGAAAGGAAATTATTTTGGATTCTCTTCAAATTCTCCATCATGGAGGAGAAATGGAAATTTTTGGTTCATTTGGCTTGGTGTTTGAGGATTTTGGGAGCTAGGGAATTGCTTGAGGAAGAAAGTTGGAAAATCTTATTTTGGAAAGCTCTTGGAGGTAGGCTCTTGAGCTCATGTTATGTTCTATGTTTTACTAGATCTTAGCTTTCTTATAGTTGAAATGTTTATTTATTTTCTTGAATGGTTTGTTGCTTAAGTATGGTTGTTGTATTTATTTTTCTCCATCCATCATATGGTTTGATGGATGTTGGAGTTTCTTTGGGGGAAGAGAGAGGGATTTTCCCTCTCAAACCTCATGGCTTAATGGGCAAGCCATGTAGGTTGTTTTTTTACTCCCCTCATATGGTTTGAACCCCTTCCCCATTCTCGGAAAGGAAACCCAATGGGTTTGAAAATCCTCCCAAGAAGGATTTTGGTGAATGGGTGGAGTAATAAGGAGGGTTTTGTTGATTCGGAGGAATAAGGAGGGTTAGAAAAAAAAATTGTTTACATCCTATGGTTGGATCACACCTTATGACACTTTCAGGTATCTCATCTACTCTTCCCCAATTTAGAGGATGAATATGGATTTCTCCTCCTTTCTTTTATTACTAAACGTTGTGTTTTTCTTAGTGCATGGTCTCGCCTTGTATGTGAAAATATTGTGGTGTTTGTCTCCCTAAATCTTGTGCACAAAGTTGTGGAAAATATATCTCTCCCATGGGCTTGGGGGAGGCTAGCATGTCTTCCAACCTTGGAAAGATATGTAATGATGCCTAAAGGTTGGGTGGTAAAACAGGCCTTTCTCTATGTGTTGATCTTTGTATAATCTTGTCCTTCCTTGATAGGGAATTCATATGATTAGTTTGACCATCTCCTTTGAGAAGAGATTTTTGTATTGTGAACTTGATGTATTCATATTGGAAATGACTCTTAATCTTAATATTGAACATGTGGAAATTGTTACTCCTTCATGTTGTAAAAATATTTTAATCTTGCTTTTGGTGAAGGTTGTGTAAACTTGTTGAATGAAAGAGTAGATTGCTAGTATCTTTTGGGGAATGGTTGTAATTGTATTGTAAATTTGAATCCTCCTTGATATGTCCAGCTTTGCTTCTTGTTATGTAATTTGAATGTGGATCTTGGTCAATGGAAATTTTGGGAGTATGCCTTTATCCAATGAAGGGAACATTGTTAGGTTGTAGTGTGATTAAGGAGGTTTCACTTGCAATTTTAATGGAAAAGAATGTTTTGATAAATGAATGCATTTGGGTACAATGAAATTATTCACTTATTTATTTGACATGTTTATAGTATTGTGAGAACAAACTCTTTGCATTTGATTTCATTATGTTAATGTTGTTTTTAATACTCTTTACTCTTAAAATCAATGCTATATTTATGGTAAATTTTCTTAGTTATCTTCCTACAAACAATAATTTGGATATATTAATAGGTAAAAGAAATTAATGGTAATAACTTCTCCAAATAGTTGTGTATCACATTTTAATCTGAATTAAAATAATATGTTAATGAGATTTACCAAACAAAATAAAAGATAAAAAAAATAATATTATCTCTCATCTATTTAAAAACTAGTTGTTGACTCCTTCAAATTTGTAAAAGTCGTATATATATAATTAGAAAACACCAGCGTAAAGGTGACTCAGATACAAATGGTATGGCCAATCTAGAAAAATAACAAATCAACCCCTTCATTTTTATTACACGAAACTCTCACTATCACCAAAATAGCCGGATATCCCTCTGCACATTTTTTTTTGGTTTTATCTTTGTCCATGTTGGAAAATCAAACACCTTATGCCTCCCAAATAACCAGTTATGATGGCCACTCATATCCACAAACCCTCCACAAAAATAAGTAAAAAAATAAAAATAAATAGAGAGATGAGAGATCGGCCTTTGCACCTCCATCTCTGCTCTTCCATGGCCACCACTTGGAAAAGAAAACTACACTCAGGAAAAAAAAAAAAGAAAAAGATAATAATAAAAATGATTTTAAAAAAAAGAAAAAAACCTGCAACATAAGGGTGCAACAAAGAAGAAACTAAATAAGACTTCCTCTTATGTGGCCACCCCTGTATGTGAGGATCATCCCCTAAAAAAATCAAAACAAAAATATTTTCCAACCAAACCCTTCTTCCACTCCTCCGTTACACTCAACCTGTAAAAGAAAAAAATGAAATAATAACAAAAGAAAATATGAATTTAGGTTTTTTTAAAAAGCATGTTTAGGGTATTTGAGATCTGGTGGTCAGGATTAAAAGAATCCAATGGTTAACAAATATTCCTCATAATTTTTCTTTGAAGAAGCTTTTTCTTAAAGGTTAAATAAAGTTTTTCTTCTTCTCCCCACATTGGGAAAAAAAAAAAGGAGAATGAGTTTTAATATTAAAGAAATTTAAATTACTTTTAGAAAGAGCCATAATATTTGAGTGAATAGATTTATTTAAATATGAATTAAATATTAAAAATCATGGTATTTTTAGGGAAAGGTTTTTAATATTTGAATGATTAAACAAATTTAAATAAGCTTGGTTTTTTTTTTTTAAAAAGTTAATATTGGTTAAAAGTAACGGCTTGGTATTTAGATTAAAGGATAATTTATTTTGTACCTCTCCCTCCAAAAACAAATGGGACTAAAATAACAAAGGTTGAAACTGTGGAAGTAATCCAATAGTGAAATAATAATTGGGATGTTGATCGTCACGTTGTTTTAAGTGACATATGTGTTTAAACTTCTTATACTTCGAAACTCTATTATAGTTACGAAAAATCCTTATCTATATATATATATATATATATATATATATATATATATATATATATATATTTAATTTAAGGTAGAAATGAGTGGGTTTTATGGCGAAAAAAATGATTTTTTTAGTGGTGTTTTTTTGGGTCATTACATCATATGAATAGTAGTATGTGATCATGACTAGATAGATACCCAAAGTATGTCATTTAGTGTGTATAGTGATGTTTGGAAAATCTCGTAAAGGGACATCATTACTAGAGCTTGATGGAGTTGTTTAATGTTGGTATTCAATACAAAAGTAATGTATATGTTGTTTAGAGTGGTAAGGATATATACCTTTTAAATAGCGAGAAGGTGGTGGATTAGGTGATTTGGGGGTGAGAGGAATACGTACATTGGACTTGTTTTGATCTGAATTCTTAGGGTGTTGTGCATAAGATCTAGTAGTTATATACACTACATCAATTTGATAAAGTGGGGTTTTTATAGAAGTGGACTCGCTTTTGTGATGTGTAGACGTAGTGTCAAGTGATGATATGGGTGTTGTTGTTTTGAATTTTGATGGGTTTTTTTACTATGTTTGTTTTTTCTAGATCTATGGGAAGAAGTGCTTTATTATCAAGTCTTTGAATGAAAACTTGGAGGGCCTTGTATTCCTCAATGGAATGTCTTGACATGCAATGATAATAAAAAAATGCTTCAAAGTTTTACCTAGAGGGTTTCCATCCCTTAGAGGTAGAGGAATTAAGAGATGGTAGGGTTATAATGGATTGTTGTGTAATCCTTTCAAGGATTTTAGCATAGTATCCTATTACAAACTGAGGTTGAGAGAGTTGAAGATTTGTTTTGATGGTATGTGAGTTCGTGTTGAAAGGATGTTTTTTTACATAATATGTTTAGATGTCGATTAAAGAACAATCTTAGATTTTGTAATGGTTACTAAAAATTTACATGATGTGTGTAACCCCGTAATAGAAGGAAATGACTTTGGATCAAGTAATGATGTTGTTGAAAAATTAACATTTTTGGAAGGGTGAATGGGAGATATCATAGTATATTTTTAAGATTCCGACGTAATGTCAAGTGACATGATTTTCATGAGAGCTATTCATGATTTGAATGATGGCTTCCTTTTCTAAGTATTTATAAGAGGCCTCTGTTGAGTTTGAAGTAGATGTGATGGATGTGGAGGGATTCATGGTCTTACAAGAAGTAAGGATAGGGGAGCTGTGTGAATCTATGGTATAAAATCTAGGTGTTCATATTGTGGGTAATTCAAATGGCATTTTTGTGACTGAAATAATAGGCGTTGAAGATGTGGGTTGTTCGAGATGATGTTTATGTAATAGGAGCATCATATGTTGAACGTGTGGATGATTTTTCTTTGATAATGTTAATAGTGTGATAAGAGTGGAAAACATTGGATTGAGGTTGACTAGTGGATGGGGCATGGTTTGTAAAGGTTTATTTGAAGACGTATAAATTCTAATTTGAAAGTACATTTATGTTATCAAATTACAACTCACCTTTATCGATAAGGACTTGTTATCAAAAAATCACAACACCCTCTAATTTTATATCACGTATGTGTGAGAAAATCAATGTGATTGGGTAACATGAAGTTATTCCAAGGTGTGGGACCTTGCAGTTGGGATAACTCTCCATAGAAGGTTGAATTCCTCTTCCTAATCATATTCTACAATGAATCCTAATGTAATAAAAACACCTATATAAGTATATCCTAATAATTCTAAGGAGAGAGGGAGAGAGGGAAATCATGAATGAAAGTGAATCCTAAACTAAGGGGTGGTGATAGCACTAAGAGAAGGGGTTGCTAGACAATTCTTAGCCTAAAAATGGAGAAAGATGAGCATGGATAGGATAAACAAGTATCACAAACCAAATTACATACAATACACCATTCCAACTAAGCACAACAACTTCTAAGTATGCAATGAGAGTAAAACATTGCACAATATACCTAAAAACATAAGGAAAGGCAAAAGAAAACAATAAAACTAGTGCAAGGATAGATAATTAATCACAAAATATTAGTTCCATTTCTCCAATAAAATGCACATCACATCATTATAGCAAGAAGAGGTATGTATTTCTCATCACATAGATCATAATGAAGGATTGGAGTACCAAATCCACCCAAAAGAGAAGAAGACGGGGCATCATACAATGTCTAACTTTATCACAATAATCATCCCATTACAATTTATATAATTTGAGTGAATGAGAGGAAAAATAAATTCCTAAATTCTAGGCTTGACTATAGAATAACATGGAAGCCATGTCTTTTCCCATGCCCCTTGCAATTACCCATGCCTCCCGCATCATACATTTTGGAGAAGAAATAACCTCCCATACCTTTGTTAATATTTTTCCTTTAATTCATTAAAATAATATTTAATAATTTTGGAAGGAATATATTGTCCTTTGAGGGACCCATAGGGTCAAAAACTATATTGCGGGGTCTAAGAGGTGACCGACAAAATCTCACCAAGTTAACTTACCTACTAGCTCGAAGAGCTAGTTCTCTAGGTTCAACATTGCCTTCTTTATGGGTTCCTCCCCAAATGCCCCATCTTTCATTTTTCCTTCACCCCGTCAATCCCTAAAAATGGCTCACCTTGCACTAAACGAGAGAGTCCTAAAATCACCTCCCACACTACACATAATCAATCGGGTCAATGACTCGTCCTTGAAACAATCCCACTTGCATTGGTCTTCCTCATCTTCAAAACCGATTTCACCACATCCATGACATACCCATCAAGTTCCTCATGGAATGTCTCATAATGTAACATTGACTTTGGAATTTAGAGTGTGATCTACATTTAACCCAAGCCGGTGAGTACCTCACCCCACCTCTAAAAATCCGATGCCGCAAATTCAAAAATATGAGTTGCTCGGACCCTAAAACACCTCATGGACATCGGACTCGGAGTTCAAAATTTATACCCATCAATGCATGTAAAATTTCCCTTAAAATCAAAAATACACCTTCCAAATTTGTAACCACCTCGATTTTGAACTCGCATCCTATGTTGACTCTGAATTGTCCACCGTTGACTTCCAAAACACATCGAATTCCAAACAAGCTCACAAATTTTTGGGTTTCGGATTCTTTCCCCATCGGACATCTTACCCTACATCCCACCGAGATATCCAATGTGGGAAACCTTTAAACTTCAAAAATGGTTCACCTAGTACCACATCAAGCTCGAGCCTACCTACCTTCACACCAAGCCCCTCGGTGATTGAACCACCCGTCGACATCCCCAATCCAACTCGTGCACCTCACTAAAGTCCTCGACAAGTTGATTACCCCAATTTTTAACCTTACAAGCTCCCGTAGAAACCTACTTCACACCCTTCCCTATCAATCCATCTCACCATTGAACTCGATACATCCTCCAAGTTGACCCACCTATTCCTAAATTACCAAGTTGCATGTATCCTCCCACCAAGCTCCACGTATCCTCCCACCTAGATCCACGAGCCATTCCACTAAGTCAACACTTTAATGCTGGTCAAACATGTCCAAGAATGGAGTTCACCCGAGATATTTCATATGAATCCTCCTAAGTATCCTAATTAGTTTACCGAGTAGATCAATGAGCTATTTTTCCCCACCCCACACAATTTATCACATTTCCTCCAATTCTACTTTGACTTCTTTATTTTTCTTGGACTTTTCTAAGACTCGGTGGATTATGGAGGTGCGGTGGGTCATTGATATATATATATATATATATATATATATATATATATATATATATATGTATGTATGTATGTATGTATGTATTTATGTATTTTCTTCTCATTATTTGTCATTTCACCCATTTTTTAGACCGAATGTGGGCTATGGGGCCCATTTTATTACCTTGAGCAAGCTCTGGACCTTAATAACCTAGAAGAGGAAAAAATGCTACAAAATGATTTCAACCTTCCTAAAAAAATAGAACATGCTCCCAAAACATTATTTTCACTTGAAACACCTTAGATCCTTCCACGAAGTTCATTGATTTCCTAAATTCGAATTTCCCTTGTTATTTGTTTTCACCGCGGTGAAAATGGATAATAATTTTGAAGACTCATGGGGATATCTTCCTGCTAGATGGGTTGACCAATTGTCTGAATGTTTCCATTGGTCATGGAGTTGATATGGTGGACATGAATTGACCTAAAACCTTAAAATTTTGACCCTGGAGTCACTTTGAAGAAACAATGACCCGTTGCTTGCATTTCCCAACTTTTTATTAAAAAATCCTAAAATTTACTTGAGTGGAAAATTGTTTTGATTCTAAAAATTATTTCCTTCTTCATCTTTGTAAATTGACATGTTGGGGAAAAATGAAAACTTAAACTTACTCCCAAAATTTGATTTCCTTCCAAGCTTGAAGGATAATTAAACCGATGGTTTCGTGGAAAGAATGAAACACTACGAGTTGGAATACTATCTAACTTGGACATCAATTGGGACTACCATTAAAATTTATCCTCCTCATTCTACCCATTTCTCATAACATTGTTGAAGGTTGGAGCTACCAAAAAATCCATAAAATTTTAAGTGGAACATACTCAACAAGTGAGGGAAGAGGATTTTAGGTTCATATTCTACTTGAAACCTAAGAGGACCTTGAATGAATTTGGGGAAGGATTCCTTAAGAATTGATTTCTAATTTTATAAGAGGCATCAAATGAGGGAGAAGATACTAAAAACACTAAAGTTTTTCCCAATATAATTTTTAGTTGCTATGCATTTGAGATCTCTTGAGGATTGTGATTTTTCCCTGCATCTTTGAGCTTCGACTAAAACATTATCCTCCCGATCACATGGTGAACTATGCAGAGAAAAAAGAACAAAACTAAGTACAAAGAGAAAATCATACATGCCCCAAGTAGTACATGTAGTGTGTCCATAAGAACTTATTTTGTTGAAATCAAACCTAATTCTACCCTTCTCTAACTAGAGAAATGTGAGAAACTAAAAGCAATCCAGCCATTGGAAATGAAAAATATCTACCCTTTCTCACAATTTGTAGCTATGTGTATGATTTTAAACTAAACATGGTTGTTGATAACAATGGAAAGCTATCTTAGAGTTGGAATTTCATTTTAGAACCCAAGATATTGACAAAAAAATTGAAAATACCTCCTTTGGGTGAGTTGCATTGATCTCCGGAGGTGTTGGATCTGATCCTTGGTATTATGAGATGCATCCTCATGCTCAGAAGTAAGCATGACTAGTTGTGACTCGATTCTTGCTCTAGGATAGCAAGATATTTTATGGGGAAAGGTCTAATCCATTAAGCTTTCCCTCTACCACGAATTCAAACTTCGATAAGGAATTCCTCTTGTAGACATTCCAAGAAAAGGTGACTGTCTATGAGCTAATTTTTTCCTTATTGCTCATCTATAGAAAACTGATCTTTTGCTTTGTTGACTAGTATGTAAATGATTTCATCGTCATTGTCTTTCTCTTCCTTATCCACTATAGAACATGGAATATTCAATTCCTCCAATCCTAGTTCAAGAGCATTGTTTAAAAAGTAAGTTGTTCTTGAATGTTTTGTCCCATAATAGGAGGTATTCTATGTTGAAAGATATATGATGGGGAGAAAAATTTTTCAAGCTCTATATGATCTTAACCTTCAAAGCACTCCTCCAAATCTAATAAATAATCTTTCTCTCCACTATCTTGTTGTGCCAAGGATTTAACCTTCTTCATGGTGTCGTCTAGATTGGAAATTTGTTCACCATGATCCCCTTCATCTTCAAACATAAAATTTGAAAGATCAAATTCATCCAAAAAATATTATTTTTAAAAGATGAAGAGGAGAAGGATTTTAAACTTATTTCTGGCCTACTCTACACTTAATCCCTTTGAATCAGTATGGTTCCAATTCATTACATGAAGCTCCCTATGATAGGTTGTACTATTTGGTGATATTATTCATGGAGTAATAAAACCTTAATAAAGTGTTGCAAGCTCTTGACATGCTAAAAATGAGGATCAATGCATTCATTCAAAATATCTTTCACACTTGGGATCTTCTCTTCACTTGATTACACATGTCCTTTTCTTGTGGATTTGAAGCTAATTCTGGCTCTCTCTTTGAATTTTCCAACTTTTATGGATCAAAATATTTTATGAACACAATGCTGACATGTACACTGCATTCCAAACAAATGGGTTGTTGGTATTCTTCTTTTTTTCTCTACTACCCTAAAAATTAGTCTTCACCACTTGTTCTCTTCATTCATTGATCGTAAACTATTCAACTTTGGAATTATCCATAAAATCACAAATTAAATTTTGTTGTTCTAATTTCTATTATAAAATGACAATGATATCTAGTCAATGAATTTTGCTTGTGATTAGAATCAACAATTGCAGGAAATGAAAGAATATAAACTCACAAACACCGACAAGTTTTATCTTGGAAACCTCAAGAGGAGTAAAAACCAGTTAGGAAGGGAAATTGCTCTTTCTACCCACTTTTTACTAGCCAATTCAAATAATAAGTACAAAAATTACAATAAGTATGAAAGAGATGTAGATAATATATCACACTTCCTCCCAATTACTTGTTTTCTCTATCTCAAAACTCCTTTCTTCTACAAAACAAAATTCCAGCACTAATAAATTTTTGCTCACTTTCTTTCATGCTTTGATGATCTTGTTAAATTATACCAACATGTGTTTATAGCCTTTCTCATGTCCTCACATGCACTAGAGAATGGGGAAATGTCATGGAGGAGAAGAGACACAGACAACCTTTCAAATTTTCAAGTTATTTGTTTCATATTTTTATTATCTACCTGAAAGAGCTAAGACCATTGCCTAATGCATACCGAAAATCTTAGGACTTCTGCCCTTGTTAGGTGGTGGTTTTGTAACCGTCGCTCTGCACATATCGGAGGTCCTATTACTATAAATACAAAACCTATGTGTATTAATTTTCCTTCTTTGTGCTTACTGATCTAATGAAGTAGAGGAATTTTGGATCCCTATGGTTCACGCCTCCCATGCTTAGGAGGCTTTTGGTCCCACAAAATCTTATTGGGGGAGTAGATGAGGAAATAATTCCCTCACTTTCTCCTTTGAGTACCACTAGACCTACCTTGGTGTCTTTCCTTTAAGTCCAATCTGCCAAGACTCCTGTAGACCTCTCCTAGTCTCTCGACCTTTTGTTATAGTACTACATCCTCCTCTAATTCACTTTGTGATTCCGAGACATGATCCTCAATGGAAAGTATCAACTCTAGTCCTTCATCTTCATCTAACATGGTTGGCTCATATAAGTTTAATTTCTCACAATTTACTACAGAGTACATCCTCATAAATGATGGTAAATCAAGTCGAAAGGCATTTTCTCCAACCCGATCCAATATGGTGAAGGGCCCATATCGTAGTGGCTTGAGCTTTCATGCTTGACCTTGTAGTCTCTCCTTGCTCAAGTAAATCCAAACTCTATCTCCAATATGAAGCTTATGTTCCCTCCTATGTTGATTGTGCCTAGCTTTGTACTTGGCTTGAGATTTCTCTAGTTGTTCTTTGACTTTGAGATGGATTTTTCAGATCCTTTCAATGAATTTGTTTTCTCTAGTCACCTTTATGTCTCATGTATCCTCCTCATCCTTCTTTCCAACTACTATGTCTAGCGGATTTGTAAGTAGATATCCCAAGCATGCTTGAAATGGTGAGTTCATAATGGATGTGTGTATTGCCCAATTATAGGAATGTTGATTGTAGGCTAAGGAATCATCCCAAGTCCTTGTGTATTTTTGTTATACCCTCTGATCAACTATACCAAATTATTGTTCACCACCTCTATCTATCCATCTATCTATGGATGGAAAGTTGTTCTCCTTTATAACATGGTATCCATCTTGTCCCACAAAGTAGTCCTAAACTTCCCCAATAACCTAGAATCCCTATCATAAACAATAGACTTCGGCAAACCAAAATGCACCCATACATTAGAAAAGAAAAGATTTGCTTCCTCATGTGCTTTTATTGTCTTTTTACATGCCATAAGAATACACATCTTACTAAATATATCAACAACAATATAGAGATAGTCATGGCCATGTTTAGACATAAGTAATCCTCCTACAAAATCTATAGAAATGTCCTCCCACGGATGAGTAGGTATTGGCAAAGACATATACAAACCCTCCTTCCTAGTCTTAGGCTTGTTGGTACAAAAAAGTTTACATCCACGTATAAATATTGATACTTCTTATTGCATATTGGGCCAATACATGTACCTTTACAAGTGGGCTAGGGTCTTACCAACACTAAAATGTCCTACTACTTTCGAGGTATGTGCTTCCCTCATCAATATAATTATTTCTTATTTAAGCACACAAAGCTTCCCTAATCAATATAGCATCTTGTCCTTGAGATAAAAATATTTAATCCTGTCCTTTTAGTCCCTTGGGACTGTAACTACTGAAATGTCACCCCAAAGTCTCTATCCTGGGCATATGCCTCTCCGTAAGATTCCTTTGTGAAGGGCTCGATATGAGAGATAGTGGCCAAACATGAGAACTTATCCTATGTGGGTGGCCTAGAAAAAATCTCCACTACCAAGTTTTTACTACCATTCTTGTATTTGATCACCATATGGAACTCACAAGGAACCCCGTCCATTTTTAGTGCCTTGTGTTCTACAATTTAGACTTTGTTTGCAAATACTGGAGAGGTTTTTGGTCAGTGTGCACAACAGTTTTCTTACCCAACAAATAATGCTTCCATTTTTTAATTTCTTGAACTAGTGCATACATTTCCTTATCATATACTAAATATCCTTTAACTACTGAAGTGAAAGTTTCATAATGATAACATATGGGTTTACCTCCTTGAACAAACACTACACCCATAGCGTAATCATTGGCATCTACCTCTACATCAAAAGGATGCTGCAAATTAGGAAGATCATGTACTTTGAGCATGACTAATCTTATATTTCAATAACTCAAAAGATTTTTCTTGTTACTTACCCCACCAAAACCCTTACTATTTGTGGCCATTATATGTAGAGGTACTGCGCAATAGTGGAGAAGCCTAGAATGAACTTCCGAATGTAGTGTACTTCTCCCATAGACTCCTAGTATTTGTGGCTCCTATTGGTGTTAGACAATTAGTGATGGCTTCAACCTTATTTATATCCACTCGTAGCTCTCCTCCTCTTTCCATGTGCCCAAGATAGACAAGTGACTGTTTGGAAAATTCACATTTCTTCATATTACAAAGCAATTGTTTCTCCCTAAGAACTTGCAAGACTTGTTGTAAATGAGTTAGATGTTCTTCCCATGTGGCACTAAAAATCATGATATCATCTAGATATATAATGACACATGAATCTATGAAATCTCGTAATACATCATTCATCAATCTCATAAATGTAGCGGTTGCATTGCATAAGTCAAAAGGAAGTACTAACCATTCATACAAACCTTGTTTTTTCTTTAAGGTAGTCTTCAATATATCCTCCTCCTTCATTCGACTTGGTGATAACCTGACTTGAGATCCAACTTCATGAGTAATTTGGCACACTGAAGTTGGTCCAAAAGATCATCTATGTGGGGAAGTGGATATTTTTTCTATATGGTGATCTTGTTCAAAGTGTGGTATTCAATGGACATTATCCAAGAAACACCCTTCTTTGGCAACATCACAATAGGTGAACCGCATGGTGAGGTGCTTAGACATATCACCCCCTAGTCTAGTAGTTTTTAGAGTTGTTTCTTTACTTCAGTACTCTTAAGCAAGGATTTCCTATATAACCTAATTTTTGGTAGAAGGGACTCTAGAAATAGATGAATCTCATGCTCTACATCTCATTTTGGTGGTAACCCACTAGGAACCTGAAATACTTCTGAAAAGACTAAATAATACTATCCTAATCATGCTTTCCCGGTTAGAAATATCTAAAACATCTACCCCATCTTGTTTATCCTTTAACAAAAGTAAACAAAACTAATTATGATTTTCTGAATAAGTCATTTTACCTAGTAAGCACTCAATGACCATAATAATCTATGTCTTATGCTTTGGTGTGCCTAGATTTTGTAGATGATCCCATATTTGATCCATATGTACTAGTTTTCCCTTCTCATAAAAATGGCATCCCTAATATACAAGTAAGGAATCTTGAATACAACATCAAAAGCATCAAGTGGAATAATGTCAACTTCCAAAACATCAATATACTTTGGTAATTTATCCTAAACTTGACCTTACATATTCTTTTTACATAAATTTTAACACCCTTCTTCACCCAACCCAAAGGATAAGGGTATGGATGCTTGTAAGTCTCAAGACCAATATTCTTTACAACTTATTTAGAAATCAAGTTAGATTGAGAACCGGTATCAACCAAATCATTTACCTTAGTTCTCTTGATCTAGATTTTGATCTGGAATAGTCTACTCATCTCCTCTTCTTAGATGTCCATGTTGGTGGTCATGCATCCAATCCTTTCGTCTACATTAGAGTCATCTTTGATTTCCACCTCCCCTTCTATTTTTACAGCTATCATGGACTTCTTTGAGTCCTTGGTTCAGTTCTTTGGATGTAACTCCGGATGCAACTTCCAACATGTAGCATCAATATGACCATTGATATCACAGTTCTTACAAAAATTCTTGGGATATTTACAAGTATTTAAAGTAGTGGCAGCTTGTTTACCTTTCCCTTTCCACTTACCCTTGTTACTTGTTTTCCCATACTCTTTTTTCTATTAATTTGTTGATTGCTTTACCCTTGGCTCTACTTCTCCTTGATTCTTTTCATCATCTATGTAGTATACCTACACACACACTCGTTGAGATCTTTTTCCTTTGTGGAGATGAGTTTTCTTCCAAGGTGAGTATGAATTCCTCCCAAGTTCTTATTCGAATATCCTCATCCTTTAAGTCCGTGTTTAGCAACATGTCCTACCTCCAAAACTCCATAGTATACTCCTGCACACTTTTATCACTTCTTTCTATAAAATACTTCCATTTAATCATTTGGTCAATCTTGTGGCCAATAGGATAGAAGTTAGCTCGAGGTAATTATTTAAATTATTTCCAATATTTCACAATAGGATGATTCTTCTTTTCACAAGTGGTTAGATGGTTTTTCCACCAAACCAGAGCGTGTCCCTCCATTTTGAGATGTGAAAAGGTGATCCTTTGTGACTCAGTGACATTATGGATGCTAAATTAGAATTCTAACTATTCTAACCATTTATCAAGCAACTCAACATCTACTTGTCCTTCAAATATTTTAATCTCAAATTTCATCTCAAGTTTAAAAGGAGTATGATCAGATTTTACCTTTTCTCTTACATTTGAAATATCTTCTTAAAGATCTTCCCCATAATCTTCAGCTAAGCCTTGAATCACTGAGTCCATGAAGTCTTTCTTGACATAAGTTTTCTTCTGCAAATCTACAAGTTCTTCTTTCCTTCTAAACATCATATCCATCATGGTCTCCAGCATCTCCATTCTATGGACCAAGTTCTCTTCCTCCATATGTCCCCAAATTCTCTTATTCCACATCATTGTAGAAATTTTTGGATCGCAAGGTAAAGCCTCTTCACCTTTAGATCTCTTCACTATCATACAAATCCAAGAACGAATACCATAGTCTTGGATACTTGTTAGCTCTGATACCAAAATGATTTGTAAACTCTTCAACTTTGTAACTATCCACAGAATCACAAATTAAATGTTGTTGTTCTAATTTCTATTAGAAAATGATAGAGATAGCTAGTGAATGAATTTTACTTGTTCTTAGAATCAACAATTATAGGAAAGGAAAGAATATAAATTCACAAACACCAATAAGGTTTATCCTTGAAACATCTAGAGGAGGAAAAACAAGTCGGAAGGTAAATTGCTCTTTCTCTCCACTTTTTATTGGCCAATTCAAACAATAAGTACATAAATTATTATAAGTTTGAAAGATAAATAGATAATATCTCACACTTCCTCCCAATTACTTACTTTCTCTATCTCAACACTCATTTCTTCTAAAAACATGATTCCATCACTAAGAACTTCTTGTTTACTTGCTTTCATTCTTCAATGATCTTGTTCACTTCTACAAACATGTATTTATAGCATTTCTCATGTCCTCCCATGAAATGGAGAATGGGGAAAGGTCATGGAAGAGAAGAGACATAGAAAAACTTTCAAATTCTAGGGATGTTTGTTTCATATTTTTATTTTCTATCCAAAAGAGCCAGGATCGCCGCCCAATGTAGGCCAACGGTCTCGGGACCATCGTCTTCTCTGGGCGGTAGTTCTCAGAATCGCCACTTTGCACGAGCGGAGGTCTTATTACTATAAATACATAACCTCCGTGTATTTATTTTCCTTCTTCGTACTAACTGATCTGATGAAGTAGAGTAATTTTTTATCCCTATGGATCACTAATGGCACAACTCAGCCTCTACTAAAGTTTTGACTAGTAAAAGGATTTTATCAATTCCAAATCTTGTGGCCCAACTCTTTAAAAATTTTGTGACTCCTTTGTTGATCTCTTTAGTTTTTACTTTTGACTAGTTTTGAGATCTTCTTCTCCCAAAAATGGATTTGGGAAGCAAGATGAGGGATGGGTTAGGTTCCAACTAATTCTTTTATTGTTTGAGCTGGTGGAAGAGGTGTAATTATTTAATTTTCTAGAGGGGAAAGAAGTTTGGAAGAGAAAGGGGAAAAATTTAGAGTGGGATGGAAAATTAGGAGATGAAGAAATGGAATTCATAATGGGGACAACAACTAGATAGTTAGGAAAATGAGGTTTAAGTTGAGATTGCATAGATTGAGGCATAGGAAAAGGGTTGTGAGGTGGTAATGCAAGATTTTCCCATTGACATGAATGACCAACATCGACTCATAATCTTACCTCTTCTCAACCCATTTTCCAATTTTCAAAAATGTTTTGATTATCTAATGGATTTTTATGAGGATTAAAATCACTTGCTATAGAGCCTATCTAGGGATATACAAGTCCTAAACCGATATGGATTACCTTTGTCATCTATTTAATCCTTATATGCACCATGTTATGCTCTAATTTCTAAACCTTTCTCTTCAAGTAGTCCTCTCTAGGTGTAGGATGCATCCAAAATCTAGATATTACTACTCTTCAACAACTCCATAGTTTGTTGGATGACTAGAATAATTAACATCTTTCTCATGTGGGTATGTATAATCAAAATGATTTTAATCATGGAATAGACACTGGGGAGATTATAGTAACCTAAACATGGAATTCGATTATACATCTACAAATAAGGATTTCATGGTGGGAATAAAGTGATGATTGCACAAATTCATGGATGGAAGGAAAATGAAAGGTATGGAAAGAAAAATGGATGGAAATGGGTGAAAAGAAAGGTCTGCAACTCATATAATGGATTGTTTTGACCAATTGAGTTTCTAGTTGTGCTTGGGTATACCTCGTAAGTGAGGGATTTCATTAAGGCACAAGAACTTAATGAAATGAAAAGATAACAAAATACACACCCTGAAAAATATAATTTTTTTGGTCCCACCAAGTGTACGAGAATTATTATCACCAAATCACATCACCCTCCAATTTCTTGGGATGTGTGTGTGAGGAAATTGGTGTGAGTGGGTAACATGGAGTTATTCCAAGGTGTGGGACCTTGCAGTTGGGATAACTCTCCATAGAAGGCTGAATTCTTCTTCCTAATCCTATGCTACAACTACTCCTAATATAGGAATAACACCTATCTAATCCTATCCTAAAATTTCTAAGGAGACATGGAGAGAGGTAAAGCATGAATGAAAGAAAATCCTACTCGAATGGGTAGTGATAACATTAAGAGAAGGTGTTTCTACAAAATTCTCAACCTACAAATGGAGAAATATGAGCATTGATAAGATAGACAAGTATCACAAGCCAAATTTCTTACAATACACCATTCCAATTAAGCACTGTTGATTAGAGAAAACACTTAGTTGAACTTACACTCAGAGTCCACATGGAAGAATGGCACAGGAGAAAAAGCATGAAGTAATAGGAAGGTGTCACATGTGGAGATGTAGGGTAAGACTCTCAAGAACTTAGTTGATTTTGGAGATCAGGTCTATTCTTAGAGATTGGCATGTGGAGTACACAAAGCGATGCCGAGATTTGTGCACCACTCTTCATGGGGATTTTGGAAGGACGTGTCAACTCATTATTACATGGACATATGTTAAGCATAGATCCATCATTTCAGTTAACTATCAGCATTCTATAGATAACATACTTGCATGTATGGCTATAATTGTAAAAAGGTACATGGTGTTATTAGCTTGTGACCTATTTCTCGTAGAGTTAAGTGTTGAAGGGTTAGTTACCCTCCTATATATATATATATATATATATATGTGTGTGTGTGTGTGTGTGTGTGTGTGTGTGTGTGTGTGTGTGTGTGTGTGTACTTAAAGGATATATATAGAGAGACATACATAGAGAATGGATGGAACCACATGTGACTGGATGATTGTAACAGATCCATGTGTGCATGCCTGGTATTGTATGAAGCTACTTGTATTGTTGGTTCAATGAATAGATAAAGGAAATTGGCTGAACAAAGTGTGTGATGTGTTTTATCAATGCATGTTATTACTTTCATGATGATTTACCTTTATCACTTATAGATCTGGTTGGATATAAATGGTGAATGGATGGATTAGTTCCTAAAATATATGTTTACTATTTTATCATACCACCATTCTGCTATTACAACTATTAAGAGGGACCTAGTACCTTTGTGCACTTCGAGTGAGCGCTCAGCCTAGGTTGAGTGATGTGCCAACGACGACTAGGTGTTAACTAACAATTCTAGGCTACATCATTGGTTCTATTACCGGGACCTCTTTTTCAATTGTTTTAGAATGGTTCATGATGAAGACATACTGGATAACCATAGCAAGAGTTGAAGAATGGATTCATGATCTGGAGGAAGAATACACATGGAGGTTTGATACTAGATCCAAATTTAGCGCATGTACTTGGGTAGAGCAGAATCTATATGATAGTTTATACGAGCTTCTTTGCTATCTTTCCAGTAGAATTATATGAATGGTTGACTACATATGCATCTAAGTGGAATTGGAGGTATCATACGCTTGTTTGGACACAGGAGGAATTTCAAACACTCTATGATGCTGACCTAAGCTGGACTCATGCAGTAGATACCTAGTTTTGTGGTGTCCTAAACAACTATATTCTAGAGTATTCAATTTTGACTTATTCGTGCCCGAAGGTAGCAAAGTTCTAGTTTCTATGGTATCCTAGAGGGACACATTTGTAAGGTATTCCACTTTGGATATCAAAATACTAGTGGTAACATTGAACGTAGAAGCTAAAACCATGGAGAGCTAAAGAATCTCCACGAATGGGGGCAGGAACAGGATTGGTGAAAGATGGCAGACCTAGCGGTAGCATGGAAGAGGGAAGAAAGGCGACTGAAGTATGATGAGGCATGCGAGAGGGAATTATGCAAGAGGCAAGAAATTACAGAATGGATGGTATTGTGGAGAGAGATGGCTCGTGAAGGATTTGAGGCTCATGGGGAGGAAGAAGAGTAAGAGCATCTGAACTCCCCCATCTAGGGAAGCATGACAGAGAACCCTCTTCACCTAACATGAAAGTTCACTAGTAGACATGACTGGGCGCGGGTGCACATCTAAGCCAACCTATTGACCTAGCCCTTGCACTTGGTTTTCCAGTATCTAGTATAGCAGGTAAAAGTAGTTTTAATTCAAGAAGTGAAAGCACAAACATAGGTCAAATAGCAAGTACACCAATGGCAACATAGACAGCTTCATTATTCTTTGGGGGTACATTATCAGGCTCATCATCTACACAAAATATGAGTGTGCCAAGTGTGGGAATCACTTCTGGAGCTGGGACCACTTCCCAAACTATAGGGGTCTAGTATAGTACCACTATTGGGGCACATGGGAGTGCATCCATGGGCCCTATTCCAAATTTTGGAGGATCGGGCGGTATGGGTAGTTCTAGTTCTGGTGGTTCAGGTGGTATTGGAGGAAGAGGAAACCAAGGAGGTTCTAGGTCGGGTGGTCAAGGCCCGTAGCAACCCCAGAACATTTATATGGAGATGTCCCTTCATCTCCCAGAATATAGAGGTATCAAGGATGCTTGTTGAACATGTTCATATGTGTGAAATATTATGGCGCGTAAAAGGTATTACGGCACTTGAACGCAAGGCAAGTCAATTTGCTACTACATTGCAGGCACGCGTGCACAGCTGGTATAGGAAGTTTGACCCCAATCAAACTTGTATTGACTATGCAGCATTGAAAGATGCTTTCTTAAAAGAGTTCCATATCCCCGAGTTTGAGCAGAAGAGTATAAGCACACTCAAGGATATAAAGCAAGGCACTACTGAAAGTGTACGTGAGTATGATGCGTGATTTAAAACACTTCTATCCAAACTCTCTTATGACATTCATGCAAGTCAACATGCACAATGGTTTTTTAGGGTGATTACTCCATTTTGGAGAGCACTGTCACATAAAACTTATACCAATCTACGTGAAGCATTGGAAGCTGCTTTACACACTAAAGCAGTTGGGAGTATTGACACTGGAGTTAGTCCATTTTGGAAGCTCAGATAGTGGCTATGGAAAAAATAGTTAGAGAAATTATCGGCAAACTCAGCTCATGAAACATGCTCAGGGATCTGGTGTATAGATTGTGAAGTGGAAGGGCACACTAAGGATAGTTTCCCTCGTAGAACTGTACATTCGTTGTTATTAGATTGTGATATTTTCCATTTGAACCATGATGCTAGTTACTACCCCCTCCTACAACGTGTGATCAGGAAGAATGTATCCTCCTTCTATAAAGTTTGTAGGTCCACAACCCATGATACTGAGGACTATAGATTGATTGGCTAGATCCATGATGTCATTGAGATTGGGGTTAGACAGGGGAGTGTGGTTGATAATTCTAAAGGGAAGAATGAGCATCAGGATATGGATTATAATAAAACCCACTATGACAGGAATGACGGAAGGTTTGAAGGGGTTCGTGAAAGGGGACGAGGATATAGAGGTGGATATGGAGGATGAGGCCAAGGTGGAGGAAGGAGTGAATTCCCTTGAGGAACTTGCTATACATGTGGCTCACCTGACCATTATAGGCATGAATGCCCACAGAATATTTCCTATTCATTTTATGGGAAGAGGCATAGATATGAAGAGTGCCCTTGACTATATGAGCATCTCGGTAAAAAGCACACAATAAAGAAAAAAAAAGGGCATGGGGATGGTTAGAATCTAGTACATGATAGAGAATCAGTGGATGCCAAAGTTAACACCAGAACCTGAGGTGGTAATAGTCAAGATAACCACACAAGTTGAGGCGGCACGCACAAGAGAGATGTTGCAGAAGCTGACAATCACTAGAGAGGAAGTTTTGCATGCTAGATATCCAGATCCAGCTCATCAAAAAGAAGTCTATCAGGACACAATGGAGGTCCTTAGGAGCCTTCAAGGTGAGATACAAGGTTTAAAAGAGTAGTCTTAGAAATTGGAGCACAAGGATACAGAACAAGCCCCGTCGGATATTGACGACATCAGAGAGGTATGTAGAATGTTGCGCCAGGAGAATATTATTCCTTTATTAGGAAATTGGTTGAAAGGGAATACTCCATGCATAAGGACTGAGACTAGAAGACAAATACTCCATGTGAATCTCCCTCCTGATAGCATTGACTACAATAAGGAGATCACTTTGAATGTTGTTGTGGACGGGTGGTTGTTGAGCAATATTCTGATTGACATAGGTGTAGAAGTAAATGTACTTACATTGGATGCATGGGAACAAATGGGGAGACCCCCATTACAGCCATCATCTAATGTATTATTCATGGCAAATAGAACAAAAGCTACTCCCATCGGAGTTTTAAAGGATGAATCTATCACTATACACGGGGCCAAGTTCACACGAGACTTTGAAGTGTTAGCACTTGCAGAAGCATATAGTTTCCTAGCTTTGCTTGGGTGCCCTTGGTGTTATACGAACAATGCTGATTTGAGGTTTAACAAAGGGTATATCAGATTTGAGAACAAGGAGGAAAGGGTCATAATACCCTTGATAGATGGGAAATTTGTGCCATATGTGGAACCTTTAAGTGAAGAGGACTTGAATAGAATCTATGTACATGCTATTCAGGACGTAGATGTCAATGATCCATCCAAGGAATGAATACTTCATTGGGAATATTCTCAGTCGGTCAATGATACTACTAGTATTGCTTGTGATAATTGGGCTCATGGAACTTATGAACTAGTGGGGCACGAAGTTAAGCACACGGTTACTGGCAAGATGGGTTCTCACTCTATTCGATGTATAGGTCATGCAATACCCCGCTATATTAGATCTAAAGATTTGGTTGGGTTCTTATAGGCCATAGAAACAAATTGGGTTGATGAACTTAAATGACACACTATGTTGTCATATACTTTGGGCGGGATGGCCGCGTGCTAGTGGGTAGTCCACAGGGATAATCTCTTGGAATGGGAAATGATTGGGACCACCTTATCAACTAGGTTTTCAAGGAGTAATGCACCTACAAACATACGCCCTTATCATGGTGATCAACCTACTCAACATCATATCCAGCAGTGTGAGAGACTCTAGACAGTAGGCTAGGAAGAATTACCGCCTTCACTTTGGGTGCATCGGTTTTATTCTACTCTAAAAGGTTACATGCGTGCTTGGTATGTCTATGCTGAATTACATCGCGACACTGAAAACTGGAAAACTTTGACTGCAAGGATGATCCAAACATTTGAATTCTTTTCATCTACACCACTAGTGAACATAGCTTTAAGTTTTATCAAGCACTTAACCATGGGAGACAGTGGGAAAGTGGAGGAACTTGTTCAGGAATTATTTGGTGAGATAGAGATAGGGGAACGCTTTGTGGATGAAGAATATGATATCATATTACTTGAGCACGCTTATTTGGAGAAAGATAAGGGAATATGGTATACATAATTGATGAGGAAGAAGTTGAGCACTTGGACATGGATCATTCACATGGAACATGTGAGTGTTATCCAATGCGGATGTAGATATGTGTGCATATCATGAACCTATGAAGACAACAAAGGTCAATATAGGCACAGAAGCTACACCTAAGGAGGTAATAATTAGGGATTACTAGTCAAAATCATAAGTAGCAATGATCATCGAGTTACTTCATGATTATGAGGACTTATTCCTAGGAAGATATCATGAACTAAAAGGTGTGCATGTATCACTTAGATAAATGAGGATAAATCTCAAGGAAGGTGCACGCCTGTTAGGAAGTGGCCATTGAATGAATCCCAATTTGCATGAGAAAGTAAAGGAGGAGATTGACAAGATGCTGAAATCTGGGATCATTCGACCACTAGATGAATCAAAATGGGTCAGTCCTATGGTGATAAGTATCAAAAAGGATGGTAGGATTCAAATTTGTGTTGACTATAGGGAGTTGAATGTAGCATGTGTTACAGATCCCTTTTCTATGCCATTCATGGAGGAAATATTAGGAGTGGCTGGGCACAAAATATATTTATTTACAGATGCTTTTTCAGGGTACCATCAAGTTAGGATTGCCTCGAAAGATCAAGAGAAGACCACCTTCACTACTGAATGGGGAAGCTTTGCTTATACTATGATGCCCTTTGGATTGAAGAATGCACCTGTTGTATTTTCAAGAATAGTGGTACAAGCCTTCAAGGATTTTATTCATAACTTTTTACAGGTCTATCTTGATGATTGGACCGTTTATGGGCTGATTAAGGATCATTGTGACAATCTGTGCTTAATGTTTGAAAGATGTCGACAGTTGAGTATCTCATTAAATATCAAGAAGTGCATCTTTGCTACTCCATTTGGCACACTTTTAGGACATATCATCTGTAAGGAAGGGTTGTTGGTTGATCCAGCTAAAGTTACAGTCATCATTGGCTTGAAAGTGCCGGCCAGTCAGCGTGAGGTGCACAGATTTTTGGGTCATACAGGGTATTACCAGAAGTTTATCAAAGGGTATGCAAAATTTTCCACACCCTTGGAGGAATTGCTCCAAGGAAAAGGTACATTCTATTGGGGAGTCACAACAGCGCGTTTGAGATATTGAAGTAGAAACTTACTACCGCACCTATCTTGTGTTTTCCTTCATGGGATAAACCTTTTCATGTTCATGTGGACACTTTTGGCACAGCCATTAGTGCTGTCTTAGCTCAACCAGGTGAAGGTATTGTTGATCATCCCATTTGCTTTGCTAGTAGGAAGTTAACCCCTACAAAACAGAATTATACCACTACAGAGCATGAGGCCTTGTCCATGATCTATGCCTTGCACAAATTTCATCAGTATTTGTTGGCCACACCATTTGTGTTTTATACAGATCACATGGCATTAAAATATTTGGTGAACAAGCCCATTTTACAGGGGCTGCATATGCCGAGTGGGTACTCTTATTTCAAGAGTTTGACTTTACGGTTGTGGTAAAACTAGGAAAAAGCAATTCTGGACCGGATCACTTGTCTAGAATTCAATCAGGGGAAGAAGCACAAACAATAGAAGTGACCATGCCGATGCACAACTATATAGGTTATAATACACACCATCAAAATTGGAGGACATTGTTGTCTTTCTGAGAACTGGTATGGTGCCCGAAGGCATGAAAGCTTTAGAGAAGAATCAACTTGCTATTTGTGTGGCACCATTCATGTTAATTAGTGGTGATTTGTACAAGCTAGGTAGAGATGAGGTGTTATGCCATTGTGTCTTGGAGCATGAATAAAAGGACATAATGGAAGAAGCACATGGTGGTATTGCAGGTGGCCATTATGTAGGTGATGTAATAGCATGTAAGATCCTACTTGTCAGGTTGTGGTGGGAAACATTATATAAGGATTGTAAAGATTATTGCAAGACGTGTGACCATTGTCAACATCTTGGTCGACCAGGACAATGGGATGAGATGCCCCTATGACCCATAACAAGTGCAGAACCCTTTGAGAAATGGGAAATTGACTTTGTCGGGCCTATCTCCCCAGTTGCGTGCAGGACTGGGTCATGTTATATCATCACTTGTATAAATTATCTTACCCAATGGGTAGAAGCAACACCTACAAAGGACTGTACAGTGGCTACAGTAGCACAGTTCTTATGGGAGAATGTCCTCACAAGGTATGGCTATCCTTTAAGTTTAACAAGTGATAGGGGCACACATTTTTTAAATGAGACAATACGAATTCTTTTAGACGAGTTTATGGTTGCCCACCATAAAACTACACCCTATCACCCTCAGGAAAATGGAACTACTGAGGCATTTAACAAGATTTTGAGCCACACATTGACCAAGATTTGTGATGTTGGGAGGAAAGATTGGGATGATAAAGTATCAGTTGTCCTTTGGGCTTATAGAACAACATACAAAAGATTAACCAAAGCCACACCTTTTCAATTGGTGTTTGGCATGGAAGTTGTTCTGCCTCTAGAATTTATGTTACCTACTTTGCACATTGTGCGTGCTGGAGGTCTAGCTGATGAGTAGGCCTTGGAAGAATGGATTGCAAAGATGGTTTAGCTCAATGAGCACTGCACCATCACACGCTAGAGTCAAAAATAGGAGAGAGTGCGACAAAAGGCATGGCATGATTGGCACATTAGGGATAAGAAACTTGTAGTGGGATAACTGGTACTTCTATATGACTCCAAGTTTTTGCACCATCCAGGAAATCTCAAGGTGCATTGGTTGGGGCCATATGTTATCACTCATATACTTGATTCAGTGCTTACTAGTTAGAAATAATTGATGGCACACATTACCTTACTTTAACGGGAGTAGGTTGAAGCCCTACTATAAATAAGTCTTCTTGGTGTTTGTAATAAGGTAGTATTTCCAGATACATTAGGTTTCCCTTTATGCATTTCCTTAATGTATTTATTTCATCGTCGCTATGTTTTGTCAATTTTAGCTCTTGTTTGTGTAAATAAGCGTGCTTATGCGCATGAAACTAACTACAATATGAAGCATGTTGATGCGCAGAGGACTGCACATCCTTTTTATGTGGGGTGGATTGTTGGTGACTCTCAGGGATATGCTGTGAAGATATCACATTGTGGGTGTTGAAAGAAGGTTACTAAGGGTAACGTAAAAGATTGCTTCTCAAGATAATAAAGGATGAATATGGATAAGGGAAAGTAAAATGCAAGGTAAGGCAGCGCCATGGTAGTTACTAGGAGATCATGTAGTGACGAGGTATTCAAGCGTGAAGGGGCACATTGAAGAGAAGTCCATGACAAAGGGTAAAGAGGCACGCTAGAAGGTTATAGCTTTGGCGTGAAAATATACTGCGTGGAAATGATAAAAATGGGTCATAAATGAGGAGAATTTGGTAGGTGGAGGAGCAATTAATGCAACAAAAGTAGAAATCTATATAAGGATGGGATGCGATTTCATTTTTACCCTTGCAACTATGAGAATTCAATAGAGAGCCTATACATGAAGAGCATAAAGCTAACTGATTCAAGGTGTGAAGTAAGCGAACCAGGACAGAGAAGAGAGTTGTGTATTAGAAGGGCTTGTATCCCCTAGAAGAAGGGTTTGATAAAGTAGAGTAATACAACAGAGTTAGGGTGTGTAAGTTTGTAATTACAAATTAGGGCATAGAGGAATTAGGTTAGGGTTTGAAGAAAATCACTCAAAACACACCGCAGCTGACCTACAAAACAAAACCCTGTAAGAAAATGGCACCAAAGAAGAAAGCAACACCGATAAAAGAAAAGAAGAAGGTGGTGGTGGAAGAAGAGGAGGAGATGGCCCCGAGAGCAATTTCTCTAAAATGTAGTACCCTAAAGAAGTTATCGTGGGGCAGGAATGGAATACCCACATAAGATAGCAAGATAAGTGAATACAATCACCGAACCAGTGAAAACCAGAAGAAGTTAGATGACCTACTCACCACTCAAACAAACAGGCGCACTGAAGATGGCATGCCGATATATGATGATGCCAGGGAAAATCTACTCAAGGGAAATGGTGTCTACCAGCTTTATGAGCTTCCATACTTTGGAAAGTATGCACCTTTGTATAGATGGCTGATGAGCTGAGTCCATGAGGACTTCTTCTACTTCGCAGGATGGAGGGTAAGACTGACACCCATCCTCATTGCCATAGTTACTAGATTACGGGCAATAGGCAAAGACATTAAGACTGACTTAGCTAAAAAAGTGCCATTTTGGAGACACAAAAGGCACTGGGCTACTAGAAAGGACCGCATGGGATGGACATTGACAAGTTGAAAAATTGTCCAGTAGTACAGCAAAGAAACACATCTAACCACAAAGTTGAATGACCAAGAGTGTTGGTCACAAGTCAATTCTATGTGGTTGCATGTGGCCAAGTGCATGTCGAGAGGAACCACTTATAACATCGCCAGATTCATTACAAAGTGGATAGTCAAGGAAGCATGCGAAGGGAGTAAGATAAGTTTTGGTTGTATCTTACTGAGTTTAGTCTTCATGGAGATCGGGGTACCTGATGGCCCAAAGGAGAACATATGGGAATACCCCATGAATCATAAGTCTCCAGCTGAGTGATTCAGCAAATATCTTTGCAAAGGGTCGATGACGGAGGAGGTTAAGGAGTGCTTTGAGATGTGGTATGATAGGCTCCGTGCAATGTTTGGGGAAGAATGGCACATACCCAAGGATTTTCCCTTGGTCTTGGGAAAATAGGTACAATTTGCAGTCTACCAACATTTCGTATTGCGCACTTTCCAATGGTAGATGGGTTGTGGAGCCCCTGGTGTAAATTGCCATATGCATTCCCCACACAGTTCTTCCAAGCTGCAGTTCATCAATTCACCAACACACGAGGTTGGTATTTAATGCAGACAAGGTAGACTATGAGTATCACACCCTGAGAAAGACTTATGGATATCCAGGGAGGAATGCATATAATGAGAATAACATCTCGAAATCTTAAGCATTAAGCCAGAGATAGTGGCCATCGCAGATATCGGGGCCGCACTAATATACCTCCAACTGAAGCCTAAAATGGAGAATAACAAGTACGTGGAGAACAAATTTGTGCTTCTAGGGCCACCGAAGGGAAAGCATACTATGGAGAACATTTGGTGCCTAGGCCCTCTCGTACCTAGGCAAGATGAGGAGGAAGAGGATGAAGAACCTAAAGATAGTGGTGGCCTAGTGTGGAGAAGGAAGCAGCCATCTGACTAGGAGGGGAGCGTGTGATAAATCCCTAGGGAGAAGGAGCTATAGGGGAGGAGTAGGGTACATAGAGATTTAAGAAGGTGTTTAAGCACACAAGGGCGCAAGGAGGAACCCAGTAGGTGAAGGAGCCAGAGGAGAAGAAATGGAGAAAACTTAGGCTGAGTGAGGAAACAGAGGAATCTGAGGAGAAGGTGCCTTCATCTCCAATTGGGAGGAGCCTCAACATGAGGAGGAGAAGATGGAAGGAGAAGAAGGGGGTCAATCAGAGGCTACATAGGACAAGGGTGGGGATACATCTAGTATTCCCAACCTTGATGCAACCATTCCAAGAGGACCCCGATCCCGTCGAATAGGGGAGGACGCCAAGGCACATGCCATGGGGTATGCAGAAGACCCAAAGCTGATCATTCACACTTGGTTCCAGTACCATCGAGTAGAAGGATTTATTTGGATGGGTGCTCATGGATGAGGACAAGGTGACTCTATGCATAAGGAAGCAACTCTCATGGTCTATACACACACACATGGATGAGCCCGACTTTGATGTCGGTAAAAGAATCATGCCTGTCATGGCGGTTAAAGAAAGCATCTCAAATGTGCCACAAGACAATCAAACCAATAATGATGTTAGATGACTAGGTGAGCAATGCTCTAGTAAAAGTATCCTCCGAGGTAGTAAGAAGAAACATAGATAAATCTGCTACCATCAAGGCACTGATAGAGAGATTAAAGGCCAAGGATGTGGAGATAACATGCCTAGTCTAGGAAAAGGACTTGATCAAAAGAAAGTATGACACTTTTGTTAGTATGGCAAAGGAAATTGGAGATGATGTTCTAAAGGTATGCCCAAATCTGGAATCTCAGGTACCAAAAGAATTTCTTTCTACAATGCACTATGTGAAAACAATGATAACATTAGTGTTGGAGGATGAAAAGGTGCACAAATCTTCATAGCCCAAGGACTCTGGGGAAAAGACAAGAAAGGCACAGGCTGCAGTAGCTAGGAAAATTACTACTTATGAAGGTCTACTGCAAGCCACCTACGATGAACTGAAGAAGGATGATCATGCGTTAACCATATGCACAACCCCAGATGCACTAATCATGGTAAAAACCTTGGAGGAAGAAAATGAGGTCCACAAAGTGATGAAGGATGCTTCGCTAGGCCACGCTGATTGCCTAGTTCTTGTAAAATAGAAGCACAAGGCACTAGCTACAACGTAGGCACCCCATAAGGAGAGGTTGGAGGAGCTAGGAAAGCTCATTGCTCATAGGATGGATGTACTGGAAGGGTTGCAAACCTCTATGTCAAACATACTGCTTGTAATACAAAATGAGTAAGGGAAACTCTCCATGGAAGAGCTGTGGTCCATCATTGTAGACATGCTTTGAAAATGGGAGCCGTGTAACAGCAGTGGTAGAACCTCAAAGCAGATATCAAAGAAGAATATCCAGAGTTGAAGCTTCAGGATGAGACAGAGGGGCCCGAGGCCTAAACAATTTTGTTGTGTATATCTTTTCAAGATTATTATTGAACATTCTTATAACATTCTTTATTTATCCATTCTATGTATAAGTATTGAGCATCGCCATTGTTGGGGAGATAATGAGATTAGTGTGGGGTAATGTTTTCTCCTTGCACTCGAGTCCACGTGGAAGAATGGCATAGGAGCAAAAGCATGAAGTAATAGGAAGGCATCACGCGTGGAGATGTAGGGTAAGACTCTCAAGAACTTAGTTGATTTTGGAGATCAGGTCTATTCTTAGAGATTGGCATGTGGAGCACACAAAGCAATGTCGAGATTTGTGCACCACTCTTCATGGGGATTTTGGAAGGACATATCAACTAATTATTGCATGGGCATATGTTAAGCATAGATCCATCATTTCAGTTAACTATCAACATTCTATAGGTAACATACTTGCATGTATGGCTATAATTGTAAAAAGGCACGTGGCTGTTATTAGCATGCGACCTATTTCTGGTAGAGTTAAGTGGTGAAGGGTTAGTTCCCCTCCCTATATATATATATATATATGTAATGAACTACTTAAAGGATATATATAGAGAGACATACATAGAGAATGGATGGAACCACATGCGACTGGATGATTGTAATAGATCCATGTACACATGCCTGGTATTGTATGAAGCTACTGTATTGTTGGTTTAATGAATAGATAAAGAAAATTGACCGAACAAAGTGTGTGATGTGTTTTATCAATGCATGTTATTACTTTCATGATGATATACTTTTATCCCTTATAGATCTGGTTGGATATAAATGGTGAATGGATGGATTAGTTCCTAAAATATATGTTTACTATTTTATCATACCACCATTCTGCTATTACAACTATTAAGAGGGACCTGGTACCTTTGCACGCTTTGAGTGAGCGCTCAGCCTAGGTTGAGTGATGTGCCAGCGTGACTAGGTGTTTACTAAAAAATCTAGGTTGCATCATACAACAACTTCCAATCATTCAATGAGAGTAAAAATTTCATAGTATACCTGTAAACATTAGGTAAGGTAAGAAAAAGTAATACAAAGTAGTGCAAGGATAGACAATTAATCAAAATACATTAGTTTCATTTCTTAATAATATGCATAGTACATCATTATAGCAAGAAGAGGCATGTATTCCTCATCACATATCTTAGAATGAATTCTTGGAGTCCCAAATCCACCTAAAAGAGAAGAAGAGGGAACAACGTAAAGTGTCTAATTTTTTTACAATAATGTTCCTATTTTAGTTAATAGAATTTGAGTGAATGATATAGGAGAAAAAAATTCCTAAATTCTAGGCATGATTGCAGCATATCATGGAAGCCATGCATTTTCCTATATCCCGTATAATTACCCATGATTCCTATAGCATAACTTGTTCGAGAAGAAAGACCCCCATACCTTCATTAATATTTTTAATTTAATTCATTAAAATATTATTTAATATTTTTTTGGAAGGCATTTTATGTCCTAGGAGGGACCTACATGGTTAACCCTTATATTGAAGGGGTCTCGGGAGGTGACACAGTAAATAGCTCACCGCCAAACCCAGCAAGTTAGATCTCCGAATCCGCATTTCAAGTTTTACAAGTTCCTCAAAGCAAACTCCCCACCTTCCATTTTTCCTTGGCCCCGTTGATCCCTAAAAAGGCTTACCTTTCACTAAATGGGAATGTCTCAAGTCACCTCCTACACTACATGCAATCAACTCGATCGATGACTTGGTCCTTAAAATGACACCGTTTACATTAGTCTTTCCTATCTCTAAAACTAATTCCAACATGTTCCTGAAATACCCACCAAGCACCTTGGGAATCCCTCACCATGTCACTATTGACTTTGAACATTAGAGTCTAATCTAAATTTCACCCAAACCGGTGAGCGCCTCACCCCACCGTGAAAAATTCGATGCTGCAAAGTCTAAAATCTAGGCCGCTCGGACCCCAAAAAAATGGAATACATTGGAATATGACTTTAGACTTCCAACCTACCAATGCATGTAACTCATCCCTCAAACTACAAAAATATTCCATCTAAATTTCTTTCCACCTTGGTTCCAAAATCGCATCTCGATGTTGACCGTGACTTGTCCAAAGGCTTGACTTCTAAACACATCGACTTCCAAGAAAGTTGATCGCTTTAGACTTTCGTGACTATTTACCCATCGACATCTTACCCTACATCACACCGAGGTCTCGATATGTGCGACCTTCAAATTGCTTAAACAGCTCAACCAATGCATTATTAAGCTCAAGCCAACTTTCCTTCATGCCAAGCCCCTTAAGAATCGACATATCTATCGACATACTTGATCCAAATCATGCACCTCAAAAAACTCCCCGTGTGTTGATTTCCCCAATGTCTAACTCAATTAATTTTTTTGAACACCGCTTCATACCCCGCCATGTCAATCCATCCTTTCATTCAACTTAATACATCCATCGAGCTAACCCTCCTTTTCCCGACTTGTCGAGCCACATGCATCCACCCACCGAGATCCGTGAGCCATTCTATCAAGTTGTCTCTTTAATGCAACCTAACCACATCCAAGCATGGAGATCACCTGAGATATTTTAAATCCGGCCTCCCAAGCATCTCATCAGCTCTCTGAGTAGCTCTCATAACATCTCGGTGAGTTGGTTGGGTCCCCACACCATTTTTCACATTTCCTCAATTCTTCCCCGACCTCTTAATTTTTCTTGTACTTTTTTGAGAGTAAGTGGATCATGAAGGTGCAATGGGTCATCTAAAAGTAATAATTTTTGAAGTCTTAGTCATTTCACCTATTGTTTAGACCGAATGTGAGCATCGGAGCTGTATTATTACCCCGAGTAATCTTTGGACCTTAATAACCTAGAAGAAAAATTATCCAAAATTATTTCAACCTTATTGAAAACATTGAATATGCTACCAAAAAAATTATTTTCACCTAAAGCACCCTAGATCCTTCTATGAAGTTCCATTGATTTCCAAAGTTCAAATTTTCCATATTTTCCATTTTCACCTAGGGGTGAAAATAGATAACAGTCCTAAAGGATGTTTCTAAACAAACAAAACCTTTAGATGTTGTGACCCTTGACCCAATGGTATTTATAGTAATCATTCTCTCGAGACCATGAGGGGTTTTAAATGGATGTGTTTATAGGCATTAAGTTTTCATCACCCACCTACTCTCTAAACATGTGCATTGATTTACCAAAACCTATAAACATTACCTAATTCATTCCCCTCACCCTATACAATCAATTTTTAACCCCTTGAAAATTAAATTTCACACATATAAACTTTACCTTAACCCCCTAGACCACCTAACCATTTCTAAAACATCTCTCACCCATTTTATCCTAACCTCTTAACCTCCCCAACTTGTCTAACCTCATACAAACCATATTTAATCATTCCCAGCACTGAGAATACCATTAAGGAAGTGGTTTAAACCAATTCTAAATGATTTCCTATTTTTTCAAATCAGTGGAAATTCTTAAAAATCACTAGTGATTATAAATAGGAGTTTTAACTCCTCTTTCAAGAATTTTCAAAAAAATTTGACATTCGTGCATCTCTTTCTTTGATCCAAGTAGTGAAAATATTCTAGTCCATGGATCTCCAAGCCTAACAACAACATCAAAGCCTCTTCAAAAGCATGCAACACACTAATCTTTATAGCCTTATCTCTAACAACCTTTCGAGGAAATCAAAAGTCAACAACATCAATTTCAATCATCATCTACAGTTTTTCTATAGATTTTCCACACTCCAATGTACTCCTTTTATCTTGTCACTTCTCTTATCATATAAACATTTGTAAAATCATCTATTTAGGTCTCGGTTTGTATCAACTTGCCATTTTTAGAGAAAATAAATATTTTCATAGTAGTCGCAATGATTCCTCATAATCTCCCATAATTATCTTAAATCATTAGCGATTCTGTTGAATCACTTGTGATTTTTGTCTTTTAAGGATTTTTTAATCAATCGTATATACTACTTTGTATATCTCTCAATTTAAATTGTCTCTTGCAAGTATGTCTTTTCCTTAGATGACTATTCCAAGCCAATCACATCCTATCACAAACATTTTCAACCTCCCCGATCTTCTAGTAACCCGTCATGTGGGAGAATTTTGACATCTTCCATGAGCTTATGTTGTGTTCCATCAAGTTTTCACCGACTTCAAGGACATAAAGAATTAACTCAATTTCCTCCATGAAATCCAACAAGAAACCACAAACTACTAGTATGATTATTTCGAAGCTTTCCGTATAGCCCCCACATTAGTCTCGTCCACCTACGAAGTGGAAAAGGATTTTCCTTTCAACCTTGAGTTTTAGCTCTATCCTTATCATTATCATTATCTATTTTATCATTATTATCAAAGCACTTAATTGTTTAAAAATGAGCTGATATCCTCTAAGGAAGTCCCTTTGGATTCTTGGAATCGACCTTTGATGAGAATCTCGTAATCCCATTTTGTATAATATTCCTTTTTTTTATCTATCTTTGATTTCATGACTCTTCATTTTTGAAAGGATGAGTTCTTATCTACTTGCTACATCCGACCTTCCCGACACTTTGTGAATGTTAATGCAGTATCATTAAACCCCCGCCTTGTTTGAAGTTTTAGGTACATTCCAAACTTAATAACATATACCTAAAATTTACCTAATACAATGTTAATGGGAAAAATATGAGGAAGGGTGATCCTACATGAAGCTAGGAGTTTTTCTAAAACTATGCTATAGTATTATCCGATAGGTGTGTAATTACGTTGAGGGCGTGAGCCTTAGGAAGCCAAATGTTCCCCGAAAGTGGTTTTTATGATCACCACATTTGATGAAGTTTTCAATTTACCATGACTGGAAGATGGTTTGAATGAAGATTTAGGTTTAGGTTTATTTGATCTGAGTTTGACCCTACCATCCTCGAGGGTGCAAAGTTCTAATTTATGATCCATAGTGAAGGATACATAAAAAATTGGAAAGATTGGATTTGTAATCTTGATGATATATGTTTAGCATAAGAACAAGAAAAGAAATTTAAAAATTCATTTTATGGGAGGGAGAAGGATAATTGATTGATATTAATACCCCTCAATGGGGAAGAAGTCTAGAGTATATTCATCCTCAAATTGTTTAATGGTATAAAGATCTGCAATGGTAACTTTACAAGTGATGTTAGTCAATAAATGTTCTATGAAAATTTGTGTGAGATGTGTGAAGGAAAAGAGTTAGTACTTGTTAGATATTATTATATCAATCTAGTGCGAGCTCAACTAAAGACATAGTGAATGTCCTCAACATAAGGTCCTAGTCATGTGAGGTAATATAATTGAGGGTAATCTTTACTATACAACTTAAGGAACTTTGGGAGTTTCGAGTGTGGATGGTATGTTGTGTATGGTACGGAGGGATGGATGGGTTCATTACAGATTTGTTTGTAAGATAACATATTTTTAGGACCCCTAGAAGGATTTTCTAGACTCAAGATCGCATTAATTGGTGCTTATAAAGAATAATTTTATGATGGTTATCGGGGTTGAATGAAGAAGATCACGACATATTACATGTATGTGGGTTTTCTTTTTGATACAATTGGTATGTAAAGGAATATTATGTATAATACCAATACTTGTAGGAATGTTATACGAAGTTGTAAGACTAATAGTTATGAGTGTTGACTATATTGTTACTAGATAGGAATTGAAATCTTAATGAAAGGTTTTGACTATCGGGGTATATATTGTAAGAGGATGGATGTATGGATAAGTGGTTGAGATTGTTTTGGTATATGTTGCAATGGAATATAGGTATTAATGAGTTTTTGGGATGGTTGAGGTATATAATAAGTACTAATATATGTAAGAGGGGTGTTCTATACCTGTTGTGAAGAAGGATGTGTACTAGTAATGAAACCGGTGTTGATAAGGGGTAGTGATGTAGCGATGGAAATGAATAATATCTGAACTAAAAGGTGGGTTGATCTGATGAGATAAGAGGGATGACATATGATCTCACATGTGGTGTAGAAGAGATGTTGAAGGCTATGGGGCTCAATGTGGAAGGAAATGTGTCTATATTCTTTTGTGAAGATGATAAACCATATGAAGGATATAGGGAGGAAGATGGTTTTTAATTGGTTGTATCTTGTGATGAAATGAAATTAATATCAAAAGTGATGATAGTTATCGATGACACAGGGGCCGATGTTTTTATTCCACCAACAAAGGAATAAGGATGAATTTGTTAGATAACTAGCTCATGATTAGGGTCAATAAGTTGGGAGAGGTCGAAAGTGATGTTGGATATGGGAGGTCATTTTTAAGGTGTGGGTAGTTGGAGGAAAAATAATTAAGTAACATGATAGGCGTTTAGAGCCATGGAGTTTGAATCTAAAATATCTCGTGAATAATGGATCAATGCTATTGAAGAAATGAAGATTAGGTGGATCGGGATTTCTAATGTGGGTGATTGACTGTTAGGAGAGTGTGGGGGTTATTGATTGGATTTTGGTGGTGACAAAGATGATCAATATTGTTCAATTAAGCATGGAATGTCATCAAGGTGAGACTTGACATTTTCTAAGGATTATTGGAAACATTCAATCATGTTATTGGAGTCTTCTAGACAATATTATTTTCTAGTTAGGACAATAAAATAAAAAAACACTCACTAAAAAAGAAGAGGAAGCTAGATGGTTGGATACTACAACAAAAACAAGTCATACAAGGGAATTTTTTATTATCTTGATTAAATTAAGAAAGGATGAAATGTGAAAAAGGTTTAAAAGGTACTAAGAAATGGCAGTCTAAGGATGGTTTCAGTGATGTTAAAGGATGGAGTCCTTGATATACCCAAAGGTAACTGAGGCCCAAATCTATGTTAGTGTTGGTATAACACATGGTATTAGAGCCTATCCCCTCACTTCAACAACCACCAAAAATGAAGGTATCAGTGCTTATCTAGTAAACCACCCACTATCTTATTTATACTTAGCCGTAACACCGACTCAAATTATTCTCTTGGTGATGAAATCCAAGGAATTCCATCCGGGAAGGATTGTTTTAATACAAGTTATATTTTAATGTGATTTGGTTGTGTGTTGAGGGAGTTAATGCAATTCCTTAAACTCCAAATTAAACTATGTCATCGGAAGAAAATAAATGTTCCTTTTAAATTCCAAAGGAAATGGTCATTCTATGAGTACAAACACACAAATACAATATTGAAAAGGAAAATGGTGGGATAAATGAATGTACACGTGATCATTTTTCCTTTTTTATTTTATGATTTATAATTTTAAGCAACAACAACAACAACAAAAAAGTGCTCCATGCTTTGAAAAATTAGAAAAATAGAAGATAAAAGAAATGAAAGATAAAATGGAAATCTAAACAAAGAAGGGACTAAGAGGTCCCACCAGGTGTGCCAGAATGTTTAAGGTAGATTTTAGTTAGTGATATAAAATGCAGAAAGTACCTAAATCTCAAATAAGAAGGGTTTATCAATACCTACATTAACATCCGCAATGTTACTATGATGGAATTTTGATAATGTGATGAATGATCCCTCTTTCATCAAGTGGGAATACATGTAAGAAATGATAATTAAACAAAATTAACTAGATAAATAAGATAATGAGTTGCTCGAAAAAGGCCAATCCTAGGAATCCAAAGGGACTTCCTTAAAGGGTGTCAACTTTTTTGACATAATTAATTTGGGTCGATAAAAATTATAAGATAAATGATGAAAAAGATAAAATTCAAGGGGAATAGTAAGGCCCCTATTCTTCTTTGCATGTGTCCCGGATATGGTTGTGGCTAGCTCAAAGTATTCAAAGTAATTGTACTAGTACTTCTTGGTTGCTTTTCGATTTTGTTAAGGATATCGTACTAATCTTTGATGTCCTCAAAGTTTTGTTAAAATTATATGGTACACAAAGTGAGTTCATGGAGGATGTCAAACTACTCCCACACAAACAACTGTTGGATGACCTGGATGGTCATAAATGCTAGTGATGGGATGTGATGACTTGGAACAATTATCTACAAAAAGTATACTCTTATAGAAAATTTGTTAGATCAAACCATATTGATAAAAATATGAATTAAACTAAAAAGATCTATAAATGAAAGGGATTGAAGACAATCATAGATCGTTGGAGATTAGAGAAAAAATGTTTGTTTTTGATAAAGTATGAATAAACAATAAAAAGTATGCAAAAGAGATATTGATGTTTGTTAAGGTTGATTATGGAAAGCCTAGAAGTATGTGATATTCATAAATAGATGTTTGAGTGTGTTTAAGGGGCTTAAATATTAAAAAAGGGTTAAGGAAACCAATCTATAGTGATTAGATAGTAAATTTTTCTCTAATAAAAAGACTAATAAAGCAGATATTGATGAAAACCAAAGAGGCCTCGAAAAATGAAAAGATGAGCTATAGGAAATTTGTAACTCTGTAGGGTTCTTAAAATAGAGATTTGGGATATTTTAAGAGGTCAAATAGAAGAGGAAAATAGAAAGGTTTTGATATATGATTATTGGTGGTTGATGATGATCCCTATGGGAATAACTAATATCCTACAAGTGGTCTAAATGACTGAATGAGAGACAAGTTTTGACAAGATTAGACTAAAAGAAACCGATGATAAAATGTAAATGATAACTTCTATAAAGTAAATAGATAAAATGATGAAAAGGATGGTACCAACCTTGATAAATGTCCGGAGGTGACAGAGTTGTTTGAATATTGATCCCATAGAGTTCCTACAATCTTGATGGCTATGACGGTAACATGTCAATAAATTTTACCCATGATGATGTCATTTAGGGAGGCAGTAATGTTTCCTTGAACACAAGTAAATATTTATTAATAAATAGAGAAGGAAGGAAGAGGTTGACTAAGTATAATCGAAAACATCCACAATGATCACCCCCGATCAAAGATTGTCGTCAATTTTATCGTAAAAGTTAAAACCAATAAGAGGAAAAATGGAAAATGGTTAAAACTACTTGCCATCCATGATATCAGGTTATTGGGAAACGATGGCAGGTTCAGGATTCAAGTTTTAGGAGGTTAGGGGGTTAGGATAAGTGGGAAAAATTGGTTTTAGGTATTTTCAAGTGCTTAAGGGAAAATAAATGGATTTTAGACAGGTAAAATGGGTTTTACGAAGGTGGATTTCATGATACTTAGGATATGGATACTAGTGATAGATAATGATAATTTTATCTATGTGTAGGGTCACCTAGGGGTGAAAACAAGTTTTCTACACATACATATATGTAGAAAACATAACAATGATAAGTAAGTCATCATATAACCAAATATCTAAATCATATATATATATATATATATATATATATATATATATATATTGAATCAAGTCCTATACATTGGAAAAAATAATATAAAATGGCTCGCACATCTATAAATGAATTAAGTACCCTCGCCCCACTGTGGGGTTCAATGGATGATTTGGGATGATGTGACTCTGCTATATAATCTTGTTCTCCAAGCTAGGGACAACACCCTAGATCAAGCTCTAGAGGCTTGTCCTTGTGTTCTCATCAACCGTGTCTCTAATGAAGTAATCCATTCCAAATATATCTAGTAATTTGATAGGATAGCTTCATACTCATGTACTAGGGATACCTTCTCCCATAATAGGATCTCGTAGCATCACATATATGCTTTAGATGGACTCCCGCACGCTTTGTGTGTCTTTATATCGCTACAATGACCTGGATGCCTTACCAACTAGATGGAATGATCTCACTAAATCCCTAGCATGGTGCTGATAGATCCACCATCATTGTAGTATCCTTGAAATCTAAAATAGATTCCAATATCTCATGGGTGGAGATATCAATTAGGGAGTGCCACTACTCTATCATCTACTCTACAAAAGTAAAAATTCACATACATTACTAACAATGTCACATAAGTTTATAAAAAATAATTTAACTAACATGATATCACTCATACATGGATTTTTGAGTCTCTTGATGATGGTATTGCCATATTCTTGTCCACCCAACACCTTCTCTACCTTATTGTCGTGATGAGGTATGAATCCTATGTATTGTGCCTAGCAGCTTATAGGGAACTAATATCATCCCATCTCTCCGCATTGTTAGGGCCTCTATCTTGATGCATGGCCATATAAAATCTAGACTATATAATAATCTATCCTCTTAGATGTCTCATCTTTTGCTCTTGAAGCCATTAATCCAGCTTGTTTGGCTCCCTTTCTTATGGTACTAGGACCCACTCTAGCCTCGCAACCCCGTGTCTACGCATCCTCCATAAGACCCTTCCTCCGAAACACTATCCACTATGATATGTGGTGGACCTGTAGCATTCCCACCATGTATACATTGTCACCACCTATTATACCCACTACACGTAACCTACAAGGTCATACTTTTGGAATACAAACATCTACTCTTGTAGCCTCTTTGACATGAAGACACCGGTATAGTGGTAACTATGGTATCAATGTTGTTGTTGACCTTCCAAAATATATCAGTACTATATCTAACACATGTCCCTCCACCCAATACAAATAGTGTCCCATCACCTCTGTCATGGCCTTTAAAGAATCTACTATGGCCAATCTAGGCCACTAATCCATGTTGCCTATGTAAGGCTACTACATCAAATCATCTGGACCCACTTGTGCAAGTGGTTGGTATATCCAAAATTATCTAATTTTTGGCCCTTATGGCCACTAAATTAGTTTCCAAGAATCTTATACTAATACTTTTGGTGTCCTAGTCATCATGTACATTAGGAATCAATAATATACATCAACGGTGTCAATAATATGATTGACATCATGATCCTCTTTCCTATGTGTTACACCATGTAAAGTTCATGAACCAACCGTAACCATATCATGGTGCCCTAACTAAATATTGTACCATGATCTACAACATACCAACATACTACTATCAAGAAAAATGTGACAGCTCTATCACCTTTTGACACACTATGCATGTCACCATAATACCCATGACTACCTTCCGGATGTCCTGAATCCCTACAACATGCATTGCGATTATTCAAATGCATAACATACACTCATCATATGTACTACTCCCTATAGCCCACATGTCCAAGGCTCTTCACTCTATAACATCGTGTGTGAAATCATAGTATATGCAGTGCCTTGAATCATGTTGGTGAGAAAAAAATTTAGGTGGACAAATTGATGGGTATCCACTAATGCACTAAGAATCTAGGTCCCTCTACTTGAATGGTGCAGCTCCATTTATTACGTATGAATTAAATAAAAATCTATCGTGGTGTGAAAGTGACGAATTTTCTAAGAGAGTAGGAAAGGGAGTGGAAAAAAAGAGATGGGGGATTAATATTGTAGGTAGAAATGTAGACACAAATTTTTTGTATCGTTCATCTCCTTCACCTTGTGTTCACTCTCTTTCATCAAGATTTCCCATTTGAATTCCTTTTCCCTCCTAAATTTAATTAATTTCATTTCCTAAAAAATTACATGTCTAATTAATTAATTAATCCATTTTAAATTCCCAATCCTCATTACATGTTGAATATGCTCCATGTCAATTCACTTGTGAATTTAAAATTCAAATTTAATCCATGTCACTCCACTACTGAATTTAATATTCAAATTTAATCCATGTCACTCCACTTATGAATTTAATATTCAAATTTAATTGATATTCCTCCACTTATGAATATTATATTCAAATTTAATCCATATACATCCACTTGTGAATTTAATATTCAAATTTAATCCATGACAATCCACTTATGAATTTAATATTCAAATCTAATCCCCCACTTATCTAATCAGGTTTACTTTTCTAAATCATGATTACCCAAAACCCCCAAATTAATCTCACCCTTAGGTGGTAAATAAGAAACTCCTCCCCTCTTTCAAATAAACTAGAAATCATATAGATCTCTGAATTATTATTTCACCAATAATTCCACTAATATCATCCTAATGTCCACTTGATGCCCCTTAGTCATCTAATTTTATTGCATCCTTTTTCTTGTCTTTTTCTAGATCTTCTATAGGTCTCTTAACATTCTACCATCCTGTCTTGATATCACACATTTTGGATCAGTTCTACTCCTGTAGCCATTGACCATACTATTTTCTCTTGCATCACCATTGACCTTCTCTCTCGGTTTGGATTTTATTTTTGACATTTCTAGTATCGTTATCATTTCAGCTTATTTTAGCTTATCGTATATACTTTAGATTGTGTTATCTACATACTTCCAATTCATTTTTGGTCATCTGTTATTGTTATCAAAATGTGGGCGCACATCCTTCCTAGGAATATTTTGCTTCCCGTAATCGACTTCATCAAGTAGCTGAACATATCCATTTCTAATCCTTTTTCATGTTTAGTCTTCATTCTTGTGTAGGTTATCAATTCGCAATAGGGTGGATTTATATTTTTATGTGCCCATACCATGATCATTTTCATCCACATCAAGAGGTTTTGAAACCTTCCCATTTTCTAAGGTTTTCTTGATTTCTAGTTTAGTATTCTCTAGCCTAAAGAAGGAAGTGTAAAATATTGACAAGAAAGAAAATAATATTCATGAAAGCATTAATTAGAATACTTAAACACACATAGATAGAAAGAAACAACTATCATATTAGAAATAAGACAAGATAATATTATAAAGAAAAAATTTCAGTAATCTCCTCATAAAAAGGCAAGAAACTCCTTTCTCTTTGATTGAAGTTTTAACAAAGTTGTACGTAGTAGGAAATGGAAGAAGGAGGGAAATATAATGAATTTTATCTCTTTTTATTCTTCACAAGTAGTAATCTCTCATGACTATACAAAATTGAAAACCCTTAAGAATGAGGGTGTCATTGCAATTTATAGACTTTGAAAATTATCTTCACCTACCCCCACGTGACCTTTAATTTGTCCTTTCCACTCGCGACTCTTGAAATTCCAAGGAAAGAACATTAAGTCCCCTTTTAGTTGTTAAGGGTGACTTATTTCATTTTATACTATAGTCATATTAATAATTTGGATGAACATCACGATTTGTCGAATGGATAATTAGAAAGGGGGTAGAGAATAGAAGGAAGAATGAAGGGAGAAAGAGGGAGAATGCTTCATAGAATGAATGGGGATGCTTACACTTTTGATGAATATATATCAGAAAATGATCAAAACATCCTCCTTTTACATGATGCCCAAATACCCTAGACCACAAAATGAGTGTTTAGAAACATTATTTGAGGATCTCCCAATGTGAGCTTGGGATGGAAACATTCACTACTCATGATGATCTACCTTGATAATTGATATATGAAACTCCTTAGATCATTGAGATTACCCTGACCATATTATTTCAAATCACCCAACTCACCAAGAGATGAAAATGAATCGACTGTTGCACTCTGTGATGATCTTCCTTTCTTATGGACACTATTGCGCTCAAGATGATGCTTTCAGGACCCTTATGAAGTTCTTGTTCCTTTTTTGAGCTATGAAATCATCCCATTACCATGAAAATATTTGAAAAAGTGTAAAAATGAGTTCAAATGGATCCATATGCAAATTTCTACACCAAGAAGAAAGACTTTCTATTTTTAGTAAGTAGGATTGAGACCTGTTATTTTGGGACATATCACCCATTTTACCTCAATATGACATTTTGAATGTTATAGCACACTTCATACTCATCAATTGATGATGCAGTTATTTTTAGACATTTTCTATTTTTAGTAGGTTTCTTTTTCCGACCTACTATTTTGAGAAAATCAACATTTTATCTTATCTTTCATTTTATATTTTTTTGACTTTCCTAGGTGATCCAAACTTGCAATTAAGGGAACTTATTTTTTTAGCATGTGGAGGAGCATATAATATGATATTTTTATTAAGTGAAAAAATATACCTTGGTTTGTGAAGGGGATGATATTTTTAGATTTGGGTCTTCATTGCAATCTCAAGCTCCAAATTTACTATGTTTTTCCAACCAAGTGCATGGAAATAATAAAAAAATTCTTGGTTAGATATTTAGGAATAGAGCTACCATGGAATCTATTAATTGAGTAAATGATATTTTTATAGTGTTATTCTCCACCTTGGATCACGATGAATTCAACTTCACTGGGATATGTTTTTCTCCTTGAACTTGTGCATAACAGCTTTAGCTTGATCAGTTCACCGGTGTGATGGGAAATCAAAGAAATGAAAGTTGAGGATAAAAAATATTGTTTTATTTCCATTAATAATCTATGGAATCTTTTTATATTCCATAAATTTCTTCTTTAAGGCCTCTGAAAATGGAGAAGTTTGTAAAAAATCTCACTTCGATTCACGCAACATATAATGAGATATGTGTTTTTCATGATTATCATTATGAAGTCATTCTAGAAAAAATTGGGCATGGAAATAGCATAAAAATAAAGGTTTTGGATGTTATTTCAGTGCTAAACTAGTTGGAATGGATTTTAAATAATGAAATTTCTAGGTGGGATTAATGGAAATGGATTTTTAATGTTCTTTACGGGAGTGGAGTTCTCATACGCATGGGAAAGAAACACTAGAAGAAGTTATAAATTTGGAAAAAAATAAAATAAATATTCATTGGATTTGGAAAAAAATATCCCATGTGTCCCAAGTGTTTAGGTCATATGGTGCACAAAATGTTTCCTCACCTTGAGCATGACAAGTGACATTGTGATATTAGATGGGGAGGGAGAGCAAAAACAATACTTAAAAACACCCGTGGGCTCAAACCGGGTCGTATGGGTGAATAGGGAAGGGATAGGATTGGGATAATTTTTATTTACCAAATTTACCAAGGGTATGGGATGGATGGTGTAAAAAAATTTACACACGATTGGCGAATGTTCAATCGATGACGGAGAGTGCTCAAGATCAATACAAGGGGGTTTAATCGGCTTGTTTGAGCTCCAGCGTGGTCACATGAGATTTCATAAGTTTATTTAGGGGCTAGGAAAAAAATTTGTTGCTTTTGTCCCAAGGGAATGAGATAGTTAGGATAACAAATTTAACTTTGATACTGGGAGTGACATGTGTCCATCCAAAAAATTGTCTAAGTCTTAGAGCGTACCTTGGAGAGGAACTTGACGAAGGCATAACTTGAGCATCCAAAGGTTTTTTTAAAAGAATTTCTATGCTATTTTTACTTGAAATATAATTTCAAGAAGTATGGGATGGGTATCAAGTATTGAATCTTCTTGAAAATACCTCAAAATAACTTTTTTTATGGGATCAAAACTTTTACATGCGTAAAATAATTGTGGGAAGAATCGATGATGTCATGTAAAAATGTGAAAAAAATCACATAGAGAATTAATATAAAATTCCAAAGATATATTTTTAACTTCTAATGCATCTAGAAGCTCCTGTAATCACTTCCTGAAGCTCGGTGTTGTTTTCGTCTCCATGCTCCTTCACCTTCAAAAATACGCTTTTGTTGAACTTGTCCCTAAACGTTTAAAACTTTCCAAAATATTCAAAAATCAGTTGCCAAATGTTCCTATCTCCTCATAGCTACTCCTTTATGAATTTTTCCTTACAAATTTACTCTAGGGGGTGTGCACCATGCCTTAGAAAGGGTTAAAATATCCATTTTTAGGACTCTTGAAAAGTCTTCCTCAAAAGAATATCTCGCAATCACTTGAATGAACTTGATTTCATAAATAACCTATGGAGAAGACTGATACAATAGAAAATATCACTTTATAGGGTAGTATAGGCCTAGTATAGGGGATGGACTCACCGGAGGGGTGTCGGGTAATGTTTACAATGAAATTTTTTTACACTAGGTTATAGTTGTCTTGTTTCAATGTTAAAATTTGCTCTTGTAAAAACACAAGAAAAGAAATGGATCTAATTTGGGAATTTTTACAGATAAAAAAGTGAGGACAAGATGAGAATGAACTCTATAATCTCATTTTACAATTCAAACCAATACCTTATCCATTGGGCTTTATAGAGTCACTTTTCACAACAAGAGATTGACTTAAAGGATTTGACACACACAAAACAAAAGTACCATACCACAATGAAAATGATATATACATGATAGGAAAAGGGAAACACACACTTAAATTACCAATGGTATAATGTGGGTAAAACCCCACTTTCACTGAAGCACTTTTCCTTTTCAGAAGTTACCTTCGAAGAAGTAACACTGAATGATGATGTTCTGCAAATCCATTGAGTGGTTTAAGAAAGTATTCTTATTTCATCAAATTCTTATAAAAGATAGGTAATTTCATGAATAATTGTATGCTTGGGAGGAGTGATCTTATATGAGCTTCTTGATACTCAAATATTCTCTTAGAAATTCCACTGTTACCACTAAATTGGGAACCAATTCTAAATTTCTTGTTGCATTCCATGTTCCCCACACTTTGCTAATTTCACATTTTTTATCTCGTTATTTCCCCAAGGATGATCTCTGATTAGGATATTTTAATGTTACAAATTCTTTTCTTTTCCATATTCATGCTTACTAACAACTTCCCCACAAGTGATCTTGAATTCACTATTTTTTCCATTATGTCTTGAGGTGTTTTAACATTGAATGAAGAATCAAAAATAACCTCATACTTATCTTGTATGGCCATAGCATGTGCTAAGAGCTCAAGAAATAACTTAGGATATTCCATTCCTTCTGCCACTTTTAAGATTTCTTACACATAGTCCTTCTTTAGAATTACCAAAATCTCATCTTTACATTCATTTGTGGACGATTTGTGTTGTAATTCGAGGCAACCATCGAGAATAATTTCCTCACCATCCCAAAGCTCATTGTATTCCAATGTTCCTTTTCTAGGGAGTCTTAACCTCGAGGAATTCAAACCTCTCTACTTCACATGTTTCAACATAGAAAGAATGCTCCTCTAAGAATGGGAAAGAAAACAATTCACTTTCATCATTACATTCATCAATCATTTTTGTAAGAGGTACATAAGAGTTTTAACCTTGTTTTCTTTCATCATGATTGAAATCCAAATTGGTTGAGAATTCATTATTTGATTCGCACTTGTCTTGTAAATATATGACTTGGATGAGGAGTTCAAGACTGAGGTGGGGGTCCTTAGTCCCTTCTACAACTCTTATAAATTCTTTTATGAAGTATTCTTTTAAAATCCTATTATAAGTTGGATTTTATCTTCCATGAGTGACATGATGGAGATAATATTAATCTTCGGATGGGAATTATAACACCTCCTCATCATGGGGAACATGTCAACTGATTTCTCTACTTGAAATTCATCAGAACTATCTCCTCATCTTTATGGCTTGCATCATTTGACAAATCAAGGCTATCCTCTTGTAACTCAAAATTCTTGAATATTTCTTCAAGATTAAGGATATCTCAATAAAGAATTCTTGGTCATATCAAGAATGGGATCACCTCATCCTCTTCATATGTTATGAGGTGATTCATCCTCCTAATATCTTAGTACAAGATGTTAGATCCTTTATTTCTCAACTTTTACATTGTATACCTCATCTTCTTCACTAAGAGAAATTTTTGATATCTCCCTTAACTAGAATGGTTGAGAAAGACCAATTATTTTTTGTTTTTCCTTCCATCTATCAATAGAATATTCTACTCAATAACATTTCAAATGTAGCTGGGATGTCTACTACCAAAATTATCATCGATGTGACTTCCTATCCGTAAATTCAGCCAGAGCTACCCGTACATCCATGACCTTCCCTAAAATTGGGACTTTCTTTGACTCCATGGAGTAACAATAACCACTAGCCTCTATCAAGTATATTTTAAGGTCATTGGTGACCTTCACAGCATCACATTTTCGAGAGGCACCTGAATCTATTATGAAAGTATTCAATTTGTATTATCCGAAGAGAAGGGAGACATAAAAAGGATCGACCTTATCAATCTTTGATGCACTCAAAGAAATCATGTTCTGCAATGAGGATGTAGGTGGGGTTATTAGTAGCCCTTTAAAAATAGGATTCAAAATATTGGGATTTTAACTACCACCCTTCATATGCTAGATAAACTTCTCAAATTGTTTTGAGTGAGTCTAAAAATATTTGGTTTTGTAAATATGCACTTTGGTTTGGTTCACATGTTTGATGAAATTAAATGGGCATGTGTTATGTGGACATGGGGAATGAAGGAAATATTTTTGAATTCAATATAGGATCAAAAGTGGTAGTTGATGTTTGGGAAAAACAAGTTGATTTTGAAGGTACATTGGAGGTTCTTGAAGGACTGGTTTTATTAGAAGTAGGATTGGAATTAGAGGGAACATTTTAGGACTTAATTTAAATAGAAAGTGACCTATTTATATGGAAGAGGGATGGAATCCTCACAATTATTACTGATGTTTAAACAAAAATGTACAATAGTGAGGGCTGAAATATTTATAGGTATGAAACAACCAAGTACAAATAAACAAGATGTTGCATAGGTGCAACAAAATATACATCCGTGTACATAAAATTACAATTATATGGTTTTAATAATAGATAACCATATAAAAATAAAAACCCAATATAATGACAAAATAATGATATGTGAATACTATTCCCAAATACAAACAAAAATATGGTTTATAAAAATTTTACCACAGTAATAAATAAATTACCTATGCTAAATTAACCTAGGTAAACTATGTTTTACCTAACATTCACCCCTTAATTTTGCATTGCCTCAAGGGATGAGGAGAGGAGATATTTGAAAACTTGAACTTATCATGTGTAAGTGACTTTGTGAAGATATATGCTCATTTTTCAATTGTTGTGAAAAAATTAAGTTGTATGTTGTGTTTTAAGACATGCTCGCATATCAAATGAACTTATACCTCAATGTTCTTTATTCTCTAGTGAAACACTTGATTGTAATTTTTTTGACGATACCTTAATTGTATACATACATTTTGGTAGGTTTGTCACATGTTATTTCAAGTCCTTCCAATATGTGAAGTAGCCATATCACTTCACGATAGCTTCACCCATAGCATGATATTCGTGTTTTATAGAAGAGTGAGAAAAAAAAGCATGTTGTTTCTTGCTTCCCCATGATATCAGTCTAGATCCCAAAAAGAAAACAAATTCAAAAGTGGATTTCTTGTCATCAATGTTACATACATGATCAAATCCAAATATCTAGTCAAGAAGTTATCATTCTTCTTGTACTCTGACTAATATTTATTGTACCATTGAGATATTTCAAGATCTTTCTTGCTACCTTCCAATGAAAAACTCTAGGTTTTTGCATGAACCTAGAAAGATAGATCAATTAAAATTTGATATCTGGTCTAGTATAAGTTAGGTAAATGAGACTCCCAATCAAATGTCAAAAAAGGTTGTATCTACCACAAGAGATGGATCTGAATGAGATAAGTACATTACCCTCTCCATAGGTGCATAAATAGGGTACAATCCATCATCCTAAATTTCTCAAGCATTGTCATGGTATAATTCAAATGAGAAACAAATATGTGGTTCTCTTTTTCCACACTTCCAATCTAAGATAGTAGTGCATGGCCCCGAGATCTATCATGTCGAATGATCAATTAAGATATTTCTTTATTATATCAACCATCTTCACTAAACTACCAATGATGACTAGATCATTGTCATAGACAAAAATAATCATAATCTCCCCTTGATTTTTGAGGTAGAGATTAGGATCATATGGATTTCTAATGAATTCATGTTGAATGAAATGCTCATCAATTTTTATGTACCACTTCTAGGGTCCCCGTTTAAGGCAATACAGATATTTCTTGAGTTTGCATACCTTTGCTTCTTCACCAAGTATAGCATAGCCCTCAAAGTTGAGTCATGTAGAATTATTCTTGTAGATCTCCATTTAGAAAGACACTTTTCACATCCATATGATGGAATTTACAACCAAACCACGTAGCTAAAGCAAAGATCATCCTCATTATTTTGATGTTAGCTATGGGAGAAAATGTCTCTTCACAAATCAATGCCTACCTTTTGTGCATACCCCTTTCATACCAGATTTCTTTTTACTTTTCTATGTTCCCATCTAATGTTTACTTTGCTTTGAATATCCATCAAGAACCAATAGGTGTCTTCCGTGGTGAAAGATTGAAAATATACCAAATGTTGTTTTTCATTACTTACTCATACTAATCATCCATGTAATATTTCCAAGATTTCAACTGTAAGGATTCTTAGACAATAGAGGGATCAATAGATTCAACAAATCTACTCATTAAAGTAAATTATACTTCTTCTCATGCTTTGTTTCATGTCCATAGTCTAGTGGTGGATGTATCTAGTGGAGCATCCAATTTTTCATCTCGTATCATATTAGTATACCAATTGAGCATACATTGTATTGTTCCAATGGGATGTGGCCCTGATCATCACCATAATCCCCATCATTATTTTCATCATCGATGGGAACATCATCTCATATTTTTTTACAATGAGTGAAATATATACATTAGGTGAGTCTCAAGGAGGAGTCTTTGCTTCCTTCTTATCAAATAAATAAAGATATTTTCTAGTGTATACTTTCTTGGTCTTTGGATTTATCAATCAGCCCAAGATTCTCTTCACCGTAGCCAATGACGATGAGTTTTTGAGATTTCATATCCAATTTCATTTTGTTCTTCTTGGGTATGTGCATGCTAGATTTGCACATGAATAATTTGAGGTGTGCAACAAATGGCTTCCTTTTTACCATGTTTGATGTTGTGTTACCCCATAAAGAGACACTATGGGCACTTTGTTTAACAAATATATAGTTGTATTTTGTGATTTTTTCCAAAATGTCCTTGCTAGTCCAAAATCATTGATCATGCAACACACCCTTTCCATGATAGTACAATTTTTTTCTCTCAACAACACCATTTTTCTTTGGTTTAGTGTGGAGGAGGCATTTTTCAACGAATCCATTAACATTATAGGTATGATTTGAACTCATTACTGGTGAATACCCCCTCAATTTGAGTGGAGAGATATGATATGATGATGAGTCTCATTCTCTACAGCCACTTTGAACTTTTTGAAGTTCTTAAAAGCTTCACTTTTCTTATGAAGACAAAATATCCACATTTTTCTTGAGTAGTCATCAACACATAACATGAAGTACTAAAATCTAGAATGACTAGGTTGTATCGTAGACCACACAAATATTTATATGAACTAGATCAACCTTATCATGATCTTGATAAGTACTCTTTTCGAATGAAGCTTTATGTTGTTTTCCTACTAAGAAAGGAAACTTATCTCGTATCCTTTTGGAGAGGGAAAATTCTCACCATGTTGTACCAGAAATGTGTATTGAGATATTTGAAAATGATGTGACCAAGTATTCGATACAATAACTATGTAGAGGAAGAATTTTGAGCCACAAGTTCCTGATCATCCCTGTGGAAAAATTCAAGCTGGAACATACATCCAACATTGGAAGCTTTTGCAACAATTTTCGAGCCTCATGATTTATCTCGAATAAAACACAATTTATTACCAAAGTAACTATCAAACTCAATATTAAAATTATGATCTAGAAGATGAATTACAGATAGTAGATTATAGGTTAAGCCAAGGAAATATAGTACATATGATAATATACAATTTCATGAACCAATAGGTAGATAAATTTTCCTAATCCTCGTACTTTGTATGAAGAATCATCACCTAATGAAACATGATTTTTCAAGGTGTGTCCCTCATCGTAGTAAACCAAGTATCTTCTCACTTGGAATTTGTCAAGTGGCTCCCAAATCAACATATCAAAAACACTAGATGACATGGATGGTTCACTGGAATGACAAGAAATCCTCATTTTATGAATGTTCTTCTTGCTCAACTATATTTTTCTTGACGATGGGGTTTTCTTCGCTAGTTCCTTCTTCCCTTCATTGTAGTATGAATGGCCCTTATGAAATTTTTTTATTTTGAGGTCTAGAATGACTTGATGAACCTTTCTTATATGTATTATAACAAAAATATTTCACATCATGTCCTCTATTGCAGAGATATGACACTTCTTCTTGTTCTTTTCCCCATGCTTTGATGCTAATGTTATTTTTGGGACTTTTAAGAAGAATACAATTTTCCTTTTCCTTTTTATTTTTGATGAGAAGATAGTTCATATTACTCTTCACCATATTTATTTTACATAGCTTCTTATTGTTAAAATAGATTCACTAACTTGTCAAAACTAACTATCTGATCTGACAAGTTTAGTTTTGTCACAAAAGTGTGCTAAGGAGGGAGTGTTATCAAAACAATGGGAATGAGTGTTGTGTCAATGTACTCCTCTCCCAAGGCTAGAAGTGAAGCCCTCAATTAAACAAATCTTCTTAAGAAAGGTTCAAATTTCTTGTTTTATTTGAATTTTAGTGTGTGTAGTGACTCGCAAATTCAGCATTGTGTTCTTGTCTTTAGCCTTGTACACAATGCCCAACTTATCCCATGCTTCTTTGTTTGTTGTGGCATCTTCAATGTGGGGTTACACTTCATCAAACATTGCCAACAATATTATTACTTTGGCCTTCTGATTGGTCCTCAGTAAACCGCCTCTTTTGAGTTGCATAATCTGGTGATCTGGTTATAGAACCATTCACAATAGGACATATCTCTTCAAACTCAAGTTGTGTTTTGATCTTAGTTTTCCATGCAACATAATTATCTCCTCTTAGGAGTTGTGAGTCTAGAAGAAATAACTTTAGGGGCATTGGTGCCTATTTTTCTCAATTAACTCACAAAGGGTAAGGATCTTATCACATCGTATATAAGATCTCCTAATATATATAATGTCAATCTGATATACCAAACCTTTCTATATACACACAATTATGATATAATCATTGGTACGTGGAAGAATCTCACTTTTTTGATATACTCAAGTATGTGAAAGAGGTGTTAATGTAAATTAAATAATTTTATATTTGATACCAAGATAGTAATGAAAGGGGTCTCTGTGATTAATGAGGCTTGCTCAAATAAATATCCTCATATGCACGTGTAACTTTGCTATATACACTAATTATTTCAATGTCTAGATTTATGTCATGTAATCATTCACGGATGGGTGGGATAACTCAAAATGTGTGCACTATGTCCTTATGACTCCTCGTTGATTTATATGGACAATGCTCTGATGACATTGTTGAAGCTATATTAGGTGTTAAGTGTAGTATTATTCATGACAAATTTACTTGTAAGCACTTGATATAGGCACTATATATACAAAAAGATGCGAATGAGATCCGAAGATCTCGTGAGTGTTACAAAACAAAAAGTTCACTAATTTTATTTAGAAATCTCTATCGTTTTTATTACTTACAAGTGTTTACGGTTAAATATGGCAACTTAAAAATTAGTACAAACCACTCGAAAATATACATTTACATTCAATATGCGTAAAAATTGAATGACATGAATTTTTTTGTTTTTTGACACGTTAGTGGCCTCTAGATCTCAATATCGCTCTCGGTGCAAAAACGTAAAAATAGCTAAAATTGCAATTTTTACATGTCCCGCATTTAGAAAAAAATTCTCAAAATGAAATTTTAAGTAGATTAGGATTAAAAACATTTTCCCAAATTAGGTTTTTATGCTAAAAATAATATGAAGTTTAGCTATGATTAAGCGGGTTTAGTGTGGTTTTTCTATAGCTATGGTTGGCATGGTCCCGCTAAAATCCTTCCACATTTAAATTTTTTTATAAAAGGAGTTTAGGTGGGGGTTCGAATGTATCACCTGCCCATATTTAATCCTTTTGAGCTAACTAACAAAGTTCTCTTAGTGCATATGATATGTTACAAAGGATATTATATTTAATATAGAACGAAAATGACTAACCTTTAAAAAACACATGGCAAAAGAAGGAGGACCATGTGGTAGTCGAGAGAGCAAGGTGGTTTAGGTTTCACGTAAAATATATCTATTATTTTTGTTGATATCCTTTGCAAAATTTTAATCTCTTCCTTCTTTGTATTCCTTATTTTGTCATTGTTTGGTTTACTTTGAACACAGGATTTGTATTTTCATTAATTATATTGTGATTTGTTTAGCCAATGTTTTATTTTATATTACATGGTGTAGATTGATCGTTAGGTAGTGGATTTGCATTGGAACTATTCGTACTTCTCATGGAAGGGGTCTTTCCAAACTTGTGACTCACCAATGGAAGTGGTTTCTGGCCGATGTAGAGTTGGATATTTCTTGGTATATAGAACTATGTGAAGGCTTGATCCAAAAATTTGCATGTTGATAGATCAATCAATGTAATGTGAGCTTGACCCACCAAATGTAACTCAACCTAGTTTGAATAGGATTTTAACTTGGTCGTTTGGACTTTCTCTCTCCCTAATGCACAATTGATGCAGCCTAGAATTCAAAGATACGAATCCAATAAGACCCTAGATGTGCCAAAGACATCACTCACCCTAAACCGAGCACTCACCCAAAATACATAAAGTTACCAAGTCCCTCTTTAGGTTTCTCACATGTGTTTTTAGTATGATGAAGACTTAGCGCATGCAGCTTCTATTACTAACACATCATTCTACAGAGCAGCATACCGTATATATATCTAAGGGTAAACAGAATTAAGTTCTAACCATGATGAGATTAAAAACATACCGCACTTAGATACACACAAAACTAACACTTATATTCAGCCAATATCCTCCATTATATTCATTACAATAACAATAGTATGCACGTAATAGTTTTAACAGAATAAATCTATATATATCTCCTCTATGTATGTCTTTATATAACTATTACATAGTTTAATACATACTTATAAGGGTGGGTACTTTCCTTCACCACTTATCCATTCCAAAATAGGTCAAATGCTATTATTAGCCACGCACCTTTACAAAACTAGCCATACATGCAAGTGTGCTAAAAATAGACTATTGCTAGCTAATTGAAGGTAGCAGATCTATTTCTGCCTATGTCCATGAAAAGTGCTTCATAGCTGATCCTCCAAGAATATAAACTATGTGGCATGAACATCTCTACCTCGCTCGAGTGCTCAATGCCATCTCTAAAAATATACCTTCATGAATGAAAATGGCTAAGTCCCAAAAAAGATGAACTTTTGTTCCACACGTATGTTCTCCCTATCCATTCTCGCATTTAAATATGACTCACTTTCCCACGTGGACTAATTGTGTGCTTTTTTTCAAGTGTTCTCTAATCAACATTACCCCACACTAATCTTATTGTCACCCTAATAATGGTCATCTCTAAAACTGAAGTAAAGAATTGAAGAATGGAAAGAAGAAAATAATAGAAGAATGGAAAGAATGAAAGAATGGTTTTACTTTGTGTAGACACCTATAATTACGCCTAAGCAATTTAAATACTTAAATTGTGCTAATTATCCCCTTTCTCACAAATTGACGACTTATCATCAAAAGCACTCATATTTCCTCTTATTGTCATTAATCAATTACAATACGATAATTGATTAAGTCGCCTATTCAACTAACAACCTAATTAACAACCTTCCATTAATTAATCACCTCCTCTATCTAGATTAATTAATTATTATTAATTAATTAGTCCTCCCATTCATTTAACCAGTAAATCAATATTTAATTGATTTAATCCCTTTCTAATAGACTAAATCATACTAATATCCCTCTAATTGGCTTCTATAAGATCACATCTACCTATTAGTTAATCACATTTAATTAATTAAAACACCCCCCAACTCCCATGACTTGCTAAACATGTATTAAACCATTCTAAAGTAAGGTTACCTTTAATAAAGCAACCTTATCCATTCCTAATCATGTTTTATCTTTATCCCACATTCATGAGGATGTGTTGAATCTTTTATCCTTTGGGCTATATAAAGATCCCTCCACCTACCTTTTTACTTACACCTAAACTCTTTGAGAAAGCAAATGCAAAGCATATAGCAAAATAGACTAAGAGCTTGCTTTTGTGTTATTTTGAGAGTTCATCATCTTGAGGAGCTAAGCTTCCTATTCGAGCCTAAAGTGCTTAGGTCATATGGGAGGTGTCAAAAGGGTCTTGTAGCCCAACTTTGACTAGCCCCCATACCTAAGTTCTTGGAACATTAAGGACAATTGTTTTTATAGCCATGGAACCTACCGAGGTTCTTTCATTTACATGTTAAAGAATAAATGTTATTTAGATACTTGACATTGTTTATTTCATAGTTTTATTGATAAATGTTAGCATCTAACCCTTGATTAATTCTTATCATGATGGTGTTTAGAATGTTATTTTAATTCTTGCTAATCAAGACTATTTATGTGTTAGTTTTCCATTCATATTTAGCATTAGTTAGAAACAAAAACTTGCACACATTTTACACACATTCATAAAATCACACATGCATCTCCGTACTTACGAAATGTCTAGTTGGTTGTTGTTATGCTTCCCAGATGGACATAGCACCTTCTTCACTTTGAAGAAGTTTTATCACACTATCCAAGCCTAGATATTTGAGATTAAAATGATGCCAACAATGACTGATTATCGCGTAGTTCCTCATTCTTATGACAATAAGGAATTCAATTTTCGGTGTTCACATCAAAGGATGTCCATCATGACTAAACCTCATTTGGTTCTTCGTGCTAGAAGTCCCATTTGGGTAACTTGTTCCCCACCTTCATCTCATAGTCGGTGGTATGATTTGGATGCTTCTGATCCAAATTATTATTCGAGTTCCCCCACTCTTCTTCTAATTCTAATCCAAACATTTCCTCTTCTTCTAAGGATTCCAATCCAAATATTTCCTCTGACTCTTCTGAGGATTCAGATCCAAACTACTATTCGATTCATCTAATTCAACTCCTAAGTCATCTAATGTGACTCTTAGGTCATGGTCCTCCCTTTCTTTACAAGATCCTCTTCATCAATCATCTAATATGACTCTTATGTCGCAGCTCTCCCTTTCTTCATGGATAACTTTTATCACTCCCCAATGATGTCTTCTTCCTTTAAAGATACATGCAACTCCAAATCCCTCCAATCAGAAGTATAATACAATTCTTGAATCACGGTCCTCTCTTTCTTCACAGGACCCTTGTCATCATTCATCTAATGCAATGGTTGAATCACAGCCCTCCCCTTATTTTTAGAACCTTCTTCATCAATCACCCCACGAAATCTTCCTTCTTTGAAGATTCATGCGACTCAAAGTCCTTCGAGACAAATGTCCGCTCGACCCATGCGTCACAATCTACAGACTTTGGACTTAATCCTACTATTTTACATATGACATACCATTATATAGGTAGGTCCACACCACCTTCTTCTACTCCTGAGCCATCTAGCTACACATATTCTTCGTCCCCCACATCATCTTCTTCTATCAATAATCATCAAACATATTCTAAGTCTTCCACACCAAGTGAACCTATTTCTTCCAATCAACCCCTAGGGATCGATCAACAACTCATACTGATTGACCTCTTTCAGAATGAAGAAACAATCAGGGCATTTATAGGGGCACACGAAGATATTCCTCTAGCAGATTACGAGGAAGGTTTCTCTTTAGACTTTGATGCATTCATGTATTGTGAGGAAAAGGTTGATTCCTTTTATCAAGAAATGGAGGAAGAGCCTCAGATCATGCAACTTGATCCTCCTCTTATTCTTCCATCTTCACATTCTTCATTATGTGATGAAACTCCTTGGTCTTGCATTGATCCATGGCCTATCTTTTCATCACCCAATAACTCTTTGTCTATCATAATTCCTCAATCACAATCTCTTATGGGGTTAACACCAAGTATTCCTTCATCTTCATCTAGGTGTGGGTCAAATTCTAGTAGCCCTCTCTCTGCTATTTGTGGGACATTTTTGAGTAGCCCACTATCTTCTATTCTTGGGGCACATCTAACTAGCCCCTTGTCTTCTAGGTATGTATCACCCCGAGTAGTCCATCATCTTCTATTCTTGGGCCACATCCTAGTAGCCCAATATCTTACATTTATGGGTCACGTCCTAATAGCCCTTCTTCTTCTATTCTTGGGCCACATCATAGTAGCCCTTTGTCTTCTATCTATGGGTCACATCCTAGTAGCCCTTCTTCTTCTATTCTTGGGCCACATCCTAGTAGCCCTTCGTCTTCTATCTATGGGTCATGTCCTAGTAGCCTTTCTTCTTCTATTCTTGGGCCACATCCTGGAATCCCTTCATCATCTTCTATCGCAGCTCGCCTCCTAGTAGCCCCTCTTTAATTCTTAGACCATATCCATTTCATCCATCACATTATTCTTCTACCAAAGATGGTGGCAAGCCCATGGTCATTTCTCGCATCAGTTCTAAACATCCACATTCACTTTCTTCTCCTTCTCGGGATCAGACAAGTCATGCGTTAGCTTATAAGAAACCCAAACAGCTTCTTAATCAAGCTCGATCAAACCGCAAAGATCTCTATAGCACCCAACAAATCAAACAATCTCAAAATTCTAAACCAATTGTCATTCAAGAATGCACACCAACGTAACCATCAAGTATGGTGCAAAGTGCGTAAACCTCTAGATGGGGAATTAAATCTCTCACATATGAAATCCATGTTTTAGAATAAATCACAATCATTTATTGAGTGTGAACTCATGTCAATCATCGAGATCGGGATAATATCACTCTCGATAAACAAACGTGCCTAGTCTCCCTTATTAAGGAAGTCACAAACATTGTTGTTGGATCTTATCACATAGAGTGACTTTGTTAGTCCCAACCTCTTAAAATCACAAAAATCTAAAAATAAAAATAATTCAAAAATAGATAATTTTTTTGAGAAAACACAACAAAAATCAAAGGTACAAAGATCACACATTGCAAGCAAGTATTGTGTACACATGGATGTTTCTTTCTTCCCTTCCTTCCTATTCTTCTACAAATCTTTCTACCATTTTCATCCCTTCGGTGATATTTTGGTTAGCTTATTCGCATGCATTTTGTGACATTTATCTCTATGGTATTCGTTTGACCCTAGTCTTTTATCACCTTGGTAAATTAAAGAACGATTGACCTCTTAGAGATCCTATCACATTCAAACATCTAATAAACTTGTTGCGAAGAAATTTTGGACATATTTGTTGACACTAGCCAATGTCATCATCACAATCACTTCCACCTCCTTCCACTAAGCCATCACTGGTTCTTAACCTCTTGGCAAACAAGAGAGCTGAAATAAGTTTTCAGAAAGCAAAAGAATCAAAATCAATCAAAAATCAAAAGCTAAAAGCTATAAAGTAAAAAGAAAATTGATATATTACTCTCTATTGGGGTATTTCTAATAATCTCTATCAGGGCTATGGATGCTTGACTAGTAGTAAAGCAATGTTGTGATTATAATTAAATACATCTCCGTCAGGCTATGGATGCCTAGATGGTAGCAGAGCAATGTACAAATACTACCTTTCACCATCCATTCCCAAATCACCTTTCACAATAAATCATTCCTACACATTGGCTAGGGTCTCTTCACTTGTTGTCTATTAAATATTCACTTCAAGAGGTAATAAATTCCATGTGCACACACTGGATATCTATGAGTAAACAAGATTAGTATGTTACCAAGTGTCTTTTTTTGACCTTGTTCAGACTCTTACTCTAGTTTGTATCTTGTCTCACGATTTTTGCCTTTGGCTAATCACTTCTTCATCGCGAGGCTTCTAAGCTACATTCATATCATTCACATCATTCTTCTACTTCGTTCAGAACATCCATGTGTATAAGATTACTTTTTTGCCATGTTTTCAGACACCTTTGTCCCCTTTCACAAAAACAATCTTCTCCTTCCTTTCTATCATGTGATTGTAGGCCAACTTACACTAGGGGCATCCTTACTTCTTCAAAGCACTTCATTGGTTTATGGTCACCATCATGTTGAACCTATCCATAATGTCCTTGGGTCTCGCTTCTACCCGTGAAGAGTTTACTTTGAATACTCCCACCTAATTGTTGGGAATTTTTTACATCTTCACCTTTCTCATACACACGTGGGCCTTATGCCCTCAGTACATCCCATATATCGCCTGGGGCATCCACGCTTCCTCGTCTTCTTCTACATAATTTCATAAAACTTTTAAAATCAACCAAAACATTCAAATATGTTAGAAAATTATCAAAAACATTCAAATATGTTTCAGAAAACTTATAAAAATTGAAAATCATCCTACAAAACATCGCTCTTTGGTTCTCACTTGTTCATGTGTGCGACTTGCAGATCATCTTGATCTACCTCCATCAACAAAAGCTAGGTTGCTTACTTCGTCTATACTCTAGGCAAAATGAGTTGCTGCATCAAGCCAGTAGTGCACATTACTTTTTCATCGACCCAAGTGTCCTCCATTATTCCCCTTGCATGTATCCTTGCTTGGGGCACCATCATCAACCCTTGTCATTAATTCACACAGGTCGTAACTGAAGCTTGATAATAAAAACATTACATTATGTTTCTTTGTTAGTTTAGCTTGTTTACTTTCTCATATTGCATTGCATTTTGTATGTTTCATGGAGTTAAGCATCTTTCACATTCTCGTATTGCATTGTATTTTGTATGTTGCATAGAGTTATTGTTTTCAGCAATGGACAATTGTTTGTAGTATGGCTTTTCATGTCATTCTACTTTTTTCGTATGATTATATCTTTCATAAGGAACGATAATGTAGTTCCTATGGCAATATGATGACATAAAATTTGTTCTAAATAAATAGTGGCTAGAGGCTAATCTCTTCTCTCCCCTCATCCATATTTCTTCTACTTAACTTCCCTTTCACACCTAATTTTCTCGCTCATCGGGGCATCCTGTCCCATTCTTCTATCTATATCTCACCTTTTTTTTATCATCGATCAACTTCTTTCATCACCCCATCGAAACTCGAGGGGGCATCTCTCCTCCTACTAATTTTTCTTCTATCCCTTCAAAAATTTCTTCCATCTACTACCTTTGAAGTAACGCCACTTATGCCACCCCAAAGAGGGGAAAATTACACCTAAGCAATTTAAATACTTAAATTGCACTAATTATCCCTTTCTCACAAATTGATTAATGACGACTTGTCGTTAATCAATTAAAATATGCTAATTGAATAAGTCACATATTCAACTAATAACCTAATTAACGACACTTCATTAATTAATCACCTCCTCTATCTAGATTAATTAATTATTATTAATTAATTAGTCTTCCCTTCATTTAACCAAGAAATCAATATTTAATTGATTTAATCCCTTTCTAATAGCCTAAATCATACTAATATCCCTCTAATTGGCTTCTATAAGCTCACATCTACCTATTAGTTAATCACATTTGATTAATTAAAACACCCCAACTCCCATCAATTGTTAAACACGTATTAAACCCTTCTCAAGTAAGGTTACCTTTATTAAAGCAACCTTATCCATTCCTAATCATATTTTATATTTATCCCACATTCATGAGGATGTGTTGAATCATTTATCCTTTGGGTTATATAAAGATCCCTCGACCTACCTTTTACTTACACCTAAACTCTTTGAGAAAGTAAATGTAAAGCATATAGAAAAATAGACTAAGAGCTTTCTTTTGTGTTGTTTTGAGAGTTCATCATCTTGAGGAGCTAAGCTTCCTATTTTAGCCTAAAGTTCTTAGGTAATATGGGAGGTGTCAAAAGGGTCTTGTAGACCAACTTTGACTAGCCCCCATTAATACGTTCTTGGAACATTAAGGAAAATTGTTTTTGATAGCCATGGAACTTATCTAGGTTCTTTCATTTGCATGTTGTTAAAGAATAGAGGTTATTTAAATACTTGACATTATTTATTTCATAGTTTTATTGATAAATGTTAGCATCTAACCCTTGAATAATTCTTATCATGATGGTGCTTAGAATGTTTGTTTAATTCTTGCTAATCAAGACTATTTAGGTGTTAGTCTTCCATTCATATTTCACATTAGTTATAAACAAACACTTATACACATATAATTACGCCTAAGAAATTTAAATACTTAAATTACACTAATTAACCCATTTCTCAAAATCGACAACTTATCGTCAAAAGTACTCATATTTCCTCTTATTGTCGTTAATAAATTACAATACACTAATTTATTAAGTCACCTATTTAGCTAACAACCTAATTAACGACCATCCGTTAATTAATCACCTCCTCTATCTAGATCAATTAATTATTATTAATTAATTATTCTTCCCCTTCATTTAACTAGTAAATCAATATTTAATTGATTTAATCCCTTTCTAATAGCCTAAATTGTACTAATATCCCTCTAATTGGCTTCTATAAGCTCACATCTACCTATTAGTTAATCACATTTGATTAATTAAAACACCCCACAACTCCCATGACTTGCTAAACATGTATTAAACCCTTCTAAAGTATGGTTGCATTTAATAAAGCAAACTTATCCATTCCTAAACATGTTTTATATTTATTCCACATTCATGAGGATGTCTTGAATCCTTTATCCTTTAGGCTATATAAAGCGCACTCAACCTACCTTTTACTTACACCTAAACTCTTTAAGAAAGAAAATACAAAGCATATACCAAAATAGACTAAGAGCTTGCTTTTGTGTTGTTTTGAGATTTCATCATCTTGATGAGATAAGATTCCTATTCTAGCCTAAAGTGCTTAGGTCATATGGGAGGTGTTAAAAGGGTCTTATAGCCCACTTTGACTAGCCCCCATTCCTATGTTCTTGGAACATTAAAGAAAACTATTTTTAATAGCCATGGAACCTACCTAGGCTCTTTCATTTGCATGTTGTTAAAGAATGGAAGATATTTAGATACTTGACATTGTTTATTTAATAGTTTTATTGATAAATGTTAGTATCTAACCCTTGATTAATTTTTATCATGATGGTGCTTAGAATGTTTGTTTAATTCTTTCTTATCAAGACTATTTAGGTGTTAGTCTTCCATTCATATTTAACAATAGTTGGAAAAAACACTTTGCACACCTATAATTATGACTAGGCAATCAAAATACCTAAATTGCGCTAACTATCCCTTTCTCACAAATTGACGACTTATCGTCAAAAACACTCATATTTCCTCGTGTTGTTATTAATCAATTACAATACGCTAATTGATTAAGTCACCTATTTAGTTAACAACATAATTAACGACCTTCCGTTAATTAATCATCTCCTCTATCTAGATTAATTAATTATTATTAATTAATTAGTCCTACCCTTCATTTAATAAGTAAATCAATATTTAATTGATTTAATCCCTTTCTAATAGCATAAATCGTTCTCAAATATCCCTCTAATTGGCTTCTATAAGCTCACATGTACCTATCGCTTAATCACATTTGATTAACTAAAACACCCCCAACTCCCGACTTGCTAAACATGTATTAAACACATCTAAAGTAAGGTTATCTTTAATAAAGCAACCTTATCCATTCCTAATCAGGTTTTATATTTATCCCATATTCATGGGGATGTGTTTAATCCTTTATCATTTGGGCTATATAAAGAGTCCTCCACCTACCTTTTACTTACACCTAAACTCTTTGAGAAATCAAATGCAAAGCATCTAGCAAAATAGACTAAGAGATTGCTTTGGTGTTGTTTTGAGAGTTCATCATCTTGAGTAGCTAAGCTTCCTATTCTAGCCTAAAGTGCTTAGGTCATATAAGAGGTGTCAAAAGGGTCTTGTAGCCCAACTTTGACTAGCCCCCATTCCTAGGTTCTTTGAATATTAAGGACAACTATTTTTGATAGCCATGGAACCTACCTAGGTTCCTTAATTTGTATGTTGTTAAAGAATAGAGGTTATTTAGATACTTGACATTGTTTATTTCATAGTTTTATTGATAAATGTTAAGCATCTAACTCTTGATTAATTCTTATCACGTTGGTGCTTAGAATGTTTGTTTAATTCTTGCTAATCAACAATATTAAGGTGTTAGTCTTCTCGTTAATATTTAGCATTAGTTGGAACCAAACATTTGCACACCTATAATTACACCTAAGAAATTTAAATACTTAAATTGCGCTAATCATCCCCTTTCTCATAAATTGACGACTTATAGTAAAAATACTAATATTTCCTCTTGTTTTCATTAATCAATTACAATACGCTAATTGATTAAGTTACTTATTCAGTTAACAACCTAAGTAATGACCTTTCATTAATTAATCACCTCATCTATCTATATTAATTAATTAGTCCTCCCCTTCATTTAACTCGTAAATCAATATTTAATTGATTTAATCCATTTCTAATAGTCTAAATCATACTAATATCTATCTAATTGACTTCTATAAGCTCAAATCGATCTATTAGTTAATCATATTTGATTAATTAACACACTCCAACACCTATGACTTACTAAACATGTACTAAACCCTTCTAAAGCACGGTTACCTTTTATAAAACAACTTTATCAATTCCTAATCATGTTTTATCTTTATCCCACATTCATGAGGATGTGTTGAATCATTTATCTTTTGGGCTATATAAAGATTCCTCCACCTACCTTTTTACTTACACCTAAACTCTTTGAGAAAGCAAATGCAAAGCATATAGCAAAATAGACTAAGAGATTGCTTTTGTGTTCTTTTGAGAGTTCATCATCTTGAGGAGCTAAGCTTACTATTCTATCCTTAAGTGCTTAGGTCATATGGGAGGTGTCAAAAGGGTCTTGTAGCCCAAATTTTACTAGCCCCGATTCCTAGGTTCTTAGAACATTGAGGACAACTACTTTTGATAGCCATGGAACCTACCTAGGTTATTTTAGTTGCATATTGTTAAAGAATAGAGGTTATTTAGATACTTTACATTGTTTATTTCATAGTTTTATTGATAAATGTTAGCATCTAACCCTTGATTAATTCTTATCATGATGGTACTTATAATGTTGGTTTAGTTCTTGCTAACCAAGACTATTTAGGTGTTAGTCTTCCATTCATACTTAGCATTAGTTATAAGCAAACACTTTCACATCTATAATTATGCTTAAGTAATTTAAATATTTAAATCACACTAATTATTCCCTTTCTCACAAATTGACGACTTATCGTCAAAGGCACACATATTTCCTATTTTTGTCGTTAATCAATTACAATACGCTAATTGATTAAGTCACCTATTCGAGATAATAACCTAATTAACGACCTTCCATTAATTAATCACCTCCTCTCTATATAGATTAATTAATTATTATTAATTAATTAGTCCTACGCTTCATTTAATAAGTAAATCAATATTTAATTGATTTAATCCCTTTCTAATAGCCTAAATCATTTAAATATCCGTCTAATTGCTTCTATAAGCTCACATGTACCTATCGCTTAATCACATTTGATTAATTAAAACACCCCCAAATCCCATGACTTGCTAAACTTGTATTAAACCCATCTAAAGTAAGATTATCTTTAATAAATCAACCTTATCCATTTCTAATCATGTTTTATCTTTATCCCACATTCATGAGGATATGTTGAATACTTTATCCTTTGGGCTATATAAAGAGCCCTCCACCTACTTTTTACTTATACCTAAACTCTTCGAGAAATCAAATGCAAAGCATATAGAAAACTAGACTAAGAGTTTGCTTTTGTGTTGTTTTGAGAGTTCATCATCTTGAGGAGCTAAGCTTCCTATTCTAGCCTAAAGTGATTAGGTAATATGGGAGGTGTCAAAAGAGTCTTGTATCCCAACTTTAACTAGCCCCCATTCCTAGGTTCTTGGAACATTAAGGACAACTATTTTTGATAGCCATGGAACCTACCTAGGTTCTTTCATTTGCATGTTGTTAAAGAATAGAGGTTATTTAGATACTTAACATTGTTTATTTCATAGTTTTATTGATAAATGTTAGCATCTAACTTTTGACTAATTCTTATCATGATGGTGCTTAGAATGTTTGCTTAATTCTTGCTAATCAAGAATATTTAGGTGTTAGTCTTCCATTAATATTTAGCATTAGTTAGAACCACACACTTACACACCTATAATTATGCCTAAGAAATTTAAATACTTAAATTGCGCTAATTATCCCCTATGTCATAAATTGATGACTTATCATCAAAAATACTAATATTTCCTCTTCTTTTTGTTAAACAGCTATAATACGCTAATTGTTTAAGTTACTTATTCAATTAACAACCTATATAATGACCTTTTGTTAATTAATCACCTCATCTATGTAGATTAATTAATTATTATTAATTAATTAGTCCGCACTTTCATTTAACTATTAAATCAATATTTAATTGATTTAATCTGCTTCTAATAGCCTAAATTGTACTAATATCCCTCTAATTGGCTTCTATAAGCTCAAATTGATCTATTAGTTAATCGTATTTGATTAATTAAAACACTCCCAACACCTATGACTTAATAAACATGTATTCAACCCTTTTAAAGCATGATTACCTTTAATAAAGTAACTTTATCCATTCCTAATCATGTTTTATATTTATCCCACATTCATGAGGATATGTTGAATCCTTTATCCTTTGGGCTATATAAAGAGCCCTCCACCTACCTTTTACTTACACCTAAGCTCTTTGAGAAAGCAAATGCAAAAATATAGCAAAATAGACTAAGAGCTTGATTTTTATTCTTTTGAGAGTTCATCATCTTGAAGAACTAAGCTTCCTATTCTAGCTTAAAGTGCTTAAGTCATATGGGAGGTTTTAAAAGGGTCTTGTAGCCCAACTTTGACCAGCCCCCATTCCTAGGTTCTTAGAACATTAATGACAATTGTTTTTGATAGCCATGGAACCTAGTTAGGTTCTTTCATTGGCATGTTGTTAAAGAATAGAGATTATTTAGATCCTTGACATTGTTTATTACATAGTTTTATTGATAAATGTTAGCATCTAACCTCGATTAATATTTATCATGATGGTGCTTAGAATGTTTGTTTAATTCTTTCTAATCAAGACTATTTAGATGTTAGTCTTCCATTCATATTTAGCATTATTTAGATATAAACACTTGCACACCTATAATTACTCCTAAGAAATTTAAATACTTAAATTACGCTAATTATCTCCTTTCTCAAATATTGACGACTTATCGTTAAAAGCACTCATATTTCCTCTTCTTGTCATTAATCAATTACAATACGTTAATTGATTAAGTCACCTATTCAAATAACAACCTAATTAACGACCTTCCATTAATTAATCACGTTCTCTATCTAAATTAATTAATTATTTTTAATTAATTAGTCCTCCGATTCATTTAATAAGTAAATCAATATTTAATTGATTTAATCCCTTTCTTATATCCTAAATCATACTAATATCCCTCTAATTGACTTCTTTAAGCTCACATGTACCTATTAGTTAATCACATTTGATTAATTAAAACACCCCCAACTCCCATGACTTACTAAACAAGTATTAAACACTTCTAAAGAAAAGTTACCTTTGATAATGCAACCTTATCCATTCCTAATCATGTTTTATTTTTATCCCACATTCATGAGGATGTGTTGAATCCTTTATCGTTTGGGCTATATAAAGAGTAGTCCACCTAACTTTTACTCACACCTAAACTCTTTAAGAAAGCAAATGCAAAGCATATAGTAAAATAGACTAAGAGCTTGCTCTTGTGTTGTTTTGAGAGTTCATCATCTTGAGAAACTAAGCTTCAGAGTATTGTAGCCTAAAGTGGTTAGGTCATATGGGAGGTGTCAAAGGTTCTTTGTAGCCCAAAGATTGACTAGCCTCCATTCCTAGGTTATTAGAACATTAATGACAAATACTTTTGATAGCCATGGAACCTACCTAGGTTATTTTATTTCTATGTTCTTAAAAAGTAGAGGTTATTTAGATACTTGACATTGTTTATTTCATAGTTTTATCGATAAATTTTAAAGATCTAACACTTGATTAATTTTTATCATGATGGTGCTTAGAATATTTGTTTTATTCTTTCTAATCAAGATTATTTAGGTGTTAGTCTTCCATACATATTTAGCATTAGTTAGAAACAAACACTTGCACACCTATAATTATGGCTAAGCAATTTAAATACCTAAATTGCGCTAATCATCCCATTTCTCACAAATTGATGACTTATCGTCAAAAGAACTCATATTTCCTCTTGTTGTCATTAATCAATTACAATAGACTAATTGATTAAGTTACCTATTTAATTAACAACCTAATTAATGACATTCTCGTTAATTAATTACCTCCTCTATCTAGATTAAATAATAATTATTAATTAATTAGTCATCCCTTCATTTAACCAAAAATCAATATTTAATTGATTTAATCTGCTTTCTAATAGCCTAAAAGTACTAAGATCCCTCTAATTGGCTTCTATAAGCTCAAATCGACCTACTAGTTAATCACATTTGATTAATTAAAACACTCGCAACTCCCATGATTTGCTAAACATGTATTAAACCCTTCTAAAGTAAGGTTACCTTTAATAAAGCAACCTTATCCATTCGTAATCATGTTTTATTTTTATCCCACATTCATGAGGATGTGTTTAATCTTTTATTCTTTGGGCTATATAAAGATCCTTCCACCTACCTTTTTACTTACACCTAAACTCTTTGAGAAAGCAAATGTAAAGCATATAGCAAAATAAACTAAGAGCTTGCTTTTGTGTTGTTTTGAGAGTTCATCACCTTGAGGAGATAAGATTCCTATTCTAGCCTAAAGTGCTTAGGTCACATGGGAGGTGTCAAAAGGGTCTTGAGCCCAACTTTGACTAGCCCCCATCCCTAGATTCTTAGAACATTGAGGACAACTACTTTTGATAGCCATGAAACCTACCTAGGTTCTTTCAGTTGCATGTTGTTAAAGAATAGAGGTTATTTAGATACTTAACATTGTTGATTTCATAGTTTTATTGATAAATGTTATCATCCAACCCTTGATTAATTCTTATCATGATGGTGCTTAGAATGTTTGTTTAATTCTTACTAATCATGACTATTTAGGTGTTAGTCTTCCATTCATATTTAGTATTAGTTAGAAACAAACACTTACACACCTATAATTACGCCTAAGCAATTTAAATACTTAAATTGCGCTAATTATCCCCTTTCTCACAAATTGATGACTTATCATTAAAAGCACTCATATTTCCTCTTCTTGTCATTAATAAATTACAATACACTAATTGATTAAGTCACTTATTCAGCTAACAACCTAATTAATGACCTTCCGTTAATTAATCACTTCATCTATCTAGATTAATTAATTATTATTAATTAATTACTCCTCCCTTTTATTTAACCAATAAATATATATTTAATTGATTTAATCACTTTTAATAAACTAAATCGTACTAATATGCCTCTAGTTGGCTTGTATAAGCTCTCATCTTCCTATTAGTTAATCACATTTGATTAATTAAAACACCACCCCACTCCTATGACTTGGTAAACATGTATTAAACTCTTATAAAGTAAGGTTACCTTTAATAAAGTAACCTTATCCATTCCTTATCATGTTTTATATTTATCTCACATTCATGAGGATGTGTTGAATCCTTTATCCTTTGGGCTATATAAAGAGCCCTCCGCCAACATTTTTACTTACACCTAAACTCTTTGACAAATCAAATGCAAAACATATAGAAAAATAGACTAAGACCTTACTTTTGTGTTATTTTGAGAGTTCATCATCTTGAGGAGCTAAGATTCCTATTCTAGCCTAAAGTGCTTAGGTCATATGGGAGGTGTCAAAAGGGTCTTGTAGCCCAACTTTGACTAGCCCCCATTCCTAGGTTCTTGGAACATTAAGGACAACTATTTTTTATAGCCATGGAACCTACCTAGGTTATTTCATTTTCATGTTGTTAAAGAATATAGGTTATTTAGATACTTGACATTGTTTATTTCATAGTTTTATTGATAAATGTTAGCATTTAACCCTTGATTAATTCTTATCATGATGGTGCTTAGAATGTTTGTTTAATTCTTGCTAATCAAGACTTGTTGTATATATCTCCCCGGTAAATATACACAACACAAAGTGTTGACATGCAAAAAAAAACCCATGAAAGCAAACCCTAACCTGATATTCAAATGGCCATAACTTTTCACAAGGAGCTTGATTCACGCAAGGTTGGAATTTTCATAAATTTTACGAGGTCCTCAAAATGAAAAATAAAATTCGCTATTAATTGTGTGAGAACAAGTTCTTCAAAATAGAAAATATAATTCACGATTTTTGGGTTTGCTATAGGTTCTCACCTACCACCATAATGAGTTGAATTAAATGCAACTTGGAGGTGGTTGGGGTAGATTTGGAATTTCTCTGTCTTTTCTCTCTCATTATTCCTATAAATTGTAAGGAGGGGCTTATTTATAAAGGTTGACATTCTTATTTTTCCTCCTTCTTCTCTTTGGTAGGTGAATTTGTGGAGTTCAAACCTCCCATCTAAAACGTAATGCAACTTTACCTCTTGGCATTTTGTAGTGTATTGTATCAATCTTTAGAGAAATAATGCACGTCTCGTGGATGATTCTCAACCCTCTCTATGTTCATTTGCATCTTATTTATCTTTCACTACAAATCTAGTTATCTCAGGTGCATGATCTTGCATTGCATTTTAATGGTTTGTGTTTATTGGCAAGACAGTGTTTCTTCATTCCTCGGTGCATCACCTTTGTTAGTTTAGGTTTATTTTTTATGCATCTACTTACCCCGTCTCCTTTGAAAGTTAGATTATGTTTTTGAATAAACCCTCTGCATTTTTATGTGTGTATCCGAATAGACGAATAGGAACTGCCTTCATCCAGAGAGCTTTCCCGATTCACAAGGTCCCACACTTGGGAAAAGCTATATGTTATCCAATCACACCGAGAGACTCAACCCATCGAGTCACAGAGACATTTAGGGGTGATGTGATTCACCATCAACAAGACTATTTAGGTGTTAGTCTTCCATTCATATTTAGCATTAGTTAGAAATAAACACTTGCACACCTATAATTACGCCTAAGCAATTTAAATACCTAAATTGAGTTAATTATACCCTTTCTCACAAATTGATGACTTATCGTCAAAAGCACTCATATTTCCTCTTGTTGTCATCAATCAATTACAATAAGCTAATTGATTAAGTCACTTATTTAGCTAACAACCCGATTAACGACATTCCATTAATTAATCACCTCCTCTCTCTATATTAATTAATTATTATTAATTAATTAGTCCTCCCCTTTATTTAACCAAGAATCAATATTTAATTGATTTAATCCCTTTCTTATAGCCTAAATCCTACTAATATCCCTCTAATTGGCTTATATAAGCTCACTTGTACCTATTAGTTAATCACATTTGATTAATTAAAACACCACCCAACTCCCATGACTTTTAAAACATGTATTAAACCCTTCTAAAGTAAGGTTAACTTTAATAAAACAACCTTATCCATTCTAAATCATGTTTTATTTTTATCCCACATTCATGAGGTTCATGAATCCTTCATCCTTTGGGCTATATAAAGATCCTCCACCTACCTTTTCACTTACAACTAAACTCTTTGAGAAAGCAAATGCAAAGGATATAAAAAAATAGACTAAGAGCTTATTTTTGTGTTGTTTTGAGAGTTCATCACCTTGAGGAGCTAAGATTCCTATTCTAGCCTAAAGTGCTTAGGTAATATGGGAGGTGTCAAAAGGGTCTTATAGCCCAACTTTGACTAGCCCCTATTCCTAGGTTCTTAGAACATTGAGTACAACTACTTTTGATAGCCATGGAACCTACCTAGTTTATTTTAGTTGCATGTTGTTAAAGAATAGAGGTTATTTAGATACTTGAAATTGTTTATTTCATAGTTTTATTGATAAATGTTAGCATCTAACCCTTGACTAATTCCTATCATGATGTTGCTTAGAATGTTTGCTTAATTCTTGCTAATCAAGACTATTTAGGTGTTAGTCTTCCATTCATATTTAGCATTAGTTAGAAACAAACACTTCCACACCTATAATTACGCCTAAGTAATTTAAATACTTTAATTGCGCTAATTATCTAATTTCTCATAAATTAATGACTTATCGTCAAAAGCAATCATATTTCTTCTTCTTCTCATTAATAAATTACAATACGCTAATTGATTAAGTCGTTTATTCAAATATAACAACCTAATTAATGACCTTTCGTTAATTAATCACCACCTCTATGTAGATTAATTATTATTATTAATTAATTACTCCTCCCCTTTATTTAACCAATAAATCAATATTTAATTCATTTAATCCCTTTCTAATAAACTAAATCATACTAATATCCGTCTAATTGGCTTCTATAAGCTCACATCTTCTTATTAGTTAATCAAATTTGATTAATTAAAACACCTCCCAACTCCCATGACTTGCTAAACATGTATTAAACTCTTATAAATTAAGGTTACCTTTAATAAAGCAACATTATCCATTCATAATCATGTTTTATCTTTATCCCACATTCATGAAGATCTGTTGAATCCTTTATCATTTGTGCTATATAAAGAGCCTTCCACCTACCTTTTTACTTACACCTAAACTCTTTGAGAAAGCAAATGCAAAACATATAGCAAAATAGACTAAGAGCTTACTTTTTTGTTATTTTGAGAGTTCATCTTCTTGAGGAGCTAAGCTTCCTATTCTAGCCTAAAGTGATAAAGGCATATGGGAGGTGTCAAAAGGGTCTTGATCGCAACTTTGACTAGCCCCCATTCGTAGGTTCTTGGAACATTAAGGAAAACTACTTTCGATAGCCATGGAACCTACCTAGGTTCTTTCATTTTGCATGTTGTTAAAGAATATAGGTTATTTAGATACTTAACATTGTTTATTTCATAGTTTTATTTATAAATGTTAAGATCTAACCCTTGATTAATTCTTATCATGATGGTCCTTAGAATGTTTGTGTAATTCTTGCTAATCAAGACTATTTAGTTGTTAGTCTTCCATTCATATTTAGCATTAGTTAGAAAAAACACTTGCACACTTATAATTATGCCTAAGCAAATTTAAATATCTAAATTGTGCTAATTATCCCCTTTCTCACAAATTGACGACTTATCGTCAAAAGCACTCATATTTTCTTTTGTTGTCGTTAATCAATTATAATAAGCTAATCGATTAAGTCACCTATTTAGCTAACAACCTAATTAACAACCTTACGTTAATTAATCACCTCCTCTATCTATATTAATTAATTATTATTAATTAATTAGTCCTCCCCTTCATTTAACCAATAAATCAATATTTAATTGATTTAATCCCTTTCTTATAGCCTAAATCGTAGTAATATCCCTCTAATTGGCTTCTATAAGTTCACATGTACCTATTAGTTAATGACATTTGATTAATTAAAAGACCACTCAACTCCCATGATGTTTTTAAACATGTATTAAACCCTTCTAAAGTAAGTTACTTTTAATAAAGCAACCTTATCCATTCCCAATCAATGTTTTGTCTTTATCCTACGCTCATGAGGATGTGTTGATTCCTTTATCCTTTGGGCTATATAAAGAGCCCTCCACCTATCTTTTTACTTAAAATTAAACTCTATGAGAAAGAAAATGCAAAGCATATAAAAATAGACTAAGAGCTTACTTTTGTGTTGTTTTGATAGTTCATCGCCTTGAGGAGCTAAGATTCCTATTCTAGCCTAAAGTGTTTAGGTCATATGGGAGGTGTCAAAAGGGTCTTGTAGCCCAACTTTGACTAGCCACCATTCCTAGGTTCTTAGAAAATTGAGGACAACTTTTTGATAGCCATGGAACCTACCTAGGTTCTTTTAGTTGCATGTTGTTAAAGAATAGAGGTTATTTAGATACTTGACATTGTTTATTTCATAGTTTTATTGATAAATATTAATATCTAACCCTTTATTAATTATTATCATGATGGTGCTTAGAATGTTTGTTTAATTCTTTGCTAATCAAGACTATTTAGGTGTTAGTCTTCCATTCATATTTAGCATAGAAACAAACATCGCACACCGATAATTACGCCTAAGTAATTTAAATACTTAAATTGCGCTAATTATCCCCTTTCTCACAAATTGACCACTTATCGTCAAAAGCACTAATATTTCTTCTTCTTGTCATTAATAAATTACAATAACCTAATTGATTAAGTCGCTTATTCAGCTAACAACCTAATTAACGACCTTAGTTAATAAATCACCTCATCTATCTAGATTAATTAATTATTATTAATAAATTACTCATCCCTTTTATTTAAAAAATAAATCAATATTTAATTCAGTTAATAACTTTCTAATAAATAAAATCGTACTAATATCCCTCTAATTAGCTTCTATAAGCTCACATCTTCCTATTATTTAATCACATTTGATTAATTAAAACACCCCCCATCTCTCATGACTTGCTAAACGTGTATTAAACTCTTATAAAGTAGACTTACCATTAATAAGGAAACTTTATCCATTCCTAATCATGTTTTATCTTTATCCCACATTCATGAGGATGTGTTGAATCCTTTATCCTTTGGGCTATATAAAGAGCACTCCACCAACCTTTTTACTTACACCTAAACTCTTTGAGAAAGCAAATGCAAAATATATAGCAAAATAGACAAAGAGCTTGCTTTTGTGTTATTTTGAGAGTTCATCTTCTTGAGGAGCTAAGCTTCCTATTCTAGCCTAAAGTGCTTAGGTCATATCAGAGGTATCAAAAGGGTCTTGTAGCCCAACTTTTACTAGCCCCCACTCCTAGGTTCTTAGAACATTAAGGACAACAAATTTTCATTGCCATGGAACCTACCTAGTTTCTTTTCAGGTTGTATGTTGTTAAAGAATAGAGGTTATTTAGATAATTGACATTGTTTATTTCATAATTTTATTGTTAAATGTTAGCATCTAACCCTTCATTAATTCTTATCATGATGGTGCTTATAATGTTTCTTTAATTCTTGCTAATCAAGAATATTTAGGTGTTAGTCTTCCATTCGTATTTAACATTAGTTAGAACCAAACACTTTCACACCTATAATTACGCCTAAACAATTTAAATACTTAATTTGCGCTAATTATCCCCTTTCTCACAAATTGACGGCTTATCATCAAAAATACTAATATTTTCAATTGTTTTTGTTAATCAATTACAATACACTAATTGATTAAGTTGCTTATTGAGTTAACAACCTAATTAACGACCTTTCGCTTATAGTACCTCATCTATCTAGATTAATTAGTTATTATTAATTAATTAGTCCTCCCCTTCATTTAATCGGTAAATCAATATTTAATTAATTTAATCCATTTCTAATAGCCTAAATCGTACTAATATCCCTCTAATTGGCTTCTATAAGCTCAAATCGATCTATTAGTTAATCGCATTTGATTAATTAAAACACTCCCAACACTTATGACTTACTAAACATGTACTAAACTCTTCTAAATCACGGTTACCTTTAATAAAGTAACTTTATCCATTCCTAATCATGTTTTATATTTATTCCACATTCATGAGGATGTGTTGAATCCTTTATCCTTTGGGCTATATAAAGATCCCTCCACCTACCTTTTTACTCACGCCTAAACTCTTTGAGAAAGAAAATGCAAAGCATATAGCAAAATAGACTAAGATCTTGATTTTGTGTTGTTTTGAGAGTTCATCATCTTGCATGGAGCTAAGCTTCCTATTCTAGCCTAAAGTGTTTAGGTCATATGGGAGGTGTCAAAAGGGTCTTGTAGCCTAAATTTGACTAGCCCCCATTCCTAGGTTCTCCGAACATTAAGGACAATTGTTTTCGATAGCTATGTAACCTACCTAGCTTCTTTCATTTACATGTTGTTAAAGAATAGAGGTTATTTAGATCCTTGACATTGTTTTTTTCATAGTTTTATTTATAAACATTAGCATCTAAGCCTTGATTAATTCTTATCATGATGGTGCTTAGAATGTTTGTTTAATTCTTGCTAATCAAGACTATTTAGATGTTATTCTTCCATTCATATTTAGCATTAGTTAGAAACAAACACTTGTACACCTATAATTATGCCTAAAAATTTAAATACTTAAATTATGGTAACTATCCCCTTTCTCACAAATTGACGACTTATCATTAAAAACACTCATATTTCCTCTTCTTGTCATTAATCAATTACAATAAGTTAATGGATTAAGTCACCTATTTAGCTAAAAACCTAATTAACAACATTCCGTTAATCAATCACTTCCTCTATCTAGGTTAATTAATTATTACTAATTAATTAGTTCTCCCCCTTTATTTAACAAGTAAATCAACATTTAATTGATTTAATCTCTTTCTTATATCCTAAATCGTACAAATATCCCTCTAATTGACTTCTATAAGCTCACATGTACCTATTAGTTAATCACATTTGATTAATTAAAATACCTCCCAACCCCAGTGACTTACTAAACATGTATTAAACACTTCTAAAGGACAGTTACATTTAATAAAGTGACCTATTCCATTCCTAATCATGTTTTATCTTTATCCCAAGTTTTTGAGGATGTGTTGAATCGTTTATCCTTTGGGCTATATAAAGAGCAATCCACCTAACTCTTTACTCACACCTAAACTCTTTAATAAATAAAATTCATAGCATATAGCAAAATAGACTAAGAGTTTGCTTTTGTGTTGTTTTGAGATTTCATCATCTTGAGGAGCAAAGCTTTGTATTCTAGCCTAAAGTGGTTAGGTCATATGGGAGGTGTAAAAGGTTCTTGTAGCCCAAATTTGACTAGCCACCATTCTTAGGTTATTATAATATTAAGGACAACTACTTTTGGTAGCCTATGAACCTATCTAGGTTCTTTCATTTGTATGTTGTTAAAAAGTAGAGGTTATTTAGATACTTGAAATTGTTTATTTCATAATTTTATTGATTAATTTTAGCATCTAACCCTTGATTAATTCTTATCATGATGGTGCTTAGAATGTTTGTTTTATTCTTGTTAATCAAGACTATTTAGGTGTTAGTCTTCCATTCATATTTAGCATTAGTTAGAAACAAACACTTGCACACCTATAATTACGTCTAAGTAATTTAAATACATAAATTGCGCTAATTATCTCCTTTCTCACAAATTGATGAATTATTGTCAAAAGAACTCATATTTCCTCTTGTTGTCATTAATCAATTACAATACACTAATTGATTAAGCCACCTATTTAACTAACAACCTAGTTAACGACCTTTTGTTAATTAATCACCTCCTCTATCTAGATTAATTAATTATTATTAATTAATTAGTCCTCCCTTTAATTAACCAGTAAATCAATATTTAATTGATTTAATCCCTTTCTTATAGCCTAAATCCTACTAATATCCCTCTAATCGCTTATATAAGCTCACTTGTACCTATTAGTTAATCACATTTGATTAATTAAAACACCACCGAACTCCCATGACTTTTAAAACATGTATTAAACCCTTCTAAAGTAAGGTTAACTTTAATAAAACAACCTTATCCATTCCAAATCATGTTTTATCTTTATCCCACATTCATGAAGATGTGTTGAGTACTTTATAATTTGGGCTATATAAAGAGCCCTCCACCTACCTTTTTACTTACACCTAAACTCTTTCAGAAAGCAAATGTAAAGCATATAGCAAAATAGACTAAGAGCTTGCTTTTGTGTTCTTTTGAGAGTTCATCTTCTTGAGGAGCTAAGCTTCCTATTCCAGGCTAAAGTGTTTAGGTCATATAAGAGGTGTCAAAAGGGTCTTATAGCCCAACTTTGACTAGCCCCCATTCCTAGGTTCTTGGAACATTAAGGACACCTATTTTTGATAGCCATAGAACCTACCTAGGTTCTTTCATTTGCATGTTGTTAAAGAATAGAGGTTATTTAGATACTTGACATTGTTTATTTCATAGTTTTATTGATAAATGTTAGCATCTATCCCTTGATTAATTCTTATCATGATGGTACTTAGAATGTTTGTTTAATTTTTGCTAATCAAGACTATTTAGGTGTTAGTCTTCCATTCATATTTAGCATTAGTTAGAAACAAACAATCATTGCACACCTATAATTACACCTAAGCAATTTAAATACTTAAATTTCTCTAATTATCCCCTTTCTCACAAATTGATGACTTCTTGTCAAAAGCAATCAAATTGATTAAGTCAACTATTCAATAACAACCTAATTAACGACCTTCCGTTAATTAATCACCTCCTCCATCTAGATTAATTAATTATTATTAATTAATTAGTCCTCCCCTTCATTTAACTAGTCAATACATATTTAATTGATTTAATCCCTTTCCAATAAACTAAATCGTACTTCAATATCCCTCTAATTGGCTTCTATAAACTCACATCTACCTATTAGTTAATCACATTTGATTAATTAAAACACCCCCAACTCCCATGACTTGCTAAACATGTATTAAACTCTTATAAAGTAAGGTTACCTTTTATAAAGCAACATTATCCATTCCTAATCATGTTTTATCTTTATCATACATTCATGAGGATGTGTTGAATCCTTTATCCTTTGGGATATATAAAGATCCTCTCCACCAACCTTTTTACTTACACCTAAACTCTTTGAGAAAGCAAATGCAATGCATATAAAAAAATAGACTAAGAGCTTGCTTTTGTGTTGTTTTGAGAGTTCATCACCTTGAGGAGCTAAGATTTCAATTCTAGCCTAAAGTGCTTACGCTATATGGGAGGTGTTAAAAGGATCTTGAGCCCAACTTTGACTAGCCCGCATTTCTAGGTTCTTAGAACATTGAGGACAACTACTTTTGATACACATGAAACCTACCTAGGTTCTTTCAGTTGCATGTTATTAAAGAATATAGGTTATTTAGATACTTGACATTTTTATTTCATAGTTTTATTGATAAATGTTAGCATCTAACCCTTGATTAATTACAATCATGATGGTGCTTTTAATTTTTGTTTAATTCTTGTTAATCAAGACTATTTAGGTGTTAGTCTTCCACTCATATTTAACATTAGTTAGAAACAAATACTTGCACACCTATAATAATGCCTAAGGAATTCAAATACTTAAATTGTGATAATTATCCCCTTTCTCACAAATTGACCACTTATCGTCAAAAGTACCCATATTTCATCTTGTTGTCATTAATCAATTACAATAAGCTAATTGATTAATACACCTATTTAGCTAACAACCTAATTAACGAACTTCCATAAATTAATCACCTCCTCTATCTATATTAATTAATTAGTCCTCCCCTTTATTTAACTAGTAAATCAATATTTAATTGATTTAATCCATTTCTTATAGCCTAAATTGTACTAATATCCCTCTAATTGGCTCTTATAAGCTCGCATGTATCTATTAGTTAATCACATTTGTTTAATTAAAACACCACCCAAATCCCATGACTTTTAAAACATGTATTAAACCCTTCTAAAGTAATGTTACCTTTAATAAAGCAACCTTATCCATTCTCAATCGTGTTTTATCTTTTTCCCACATTCATGAGGATGTGTTGAATCCTTCATCCTTTGAGCTTTATAAAGAGCCCTCCACCTACCTTTTACTTACAACTAAACTTTTTGAGAAAGTAAATGTAAAGCATATAAAAACTAGACTAAGAGCTTCCTTTTGTGTTATTTTGAGAGTTCATCACCTTGAGGAGCTAAGATTCTTATTCTAGCCTAAAGTGCTTAAGTCATATGGGTGTAGACACCAAATTTGTGTCTTACGATTCTTGTGACTCCGCATCTCCAGTGCAGCTTTACAAAACAAACTACACGACAATAAGTGGCTAATGTAGACACCAAATTTTTATCTTACGACTCTTGTGACCCGCATCTCATTTCGCAACCTAACCTCATCACCTAAACCTTACACAATTATTTATTAATTATCTTATAATTAATAAATCCAAATCACCTTACCTACCACCGCATTTTGCCACCTCATCATGACCTAGGCCTAACCCTAAACTAATCTAATTAAGACCTATAACTTGGTCTACATCCACACCCATGACTAATAACCCTTTCTCGCACTCCAAACCGACCTTCTAGTCACTTGACCAAGCCCGCAACTAATCCCTCGGGAGAAAAGAAGAGGAAAGTTGGCTATTTTACTAAAAATAGCCCACTTTGACCGACCGATACAGTTCCTACTGACCGCCTTTTGGTTACGTAACCGCCATCGGTTCCTATAAATGGGCTCCCTAACCGAAACAAAGGTCGAAGTATTTTTGATCAATGAGGATCATCGAAGCGATCGAGAGAATCCAAATTTTACTTGGCCGAGCAGAGACAAGTGAAGAAACAAGAAGAGTTTACAGAAAAGGAGATCAAGCCCAAGACTACAACTGAATAACCAGAGCCCTGTGATACTCATCTGATCATCGGGAGGGAGATATCTCATCTTCTGGGTGTCAGGCCATCCTACCTGAGTTCTACCTTTGTCATCACAGTTCTTGGACCTGCATCCTCATCAATAACCAGTAAGTTGTATCTTGCATGTCCTCTTTTATAACATTTCTTAGACTTTTGAATCACAGCCGTCATTAATCCATTCCTGGATCTACTACCCAGCAACACATCACATCTAACTATCATTCATCTACCCTCTCATCACCCCGTTACCTAATCCCACTCATTTACTAGCCTTACAAACATCACAACCACCCTACAACCGACCCTCACCAAGAGCCCCTAAAACATAGCCCTACCGATATCGGTTAGCAGAAACCGGTATCGGTTATTGTGACTCAAAACCAGAAACCAGCCTTTCCCCCTACCTGTTTCAACGAAGCAATTAAATTGTTATTTTACAATATTTCGTGTTAATTCATATTAGCAGGGGAACTGACCACCTTCGAAAGGAAGTGTTATATTTCCTGGGCCCAAGGCAGTTCCCTCATTTATTGTCTAATCAAAATCTTGTGGTCTTGTATTCTTATTTGCAGGTATTCCTTCCAAGACAAAAGGATTTCTTCGCAATCAACCTGATCTCTCTCTATGGTACGTGCACAACATCTCGACATTCAACAGTATTCCTCCTAGCCCTAACCCTTATCTCTGCTTCTAAAAGGAATGAAAGGATAGAAGCAACTCTATTCCCAAAATCTGAAACATTCCGCACGAAACAATGGGAAGTGTCAAAAGGGTCTTGTAGAGCCAACTTTGACTAGCCCCCATTCCTAGGTTCTTAGAGCTTTGATGACAACTACTTTTGATAGCCATGGAACCTACCTAGGTTCTTTCAGTTGCATGTTGTAAAATAATATAGGTTATTTAGATACTTGACATTATTTATTTCATAGTTTTATTGATAAATGATAGCATTTACCCCTTGATTAATTCTTATCATGATGGTGCTTAGAATGTTTGTTTAATTCTTGTTAATCAAGACTATTTAGGTGTTATTCTTCCATTCATATTTAGCATTAGTTAGAAACAAACACTTGCACACCTATAATTATGCATAAGTAATTTAAATACTTAAATTACGCTAATTATCCCCTTTCTCACAAATTGACCACTTATCATCAAAAGCACTCATATTTCCTCTTCTTGTCATTAATAAATTACAATAGGCTAATTGATTAAATCGCTTATTTAGCTAACTACCTAATTAATGACCTTCCGTTAATTAATCACCTCATCTATCTAGATTAATTAATTATTATTAATTAATTACTCCTCCCCTTATTTAACCAATAAATCAATATTTAATTGATTTAATCCCTTTCTAATAAACTAAATCGTACTAATATCCCTCCAATTGGCTTCTATAAGCTCACATCTTCCTATTAGTTAATCACATTTGATTAATTAAAACACCCCCAGCTCCCCATGACTTATTAAACATGTATTAAACTCTTATAAAGTAAGGTTACTTTTAATAAAACAACCATATCCATTCCTAATCATGTTTTATCTTGATCACACATTCATGAAGATGTGTTGAATCCTTTATCTCTTGGGATATATAAAGAGCCCTCCACCAACCTTTTTACTTACACCTGAACTCTTTGAGAAAGAAAATGCAAAACATACATCAAAATAGACTAAGAGCTTGCTTTTGTGTTATTTTGAGAGTTCATCTTCTTGAGGAGCTAAGCTTTCTATTCTAGCCTAAAGTGTTTATGTCATATGGGAGGTGTGAAAAGGGTCTTGTAGCCCAACTTTGTCTAGCCCACATTCCTAGGTTCTTGGAAAATTAAGGACAACTACTTTTGATAGCCATGGAACCTACCTAGGTTGTTTCATTTGCATGTTGTTAAAGAATATAGGTTATTTAGATACTTGACATTGTTTATTTCATAGATTTGTTGGTAAATATTAGTATCTAACCTTGATAATTCTTATCATGATGGTGCTTAGAATGTTTATTTAGTTCTTGCTAATCAAGGCTATTTATGTGCTAGTCTTCCATTCATATTTATCATTAGTTAGAAACAAACACTTACACACCTATAATTACGCCTAAGAAATTTAAAAACTTAAATTGCTCTAGTTATCCCCTTTCTCAAAAATGACGACTTATCATCAAAAGCACTCATATTTCTTTTTTCTTTTCATTAATAAATTACAATACAATAATTGATTAAGTCACTTATTCAGCTAAAAACCTAATTAACGACCTTCCGTTAATTAATCACCTCATCTATCTAGATTAATTGATTATTATAAATTTATTACTCCTACCTTTTATTTAACCAATAAATCAATATTTAATTGATTTAATCCTTTTCTAATAAACTAAATTGTACTAATATCCCTCTAATTGGCTTTTATAAGCTCACATCTTCCTATTAATTAATCACATTTGATTAATTACAAAACCCCCAACTCCCATGACATTTGCTAAACATGTATTAAACTCTTCTAAAGTAAGGTTAGCTTTAATAAAGCAACCTTATCCATTCCTAGTCATGTTTTATATTTATCCCACATTCATGAGGATGTGTTGAATCATTTATCCTTTGGGCTATATAAAGAGCCCTCCACCAACCTTTTTACTTATAACTAAATTCTATGAGCAAGCAAATGCAAAGCATATAAAAAAATAGACTAAGAGCTTGCTTTTGTGTTATTTTGAGAGTTCATCTTCCAGACAAGCTAAGCTTCATATTCTAGCCTAAAGTGTTGAGGTTATATGGGAGGTGTCAAAAGGGTCTTGTAGCCCAACTTTGACTAGCCCCCATTCCTAGGTTCTTGGAAAATTAAGGACAACTACTTTTGATAGCCATGGAACCTACCTAGGTTCTTTCATTTGCATGTTGTTAAATAATATAAGTTATTTAGATACTTGACATTGTTTATTTCATAGTTTTATTGATAAATGTTAGCATCTAACTATTGATTAATTCTTATCATGATGATGCTTAAAATGTTTGTTTAATTCTTGCTAATCAAGACTATTTAGGTGTTAGTCTTTCATTCATATTTAGCATTAGTTAGAAAAAAATATTTACACACCTATAATTACTCCTAAGTAATTTAAATACCTAAATTGAGCTAATTATCCCCTTTCTCACAAATTGATGACTTATCATAAAAAGCACTCATATTTCATCTTGTTGTTAATCAATTACAATAAGCTAATTGATTAAGTCACATATTTAGCCAACAACCTAATTAACAACCTTCCATTAATTAATCACCTCCTCTATATAGATTAATTAATTATTATTAATTAATTAGTCCTCCTTCATTTAACCAATAAATCAATATTTAATTGATTTAATCCCTTTCTTATAGCCTAAATCGTACTAATAGCCCTCTAATTGGCTTCTATAAGCTCACATGTACCTATTAGTTAATCACATTTGATTAATTAAAACACCACCCAACTCCCATGATATTTTTAAACATGTATTAAATGCTTCTAAAATAAGGTTAAATTTAATAAAGTAAACTTATCCATTCCCAATCATGTTTTATCTTTATCCCACATTCATGAGGATGTGTTGAATCATTTATCCTTTGGGCTATATAAAGAGCCCTCCACAAACCTTTTTACTTACAACTAAACTCTTTGAAAAATCAAATGCAAAGCATATAAAAAAATAGACTAAGATCTTGTTTTTGTGTTGTTTTGAGAGTTCATCACCTTGAGGAGATAAGATTCCTATTCTAGCCTAAAGTGCTTAGGTCATATGGGAGGTGTCAAAAGGGTCTTGAGCCCAAATTTGACTAGCCCCATTCCTAGGTTCTTAGAACATTGAGGACAACTAATTTTGATAGCCATGGAACCTACCTAGGTTATTTCAGGTTGCATGTTGTTAAAGAATATAGGTTATTTAGCTACTTGACCTTGTTTATTTCGTAGTTTTATTGATAAATGTTAGCATCTAAGCCTTGATTAATTCTTATCATGATGGTGCTTAGAATTTTTTTTAATTCTTACTAATCAAGACTATTTAGGTGTCAGTCTTCCATTAATATTTAGCATTAGTTAGAAACAAACACTTGCACACCTATAATTACGCTTAAGTAATTTAAATACTTAAATTGCGCTAATTATCCCTTTATCACAAATTGACGACTTATCGTCAAAAGCACTCATATTTTCTCTTCTTGTCATTAATAAATTACAATACACTAATTGATTAAGTCATTTACTCAAATAACAACCTAATTAGTGACCTTCCATTAATTAATCACTCATCTATCTATATTAATTAATTATTATTAATTAATTACTCCTCCCCTTTATTTAAAAAATAAATCAATATTTAATTGATTTAATCCCTTCTAATAAACTAAATCATACTAATATCACTCTAATTGGCATCTATAAGCTCACATCTTCCTATTAGTTAATCATATTTGAATAATTAAAACACCCCCAACTCCCATGACTTACTAAACATGTATTAAACTCTTATAAAGTAAGGTTACCTTTAATAAAACAACTTATCCATTCCTAATTATGTTTTATCTTTATCCCACATTCATGAGGATGTGTTGAATCCTTTAGCCTTTGGGCTATAAAAGAAACCTCCACCAACCTTTTTACTTACACCTAAACTCTTTGAGAAAACAAATGTAAAATATATAGAAAAATAGACTAAGAGCTTGCTTTTGTGTGATTTTGAGAGTTCATCTTCTTGAGGAGCAAAGCTTCCTATTCTAGCGTAAAGTGCTTAGGTCATATGGGAGGTGTCAAAAGGGTCTTGTAGCCCAACTTTGACTATACCCCATTCCTAGTTTCTTGGAACATTAAGTACAACTAATTTTTATAGCCATGGAACCCCTAGGTTCTTTCATTTGCATGTTGTTAAAAAATATAGGTTATTTAGATACTTGACATTATTTATTTCATAGTTTAATTGATAAATGTTAGCAGCTAACCCTTGATTAATTCTTATCATAATGGTGCTTAGAATTTTTATTTAATTCTTGCTAATCAAGACTATTTAGGTGTTAGTCTTCCATTCATATTTAGCATTAGTTTGAAAAAAACACTTGCACACCTATAATTATGCCTAAGCAATTTAAATACCTAAATTGAGCTAATTATCCCCTTTCTCACAAATTGACGACTTATCATCAAAATCACTCATATTTCCTCTTGTGGTCGTTAATCAATTACAATAAGCTAATTGATTAAGTCACCTATTTAGCTAACAACCTAATTAACTACCTTCCATTAATTAATCACCTCCTCTATCTAGAATAATTAATTATTATTAATTAATTAGTCATCCCCTTCATTTAACCAATAAATCAATATTTAATTTATTTAATTCCTTTCTTATAGCCTAAATCCTACTAATATCCCTCTAATTGGGTTCTATAAGTTCACATGTACCTATTAGTTAATCACATTTGATGAAGTAAAACACCACCCAACTCCCATGATGTTTTTAAACATGTATTAAACCCTTCTAAAGTAAGGTTACCTTTAATAAAGCAACCATATCCATTCCCAATCATATTTTATCTTTATCCCGAAATCATTAGGATGTGTTGAATCGTTTATCCTTTGGGCTATATAAAGAGCCCTCTACCTACCTTTTACTTACAACTAAACTCTTTGAGAAAGCAAATGCAAAGCATATTAAAAAAATAGACTAAGAGCTTACTTTTGTGTTGTTTTGAGAGTTCATCACCTTGAGGAGCTAAGATTCCTATTCTAGCCTAAAGTTCTTAGGTCATATGGGAGGTGCCAAAAGGGTCTTGTAGAGCTGAACTTTGACTAGCCCACATTCCTAGTTTCTTAGAACATTAAGGAGAACTACTTTTGATAGCCATGGAACCTACCTAGGTTTATTCATTTGCATGTTGTTAAAGAATAGAGGTTATTTAGATACTTGACATTGTTTATTTCATAGTTTTATTGATAAATGTTACCATCTAACCCTTGATTAATTCTTATCATGATGGTTCTTAGAATGTTTGTTTAATTCTTACTAATCAAGACTATTTAGGTGTTATTCTTCCATTCATATTTAGCATTAGATAGAAACAAACACTTGCACACCTATAATTATGTCTAAGCAATTTAAATCATTAAATTGTGCTAATTATCCCCTTTCTCACAAATTATTGACTTATCGTCGAAAGCACTCATATTTCCTCTTCTTTTCATTAATCAATTACAATACGGTAATTGATTAAGTCTCCTTTTAGCTAACAACCTGATTAAAAATGTTCTATTAATTAATCGCCTCCTCTATCTTGATTAATTAATTATTATTAATTAATTAGTCTTCCCCTTCATTTAACTAGTAAATATATATTTAATTGATTTAATCCCTTTCTAATAAACTAAATCATACTAATATCCCTCTAATTGGCTTCTATAAACTCACATCTACCTATTAGTTAATCACATTTGATTAATTACAAAATCCCCCAACTCCCATGACATTTCCTAAACATGTATTAAACTCTTCTAAAGTAAGGTTAGCTTTAATAAAGCAACCTTATCCATTCCTAGTCATGTTTTATATTTATCCCACATTCATGAGGATGTGTTGAATCATTTATCCTTTGGGCTATATAAAGAGCCCTCCACCAACATTTTTACTTACAACTAAATTCTATGAGCAAGCAAATGCAAAGCATATAAAAAAATGGACTAAGAGCTTGCTTTTGTGTTATTTTGAGAGTTCATCGCCTTGAGGAGCTAAGATTCCTATTCTAGCCTATAGTGCTTAGGTCATATGGAAGGTGTCAAAAGGGTCTTGTAGCTCAACTTTGACTAGCCCCCATTCGTAGGTTCTTGGAACATTAAGGACAACTACTTTTGATAGCCATGGAACCTACCTAGGTTCTTTTATTCACATGTTGTTAAAGAATATAGGATATTTAGATACTTGACATTGTTTATTTCATAGTTTTATTGATAAATGTTAGCATCTAACCCTTGATTAATTCTTATCATGATGGTGCTTAGAATGTTTGTTTAATTCTTGCTAATCAAGACTATTTAGGTGTTAGTCTTCCATTCATATTTAGCATTAGTTAGAAACAAACACTTGCACACCTATAATTAGGCCTAAGCAATTTAAATACTTCAATTTCTGTAATTATTCCCTTTCTCACAAATTGATGACTTATCGTCAAAAGCACTCATATTTCCTCTTCTTGTCATTAATAAATTACAATACGCTAATTGATTAAGTCACTTATTCAATAACAACCTAATTAACGACCTTCCGTTAATTAATCACCTCATCTAGCTAGATTAATTAATTATTATTAATTAATCACTCCTCCCCTTTATTTAACCAATAAATCAATATTTAATTGATTTAATCCCTTTCTAATAAACTAAATCATACTAATATCCCTCTAATTGGCTTCTATAAGCTCACATCTTCCTATTAGTTAATCACATTTAATTAATTAAAACACCCCCAACTCCAATGACTCGCTAAACATGTATTAAACTCTTATAAATTATGGTTACCTTTAATAAAGCAATCATGGAAAAATCACAACACCCCTGAATGTCTACAACTCGATGGGTTGAGACTCTTAGTGCGATTGCATAACATGGAGCTTTTCCCAAGTGTGGGACCTTGCGAAATCGGAAAAGCTCTCCGGATGAAGGCCGGTTCCTATTCCTCTGTTCAGATGCACACATAAAAATGCAGAGGGTTTACTCAAAACCTAATCTAACTTTCCAAGGAGACAAGGTAAGAAGATGCATAAAAATAAACCTAAACTAACAAAGGTGATGCACCGAGGAATGAAGAACATCTGTCTTGCCAATAAACACAAACCATTAAAATGTAATGCAAGATCATGCAAAGATAACCAGATTTGTAGTGAAAGATCAGGAGGATGCAAATGAACACAGAGAGGGTTGAGAATCATCCATAGACATGCATTATTTTCTCCAAATATTGATACAATACACTATAAAATGCCAAGAGGCAAAGTTACATTACAGTTTTAGATGGGAGGTTTGAACTCCACAAATTTACTTGCCAAAGAGAATAAGGGAGGGGCAAAACAAGAATATCCAACCTTTAGAAAGAAGCCCTCCTTAAAATTTATAGGAAGAATGAGAGAGGGAAGAGAGAGGAAATCCAAATCTACCCCAACCACCAAAGGTTGTATTTAATTCATCTCATTATGGTAGTAGTTGAGAACCCTAACAAACCTAAAAATGACAAAATGTATTTTAAATTTTTGAAGAACTTGTTCTCACCCAATTAAATATATCTAGAGGACCTTGTATAGTTATATAGAGGACCTTGTAAGCTTTCCGAAAATTCCAACCTTGCGTGAATCTGAGCTCCCTGTGAAAAGTTATGGCCATTTGAATATCTACGTTAGGGTTTGCTTTCTGTCGGGGTGTCAATGCTCAAAATGTTGTGCCTCCTAAAGATGCGCCCTTTACCTGCGCCAAGGCGTAAATTTCTTCATGTCGACACCTTATGTCGTGCCCTTTACCTATGCCAAGGTGTGAATTTCTTCATGTCGACACCTTATGTCATGCGCCCTTTACCTGCGCTAAGGCACAAATTTCTTCATGTCGACACCTTATGTCGTGCGCCCTTTACCTGTGCCAAGGCGTAAATTTCTTCATGTCAACACCTTATGTCATGCACCCTTTACCTATGCCAAGGCGTGAATTTCTTCATGTTGACACCTTATGTCATGCACCCTTTACCTTCTTTTTTCCCATATCTACCCGAGGGGGAAGATATATACAACAATTTGGTGACTCAACGGGGTCGCTTGCCTGCTAGGTAGAAGATCAATGGCATTTTAGCAATCCATTGGGCATGGAGTCATAAGCAATAACCTGAAACCAACTTGATCTCTGATCTCGATCCTGATACCGCAACCCCTTCTTCGAGGGCATGCTGAACTGTAGAAATTCAACCTGAGAGCAACAAAACCTGTGCCGGAGCACTTAGGGAAATTGAAACCTAACTACAACAAGACAATGTGCATACGCACTTAGAGGAATTGAAATCTAGGCTAATATTTACAAGGGTAAACCCTTTCCTTTTAGTAATAATTTTTAAGGTAGATTTTGTTAACTTAATCGGAGTTCTTCTCCATCTAATGTAGACAATTGGAAGGCATTACTACTTTTACATCCCATGACCATGTAGGGGCCACTCCAAATGGCATCAAACTTGGAATGCCTTCTGGTTTTACCCGATCTGCATCCCATTTTAGAACTAGATCCCCTTCCTGGAAGGTCCTTGCTCTTGCCTTCTTATCAAACCATATTTTTACTAAGGACTGATCCTTCTCAATCGTTTGAACTGCATGTTCTCTTATTTCTTCCAATTCCATCAACTCTGCATACCTGCCACCATTGGTTCGAACTCAGACAACTCCAACCTTCATGAGCTCCAATGCTTGCAATTCTAATGATATAGGTAATACTGCCTCTTTCCCATAGACCAACTTGTAGGGAGAATTACCAATAAACCTCTTTGGTGTTATCCTCACACCCATAACACCAATTTTAACTTGGTATGCCATGTTCTTTGGTTTTCATCCAAAGTCCTTCTAATGATTCTTAGCAAATTCTTGTTCGTGGACTCTACCTATCCATTACCCTACGGGTAATAATTTGAAGAGGTGCTCAAATAGATTCCATTCTTGACAGCCCATTCTATAATCTTGGAACCTATGAATGCCAATGCATTGTCTGATATGATAGTGGCTGGCACACCGAACCTAGTCACTATTCCTTCATAAAAGTCTAGTATGTTAGACTCATTTGCTTCTTTGAGTGCTACTACTTCGGTCCACTTGGTGAAATAGTCTATTTCCATGAGAATCCACTTGTGGCCTTGGCTTGAGTTTGGATTGATGACCCCAACGAAGTCCAATCCCCATTGCATAAATGGTTGGTCAACCAAAATTGGGTGTAATGGAAGTGCTGCTAGTCTTTCTTTTCCTGTGAAGAGTGCACATTTCTTGCACTTTCTTATCCATGTATAGCAGTCATTGAACACTGTGGGCCAATAATACCCTACCTTCATTATCTTGAGAGTTGTTACTCATGGGGTGAAATGTCCTCCAGAATCTCCATCATGAAAATCTCGTAACACCCTCTCAATTTGACTTGTCTCAATGCATCTCAATAGAACTCCATTGATGTCTTTCTTGAACAAAACACCATCAACAAGCACATATGGAATGGCTTGTAATCTAAAGTATCTCCTCTTTGCTTTGCTCATTTCTGGAGGGCATAGGCCTGCTTGTAGGAAGTGTATCATATTCTGAGTCCAACAAGGAGTGGCCACATCATCATTTTCTTGTTCTTGACCATCCTGTAGTACCAAGGTAGTCTCTTTTTCATCACCTGCTTCAACTTTCTGACTCAAAGCTAGTTGTTCACATAGTCCTTTTCCATGTACTAGCTTAGTGACCTTAATTTTGATGTCATATTCCATGACATGAGTGATCCATCCTGCACATTTCTCATTTAGATCCTTGTTTAGAAGGAAGTCCTTGACTCCCGCATGAGAGACCAACAATTGGATCTTGTTGTTTGAGACTAGGTGCTTGAATTTCTTTAAGCTCTTGATCACTACAAGGACATGCTTTTCAATGAAAGAGTACCTTGTTTCATATTCCTCCAAGCCTTGACTGAAGAAAGCAACTGGTTGTTCTAATCCCTCTTTGTTTTGTTGTACCAAGATTGCAGAAATTGTGTCTCTACCACCGAAGGCATATAGTGTGAAGTCCTTAGAGAAGTCTGGATTGATGAGAGTGGGAGCTTGAGATATAGCCTCTTTTATTGCCTCAAAACTTGCCTTGCCTCTAGATGTCCACTTAAATGTCATGCTCTTTTCAACATCAGTGTTATTGGTTTTACGAGAGCTGCAAAGTTTGGAACAAACCTGCAGACAAAATTGATCCTTCCCAAGAAGCTTTGAAGAGCCTTCTTATGACTTGGCAATGGAAACGCTCGAATTGTTTCAACTCTTTCTGGGTCAATCGTCAATCCCTCCTTTGAAACAATATGGCCTAGAAGTTTTCCTTCATGAGCCAAGAATATGCATTTTTTGGGATTCAATGATACCCCAAATCTTCTACACCTCTGAAATACCTGCCTCAGATGAAAGAGGTGATCCAATGCATTTTTGGAGAATACAGTGATGTCATCAAGATATATCAGAACTATTTTATTGATCAACCCCTTGAATACCATATCCATTGCCCTTTGGAAAGTGGCTCCAACATTTGATAGCCCAAATGGCATCTTCTTGTAGGCATAGGTGCCCCATTTGGTGGTGAAAGCCATCTTGAACTGGTCATCTTCTTTCACCATTATCTGATTATACCCTGAGTAGCCATCTAGGAGAGAGAATCTCTCTGAACCGGATACCACTTGCAATATTTGTTCCATTGAAGGAAGTGGGTAATGGTCTTTGAGAGATGCCCTGTTGAGGTCTCAAAAGTCCACGCACAACTTGATTTCTCCACTCTTCTTCCTAACCGAACCAAGTTCACAACCCAGCTTGAGTGCTTGATCGGAATATAATACTTGCCTCTATTATCTTGTTTAGCTCTTTCTTCATTAGAGGCTCAATGTGAGGGTTGACTGGTCTCTGCTTCTACCTGATGGGCTTAGCATCTAGATCTAATTCTATGGTATGTTGTGCCAACTTCGGATTGAATCCTCTCAAGTCTTCATAGCTCCAAGCAAAGACATCTAGAAATTCTTGGCAAAGCTGTATGAAATCTGATTTCTCCTGCTCAGTGGCCACTTTACCAATTTGAAGTGTTTTTCCTTCCCAACCGTGAATTGTTTCGAATCTTCTCTCTTGACTTGTATGTTAGCCTTTTCCTTACGGAACTGGTCGTTAGGGTTGAAGATAGACTCCAATATTACTAAACCCTTAGGAAGCTTGTTTTTCCATGGCTACACTACTTGATCCCCATATTGCTGCTCTAGTCTGTCCTGATTCCTAGCTGAGAATTCAACCTCTTCTTGTAAAAATTGACAATTTGTTGATCGTTCTCAAACACCTACCAACTTGTGTTATTATCTGAAACTGCTAGCCTCACAATCACATGGATATGTGGTTGTGTTTTTTCCTTCTGATGTTTTTAACCACATCAAATGTTGCTCCAACTGCTGCGAGCCTATCCGCGGCTTCATTTTTCTTCCTGGGTATGGATACAATGTTGAAAGCTTTGAAATCCTCAATGAGGTCCCATACCCTGTTCTTGTAGTTCCTCAGTAGGTCATTCTTTGTAGCATGTTGTCCCCTGACTTGGTTGATGATTAGCTCACTATCTCCAAACACCTACACGTTCTTTATGCCCTTTTTCCTAGCCCAATGAAGTCCATGAATCAATGCTTCATATTCAGCCATGTTGTTTGAATAGGAAAACTAGAAACGGAAAGCTGAATAATATTTGATGCCTTGAGGTGAAACAAGCATAACTCCTCCTCCTGCACCTTGCCTACTCCTTGATCCATCGAAAAATAACTGCCATACCTCATTGTCATCCTTATGGTTTGGTTTGGTGATGCTAGGAATAGACTGGTTTTCTTCATGTATGCAATAGACTCCTAGCTTAGATTCTTCTACTTCTTGGTAGGGATCAAAAGCATGTACCTTTCTCACCCATTCATCAAGAGTCAAATCTAGGATGCTTCCAACTTTGGTGTCAGCTTCATCTGTGCTTTGATAATCTTCTTGATCAAATGCTGAATAGTTGTCATTGATTTGGCTTGGAGTATGAGGCTCAATGCGAAAGTTTGCAATTGGTTAAGATCTGATTGTGACCTTAGTACCATATCTTGTTCTGAACAACATGTGTGACTAGTCAGCAAATAAGTAGCCTCCAATTCTAGCTGTGAAATCCCTTGATAAGCATAGGGCAAAGAGTGGTGGCAAATCTATCACTGACACATCTTGCAAAAAGCGAATAGTGATGGGGCATGCATGCAAGGTAAGATTAAAACCTTTAATCACTCCCACCATTGCCACTACTGTCCCATCCAATTACACTACCCCCTTTGATATGACTTCATATTGGAGGCCCAGCTGATCAGCTATTTGCTTGGGCATGACAAAACTACTTGCCCTAGAATCAATCATGCAATTGTGTACTAGTTTATTCCCAATGATTAATGAAACATAGAATGGAGGGGGTTTCAAAACTTTACCTTGTTGTCCTCCATGATTCCCTTTAGGCTGAGCAGCATTTGTGAGGGCATTCTCTTGCATATGGACCTGCTGGTTCGAAGTTGACCAATTCTTCATGGCAGCTTGTAGAAGATCTCTTTGGCTTGGGATGGATAAAGATTCCCACATTGATATATTCACATTTTTCTTCTTCATTTGATCAATGATGCTAAATGGGGATGAAATATCTCTTTGTTGTCCTTTAGCCTACACATTCCTTTCTTGTGCATGGGTAGCAACAACTGGCATTTGAGTTGGTTTAGAAGGTGGTTTGGGCTGTCCTTACATGTTTGGAGCTGTATTTTGCTTACCAACACCTTGTGGAGTGATGGAAGGTTATAGATCACTTGGAGCCAATGACTTCCCTTCACCAATATTCATCTTCTTTGATCTTTTGTTAGCTGCTATACTCTGAGAAATTGTTTGATTCATGCCACAAAAATCCTCAGCTTGCCAATTCACAAGTGCGGTATCATTTGGAGCTGTGTTTTGCTGAGATGTCCCTTGTTGCTGATTTATTTCTTGACTCACTTCACCCTCTACACCAGTAGTTGTCACCATCAAGGCTTGGTTCAAAGCACCATTGAAGCACATAGATTGGTTATGAGGTTCATTGCATGGGAAACACCAATCATACTCTTGAGCTATGTTTTTTTGCACTGGCACTAATGCTTTAGAAGCAGATGCAACATTGGGGTTATAGGGCTGAAATGGTCTATTAGTGGGAGGCCTTACTTGGCTTTGATTTGCAGCTGGATTGGGTGGCCTATTGGGCTGGTATGGTGGCCTATTAGGCTGAGCTTGAGGCTGATAAGAAGGTCTAAAGCTTTGGGCCTGCTGCCTCTTGAGTGTAACCAGCTCATTTCCCAAATTTTGCAATTGTTTCATGACCTCTTGGAGTTCATTTGAAGCACTAGAGGATGAAGTAGAAGTTTCATTTGAACTTTGATTTCTAGGAGTGGGAATAGGAGCCAAAGTGGGTGCTTGACTAGTGCTTGGATTTTCTAAGTTTGGATACAAGGGCATGGGAGGCCTAGGAGCCAGCTTACCAGTTTGAATAAGATAGTTTTCAGCCCTAATGGCAATACCATAAGTAGCAGGTAAGGTTGTGCCTCCCATAGATTGAATTAACATAGAAATATCAAAATTCAAAGCTTTAAGATAATATAGAAAAGCACCTTCAGCTGTTGGCCTAACGGCCACTGGAATCCTATCCCAAGACCTTTGAAATCTGAAGTTGAAGTTAGTCAGCTACTCATTGGGAGCTCTCTTGATAGTCATCAATTGTTCAAGTAGAGACAAATTGTCTCCCTTTTCTCCAAATTGCTCATGGAGAACTATGCATAACTGATTCCAATTTTGGATAGAACCAGCTCCAAGGCTCCTAAACCATTGCAATGCCTTCCCTTTGAACGAAGATGCCAACAATTTGACAGCAACATCCATTTCATTTATCTCATGGATTGCACAAATGTTAGCAATGTCTTTGACATGATCCCAGGAGTGGTATGATTTTCTCTAGTACAAAATGGAATGTTCTTTAATGTTGCAATTGGAACTGGATTCTGTGCATTGAGGGCAAGTGGGCTGCTGCCAGTGAAGTTGACAAAAGGGTTTTGTTGCACCATTCTAATTGGCCTGAGAACCCTTGTTGATTGGATGAAAGGTCTACCAAGTGGAGGGTTTGATAAAGTCCTGTTAGGTGGAGATGGTGATCTTTGTGGCCTTCTTCCTCTCCTTCCTTTTCCTGGTGATAGATGCAAGTAGACGAATGACCCCTCTTCTCGAGTATCAGACCTGGTTTGAATTCTTCTCATATGCCTAGGCAACTTTTGTTATTACACCACTAAATTCTATCCCTTCGGAGTCGCCAGATGTGTTAGATAATAGGCCTCAAAAGGCTCGATTCTGCCAAGTTAGACACCAAACCTGACAATATTAAAAATAGCATTTAAAACTTTGAAGGACCCAAAAGATATAGTTCTTCAATTCAGTTATTGGGTCTTGTTGTGTAGCTACTAATCCCCGAAAGGTATAGGCGAAACTCAGGTCATGCAAGGCAACTTACAAAACCTAAAATACACCGTGTCGGAACTTGGGACATGCTCGACACCTGGGAAAACCTGAAATACTAAAAACCATGAAATTTTGAAAGTCAAAATCTCAAAAATCTAAGAATACCCTTTTGAAGATTATCCCCCGATCTATCAATTGGTAAAATTTTGACTTGTTTTGAGCAAGTTAAGCCCTTGAAAATCGATTTCAAAGTTCAGCTTGGAAGGTGAAAAATCTGAAATTGTAAAACCTGTAATTTTTAGTCCAAATTTCTTGAAAATTCCTTCAAATCTTGTGGAATGACCTCTTGTCCCACCCGGTGTGCAAAATTGTTGATGGTGAATCATGACACCCCGAATGTCTGCGTAACTTGATGGGTTCGGACTCTCAATGCGATTGCATAACATGGAGCTTTTCCCAAGTGTGGGACCTTGCAAAATCGAAAATCTCTCTGGATGAAGGCCGGTTCCTATTCCTCTATTTAGATGCACACATAAAAATGCAGAGGGTTTACTCAAAAACCTAATCTAACTTTCTAAGGAGACAGGGTAAGAAGATGCATAAAAATAAACCTAAACTAACAAAGGTGATGCACCGAGGAATGAAGAACATCTGTCTTGCCAATAAACACAAACCATTAAAATGTAATGCAAGATCATGTACAAATAACCATATTTGCAGTGAAATATCAAGAGGATGCAAATGAACACATAGAGGGTTGAGAACCATCCACAGACATGCATTATTTGCTCCAAAGATTGATCCAATACACTATCAAATGCTAAGAGGAAAAGTTGCATTACGCTTTTAGAGGGGAGGTTTGAACTCTACAAATTCACCTACCAAAGAGAATAAGGGAGGGGAAAAACAAGAATGTCTAACCTTTAGAAAGAAGCCCCTCTTACAATTTATAGGAAGAATGAGAGAGGGAAGAGAGAGGAAATCCAAATCTACCCCAACCACCATGTCAGTGTGTCAACGCTCAAAATATTGCACCTCCTAAAGATGCACCATTTACACGTGCCAAGGAAAGAATTTCTTCATGTTGAAACCTTATTTCATGTGCCCTTTACCTGTGCCAAGGCACGAATTTCTTCTTGTCAACACCTTATGTCGTGTGCCCTTTACTTGCGCTTAGGCGTGAATTTCTTCATGTCGACACCTTATGTCGTGCGCCCTTTACCTGTGCCAAGATACGAATTTCTTCATGTCAACACCTTATGTCGTGCGCCCTTTACCTCCACCAAGGTGTGAATTTCTTCATGTCGACACCTTATGTCATCGGTACTTTACCTTATGTTTTTCCCATATCTACCCGAGGGGGAAGATATATACAACAAAACCTTATCCATTCCTAATCATGTTTTATCTTTATCCCACATTCATGAGTATGTGTTGAATAATTTATCCTTTGGTCTATATAAAGAGCTCTCTACAAACCTTTTTACTTACACCTAAAATCTTTGAGAAAGAAAATGCAAAACATATAGCAAAATAGACTAAGAGCTTGCTTTTGTGTTATTTTGAGAGTTCATCATCTTGAGGAGCTAAGCTTCCTATTCTAGCCTAAAGTCATTAGGTCATATGGGAGGTGCCAACAAGGTCTTGTAGCTCAACTTTGACTAGCCCCCATTCGTAGGTTCTTGGAACATTAAGGACAACTACTTTTGATAGCCATGGAACCTACCTAGGTTCTTTTATTCACATGTTGTTAAAGAATATAGGATATTTAGATACTTGACATTGTTTATTTCATAGTTTTATTGATAAATGTTAGCATCTAACCCTTGATTAATTCTTATCATGATGGTTCTTAGAATGTTTGTTTAATTCTTGCTAATCAATACTATTTAGGTGTTAGTCTTCCATTCATATTTAGCATTAGTTAAAAAAACACTTACACACCTATAATTACACCTAAGCAATTTAAATACCTATATTTAGCTCATTATCCCCTTTCTCACAAATTGGTGAATTATCATCAAAAGCACTCATATTTCTTCTTGTTGTCGTTAATCAATTACAATAAGCTAATTGATTAAGTCACCTATTTAGCTAACAACCTAATTAACAACCTTCCGTTAATTAATCACCTCATCTATCTACATTAATTAATTATTATTAATTAATTAATCCTCCCCTTCATTTAACCAGTAAATCAATATTTAATTGATTTAATCCCTTTCTTATAGCCTAAATCATACTAATATCTCTCTAATTGGCTTCTATAAGCTCACATGTACCTATTAGTTAATCACATTTGATTAATTAAAACACCACCCAACTCCCATGACTTTTTAAACATGTATTAAACCCTTTTAAAGTAAGGTTACCTTTAATAAAGCAATCTTATCCATTCCCCTCATGTTTTATCTTTATCCCACATTCATGAGTATATATTGAATCATTTATCCTTTGGGCTATATAAAGATATCTCCACCTACCTTTTCACTTATAACTAAACTCTTTGAGAAAGCAAATGCAAAGCATATAAAAAAATAGACTAAGAGTTTGCTTTTGTGTTCTTTTGAGAGTTCATCATCTTGAGGAGCTAAGCTTCCTATTCTATCCTAAAGTTCTTAGGTGATATAGGAGGTGTCAAAATAATCTTGTAGCCCAACTTTGACTAGCCCCCATTCCTAGGTTCTTAGAACATTAAGGACAACTAATTTTGATAGCCATGGAACCTACCTAGGGATTTTCATTTGCATGTTGTTAAAGAATATAGGTTATTTAGATACTTGACATTGTTTATTTCATAGTTTTATTGATAAATGTTAGCATCTAACCCTTGATTAATTCTTATCATGATGGTTCTTAGAATGTTTGTTTAATTCTTGCTAATCAAGACTATTTAGGTGTTAGTCTTTCATTCATATTTAGCATTAGTTAGAAATAATTACATGCACACCTATAATTATTCCTAAGCAATTTAAATCCTTAAATTGTGCTAATTATCCCCTTTCTCACAAATTGTCGACTTATCGTCAAAAGCACTCATATTTCCTCTTCTTGTCGTTAATCAATTACAATACACTAATTGACTAAGTCACCTATTCAGCTAACAAACCTAATTAACGACCTTCCTTTAATTAATTACCTCCTCTATCTAGATTAATTAATTATTATTAATTAATTAGTCCTCCCTTCATTTAACCAGTAAATAGATATTTAATTGATTTAATCCCTTTCGATAAACTAAATTGTACTAATATCCCTCTAATTGGCTTCTATAAACTCACATCTACCTATTAGTTAATCACATTTGATTAATTAAAACACCCCCAAGTCCCATGACTTGCTAAACCTATATTAAACTCTTCTAAAGTAAGGTTACCTTTAATAAAGCAACCTTTTCCATTCCTAATCATGTTTTATCTTTATCCCACATTCATGAGGATGTGTTGAATCCTTTATCCTTTTGGCTATATATAGAGCCTTCCACCTACCTTTTCACTTATGCCTAAACTCTTTCAGAAAGCAAATGTAAAACATGTAGCAAAATAGACTAAGTGCTTGCTTTTGTGTTATTTTGAGAGTTCATCATCTTGAGGAGCTAAGCTTCCTATTCTAGCCTAAATCTGCTTATGTCATATGGAAGGTGACAAAAGGGTCTTGTAGCCCAACTTTGACTAGCCCCCATTCCTAGGTTCTTTGAACATTAAGGACAACTACTTTTGATAGCCAAGGAACCTATCTAGGTTCTTTCATTTGCATGTTGTTAAAGAATAGAGGTTATTTAGATACTTGACATTGTTTATTTCATAGTTTTATTGATAAATATTAGCATCTAACCCTTGATTAATTATTTTCATGATGGTGCTTAGAATGTTTGTTTAGTTCTAGCTAATCGGGACTATTTAGGTGTTAGTCTTCCATTCATATTTAGCATTAGTTAGAAATAAAAACTTGCACACCTATAATTACGCCTAAGGATTTAAATTCTTAAAATTTCGCTAATCATCCCTTTCTCACAAATTGACGAGTTATCGTCAAAAGCGCTCATATTTCCTCTTGTTTTCGTTATTCAATTACAATACACTAATTGATTAAGTCTCCTATTTAGCTAACAACCTAATTAATAACCTTCCATTAATTAATCACCTCCTCTATCTAAATTAATTAATTATTATTAATTAATTAGTCTTCCCCTTCATTTAACCAAGAAATCAATATTTAATTGATTTAATCCCTTTCTAATAGCGTAAATCCTACTAATATCCCTCTAATTTGGCTTCTATAAGCTCACATCTACCTATTAGTTAATCACATTTTATTAATTAAAACATCCCCGAACTCCCATGACTTGCTAAACATGTATTAAACCTTTCTAAAGTAAGGTTACCTTTAATAAAGCAACCTTATCCATTTCTAATCTTGTTTTATCTTTATCCTGCATTCATGAGGATGTGTTGAATCCTTTATCCTTTGGGTTATATAAAGAGCCCTCCACCTACCTTTTTACTTACACCTAAACTCTTTGAGATAGAAAATGCAAAGCGTATAGCAAAATAGACTAAGAGCTTGCTTTTGTGTTCTTTTGAGAGTTCATCATCTTAAGGAGCTAAGCTTTCTATTCTAGCCTAGAGTACTTAGGTCATATGGGAGGTGTAAAAAGGGTCTTGTAACTCCAACTTTGACTAGCTCCCATTCCTAGGTTCTTGGAACATTAAGGATAACTATTTTTGATAGCCATGAAACCTACCTAGGTTTTTTCATTTATATGTTTTTAAAGAATAATGGTTATTTAGATACTTGAGATTGTTTATTTCATAGTTTTATTGATAAATGTTACCATCTAACCTCGATTAATTCTTATCATGATGGTGCTTAGAATGTTTTTTTAATTCTTGCTAATTAAGACTATTTTAGTGTTAATCTTCCATTCATATTTAGCATTAGTTAGAAACAAAAACTTGCACACACTCTACGGTCTCTTCTTCTCGTAGCACGAACAACTAATTCAGGATATTACTATTTTATTTCAGCCTCAAAGGTCTACCACTCAGTGAGTGCTTCCTCTGCTCTTTCTGGAATGTCCACAACAATGGACTCTAGTTCATCTTTCACAATCTCTCCTTTCTCATTCTGTAAGACCAATACAATGTTGGACATTGCAGTCATCCTTCCCTATAGTAAGTCCATCTTCTATGCAATGAGCTTCCCAAGCTCTTCAAGCCAATTCTTGTGTGATTCTTTTACTACTTCCAGGGCCTCACTTCTCTTTTTAGTTATTGATAATCTTTGTGCATGGCCTAATTCTTCATCCTTCATCACTTTCTAGACCTCATTGTTCTCCTCCACGGTTTTTATGTTAATGAGCGCCTCTAGAGCTATGCAAATATTCAAGGCTTGGTCTTCTTTCTTCAATTATTCTTGCAGCGATTCTGACAGTCCTTCATATGAGGTAATCTTCTGCATCACTAAAGCCTTCTCTCATTTTGCCTCTTGTGTTGAATCCTTTGGTGTTGGCATGCGAAGAGGTTCATGTTCAAGTACTACGTCAACCAATGCACCTACATAGTGTATTTCCAAAGGAAATGTATTTGGTACCTTTGGCTCCAAGTGTGGCCTAGATCTTATGATATTATCACCAATTTCCTCTATTATGATGATAAATACAATGTTCTTTTTCTCGTGTTAAGTCTATTTCCTACATTAGGTGCATTATTTCTCCATCCTTAGTTTTAGTCTCTTCCTTGAGCACCCTAATTGTGATGTTGGTACCAGAATTTGTTCTTCTTTTCAATATGAGCAACATCAAAAATATGGCATGAAGCTTGAAGATAGATGGATCATAGTGTGTGTCATTTTGTAGTCACGGATATGATCTAATGTCACTCAAATTTGTGAAGAAATGGATAACACTCAAATAGGAATTGATCTTGTCTTAATTGTTTTAGGTTGTGCCTTTCAACAAATGTAAGAGAACCTATTTTGTAACCCTCAAATGGTGAAGGACATGAAGATATCCATCAATTTGTGTAAATAGTATGAAAAGGGCCTTGGGAAAATATGATCAACACTCCAAATATAAATTTCACAAGTTGTCACTTCCAGATTATGGAGATACTTTCAATGCAAGGCAAGGGTTATTGAAGACATTTTGAAATCTTGATCTGTTCTACATACTTTAGAAAATATATTTTGACCTTATGTGAGTATACAGGTCAAAACACGGGTAAGATAGGGTAGGATTAGTTGTTTTGAATGATTTTCGGTGGGAGTTTAGAAAAGACAAACCAAGGTCTGCAAGATTATTTGAGGATTTCAACAAAATATGGAGAAACTTAACAACGAGAAAGTATCAACATGGTTAATCATCCCTTCAACCACGATATGTGCATCAAGTGGAGGCCCAGATCTAGTCTTTTTGACACAATCTTTGATCATCTATCACAAAATCTTGAGTTAGAATGAACCAATGAAGCATTTAACAATCACTATTTAATCATGACCTAAGGTGCACCCAAAGGTTTACAAACAATCTCTGAAATCAAGGAAAGTAAAGTGATTTTAAATTTGTTTATCTCTTTATCAGATGAAATCTCTTCTAAATGTGAGATTACAAATGCCACTAAAATAATCACAAGAAATGAGACCATGTATGATCAAGAGAGATTTTAAACACAAGACTACAACAGAAACAAGAAACACAAATTTGAAATGCATTCTGAAACATAAGTGTATGTAAATTTTGCCAAGAGACAACACAAAATAATCTAGAAATGATCAAATTTATCAGTAGGGGAATGTTTCAAGAACAATCTCAAAGCTTGTTGATGGCTTTACAACTGAAACCAACTCAACATGATACAAATCTGATGTAAAAAGGAATTAGAAATGGTTCTCAGGTGGTTTCTCAGAGAATGGGCTTCTTCCCATATTTTCCCATGAAATTTTTAGTTTTCCAATATTTTTAAACTCTTCCAACCCTTTGCATGAAAAATTCATGCAATATATAGCTTTCAATCTCCTTCGAGCCTTCTTTCCCAAGAAAAGAATATGCCAAAGGATCAAATTTGTTACAAAATTTCTCATGATTCACATACAGGGACATTTAACGAATACATCTAAAAAGTTTCTAGTTGTCTAAAAAAGAGATGAATCATTGCAAAATTATTTCATCTTCAAAGCATGCAGACCCCCTTCCTTTCATTATTTCATCCTTATCCCTCAAAAATTTGACTCTGTAACTTTTGGATTTGATATTTCATGTTTTTGGATGGGTTAGGGAAAAATTCATTTCAAAAACATCTCTGATCTTCAAATTGATCCTCAAAACTAATTGCATTGGTCCTTGCAGGCACAAACGACACAAATTTGTCAAAAATTTGATCAAAATCAATGCAAAAAACACATTTCCACACTTCCTAGAGCTCAAATGGTGGCCAAACTGAAAAATGCACAATTACCGTTGATCTTCCTTTATCCTTTAATCTGATCCCTCCACGTGTCACAATGTGATTGGAAATGGGCTTGGGATCACTTTTTGACATTTTAACACTTTTTGAAAAATGTAAAAATTTAACATTTTCTCTACCCCTCCACCTCATGAAAACGGGCTTGACATGTGTCCCAAAGTGGGCCCCATTGGAATCGCGGACCGATTCTACACATTTCCACCTTTTTAGAAATTTGAAAAATTTCTCAATTTCCTCCATCATTCTCGCCATTGAGATTTGGGCTTGACACGTGGTGCAATATGACTGGATACGGAGTCGCGACTCAATTTTAAACATTTTGCCTCTTTTTGGAAAAAGGAAAATTTTCCATTTTTCCTCTGCGGCTCCGCCCTCCCATAAGACGTGTCCTCATATGATTGGCTAAGGGATGCTTCTCATTTCATATTTTAATCATATTCTATGAAGGAAATTTTTTAACATTTCCTCCACCATCCCGCACCTCTGCCATTGACTCCTCAGATGAATCTTGACTTTTTACCTTCGGGCTCGTGGTCCATTCAACAATTTTACCCTTTGATAACTAGAGGCTAAAAATACAACTTGCCTTTAAAGGCCCACCTCCCCACCCTATGCTCTAATGCTGACACATGTCTTCATCCCATTGGTGCGAGTTTGCAGTCCAATTTTATACTTTAACTCTTTTTCACCAAAGGCTAAAAAGTATCAAACTCCTCCGCCTTTTCATTTCCCCACCTGCCACATGTCCTCCTCTGATTGGATGTGGGCCTTAGGGTATTTTCTTTGTTTCCACACATTTTCCAAAGTACCTTAAGGCAAAAACGACCCACCCGTCCACCTTCACTATGCCTACGACATGTGTACCTCCTCTGGGGCCTGCAGAGCTGTGAGGGTAACTTGCACATTTTTCCAAAATCATAAAAACGTTGAGTTTTTAGAAATGACCTGTTGATCCTTGTCCAATTAGAAAAATTCACATTGCTGATGAATGCTGAAGAAGAAATTGATGGGAAAATGATGCTCGTTTGACCGTCAAAACACAAGAAACACCAAGGATGCCCTAGAATTCAATTTTTTTGCTAAGGACGATAAATTTCTCAAAATTGAACCAGTTGAAACATGTTTTCAAAGCATTTTTTTATCATGGGATTGGATTTTCAATGGCATACAAGTGCAAATAGATCAATTTTAAACTTCCATGATTGGGCAAAAAGGAAAAATGGTAGAGCCCACGATTTTGGAAAAATAGGGCACAAATAGGGAACACATGCAGATTTCTTTCAAATTGGGGAAAAACAACAAGTTTGTGAGCATTTCAAAGCATCCAAGTAAGAGGGGAAAAGTTTTAGACCACCAATTTGAGAGAAAAATGTTTCAGAGCACGCAAAATGAAGGAAAATTAGGGTAAAAGCTTGCAGGCTCAAAAATGGCACCAACATCGGCTCCTGCTCAGGGATGGGCACTCCCAGTGAGTGCCACAAGAACAAAAGAAGCAGACCAAGTGCCAAAACTACCATTGGGAAACAGAGTCAAAAAATCTAGGGTAGAAAAACTAGACCCAATCAACAAAATAAGGTTTCTTAACAATAGGGAAAACCACAAACTGATAAAAACAACAATATAGAGCCAAAAATAAAGAGTATACACTATACAAGTGGTGCATACCTCAAATTTGGGGATTAATCCAAGAAATGCTTTATATGCCTACCATTAACAAGAAGTTCAAGAAATTCCCCATCTAAGTCCTTGAGAAAAAGGTATTTTCACCAATTCTGATATCAATGGAGTAAGGGCCCATCCATAATGCATCAAATTTACCATGTTTACCCTTATCTTCATGCTTGTTATCCCACAACAAAACCAGATCTCCAACATTGAAGGCCCTAGGAGTGACCTTCTTGTTAAACAACCTCTTCAACTTCTCTCTAAATCGACATGCCTTTGGTGGGATGCTCTTCTTTCTTCATCTAGCTCTACAACTCGATTAATCCTTGCTTCATATGGATGACCTCTTGATCTTCAATTTTTTGAACAAACTAAAATGAAGATAATTATAGATGTAAGGAAGTAGAGCTTTATTTCCATACACCAACTCAAATTGGCTCTTACTAGTTGCTCTTTCCGACGGTGATTATATCAGTCAAACTACAAATTTCATTGTTCACCCCATTTTCTCTTGTTTAACTCCAAGGTTCTCCTAATGATCTTCAAAAATTTCTTATTGTTGGACTCATCTTGCCCATTCCCTTGAGGGTTACAGTTTGAAGCATAAGTCAAATTGGTTCCATACTCCTTGCACATTGCCATCAATGGTTTATCTCTCAAACACATGGCATTATCATAATAATCTTGACTGCACACCAAATCTGCATATGGTATGATTCAACAAGAAGTCCATAACAACTTTGTGTGTTGTTTTCTTGGTGGGGATTTCTTCTACCCACTTGGTGAAGTAGTCTATGGGTATAAGGATCCACTTATGTCCAACACTAGAAGGGTTTGAAATCTCACCAATGAAGTCTATTCCCCATTGTTTCAAAGGATCTTCAATTGATACAGGCTGCAAAGGAAGGGAGCCTAAAGCTTTCATTCTTCTAGAGAAACACTGGTAGCTTTCACATTTTCTAACTAGTAGGGTTGCATCTTTGAAGAGAGTAGGCCACCAATAACCAGCTCTCAAAATTTTGTGTGTTGTAACCCTTCTAGCAAAGTGTCCTCCACAAACTCCCCCATGGAAATCGAAACTATTTTGGGAGCTTCATCTTCAGTTACACATTTCAAGAGGACAACCTCGGTGTTATTCCAAGCTAGCCCAAAGTTAGTGATGATGTATTTTTGAGAAGCCGATTGAGGGATCTTTTGTAATTTTTATTTAAATGATCAGGGTAGCATAGGTATCTAAGGTAAAATATTACATCCTTGTACCACTCAGAGCTTACCAATTTCTCAAGAACATCTACCCTTTCTTCCTCTACTTCATTCACTTCCACAGTCTACAAGTTGCTCTCAGCCATGAGCTTAGCAAGACCCAAACCTCTTACCAAACTTTGTGGTTTGGATATCCATGTCATATTCCTGTAGTTTGTTCACCCATCTACATCTTTTTCTTGAGATCTCCATCTCTGATAAGATGTCTTTTACCATGGTGTGGGGAACATAAGAAACAACTTTTGAACTTAAGATATAAGGCCTGAAAACCTTTGTTGCTTTCACCAAGGAAAATGCTTGTTTTTCCATGATTGTGTATTTTAACTTAGTAGCTTGTAAAGCCTTGCTAAAGAAGGCAATAGGCCTCTTAGCCCCATCTTCATCCTTCTACAGCAAAATAGATGTAATGGTATTTTTAGAAGCAAAGGAGAAGATTTGGAAAGGATTCGTGTAATTCAAGCTGCCAAGACAGGTGAATGTTTCAATGCTTCATTGATTCCTTCAAAATCCTGAATAACATCCTCCTCCCATTTCATAACTTGGTATTTCTTTAACATGCATGTAATAGGAAGAGTAAATTCACCAAAATTATACACAAAACTTCTAATGAAATTGATCTGCCCAAAGAAGGATTGAATCCCCTTCTTTGTTCTTAGAATTGGAACCTTTCTGATTGATTCTACCCTCTTAGGGTCAATCATGACACCAGCCTTTGAAACAATATGACCAAGCAGCTTGGCCTTTTGCACTCCAAAATGGCACTTCTTTGGATTCAAAGAGATTCCAAATTCTCTACATCTGATCAACATTCTTTCCAAGTGCTGCAAGTGATCTCTTCTACTCCTTGAAAACACAAATCACATCAATCGATAAACTACAATGAAGTCATTTATGTAACCAACAAAAGCAACATCTATTGCTCTTTGGAAGGTAGCTACATCATTCATAAGACCAAAAGGCATTCTTACATAGACATATGTTCCCCAAGGAGTGGTAAAGGAAGTTTTAAATCTTTCTGACTCCTTGACAACAAATTGATTATAGCCAGAGAAACCATCTAAGGTGGACAACAATTCAGATCCAGTCACTAACTACACCATGTTTCCCATGTTTGGAAAATCATAATTGTCTTTCAATGAATCTCTATTTAGATTTCTGAAGTCTACCCAAAGTCTGATATCTCCATTTTTCTTTTTTACTGGCACAAGGTTTGCAACCCAAGATGAATACCTTGTGGGCTGAATGATCCCTCTCTCTTTCAGTTTCTTCAATTCATCTTGCATTTTCATGGAGAGGAGTGGATTAATTGGCCTCTGATTTTGTTTGAAGGGCTTGGAATTTGTTTCAAGAGGAATATCATGCTGAAATAAGTCCTTTCTGTATGCTTTCAACTCTAAATATGACCAAGCCAAAAAATCCTGATATTTCTTCAATAGTTAAACATAGGAATGTTTTTCCTCTTTGCTTAGATTTCTACCCAACCAAACTTTTCTTGGTTTATCATTAGTGCCCAAGTTATTCTTTTCCACATCCCTTGAGGCATACATGTTTCTATTGATGATGCAACTAACATTGTCAAGATTTGAATCAAGTGCAACAAGACCACTAGGAATGGTGTTAGTTTTCAATTGGATAATATCCTTTCCAAACAAAGTCTCCTTCCTTCATCACACATACCATTGGTTCCCAATACATATTTTTATCTATAAACTCACCTTGATTTTGTAAGAACCTTTTCACTTGAGCATCATCATTAAACACTTGCCAATGCTTGATGTTGTCAGGGACAACTAGCCTAGTTAACACTTCAATATTGTACTCATAATAAGGTGAAATGGTTCAATTTCCAAATCTTGACCCCAAAACTGCCAACTTGTTAGCAGAACATTGAAACTTCTATCATGATGCACAATGTTGAAGGAATCAAACATCTTAATTAGATCCCAAACTGCATGTTTGTACTATTTCATCCGCTAATTTTTTGTAGCATATAGTTTTCTTATTTGTTTGACAACTAGATTTGAATCTCCTTTTGTAATGATGTCCTTGACACCATACTTCCATGCAATTCTTAGACCCAACAACAAGGATTCATACTCAGCAATGTTGTTAGTACATTCAAAATTAAGCTTGAAGGAAAAAACAAACTCTTCCAAGCTAGGAGAAATCAGAATTATACCAACACCATTTCCAAATTTGGAGCAAGATCCATCAAATAGAAAGGTCCAAGGAGAACCTACCTATTCAAGGAACTTTGACTGATCCATCTTGTGTTCTTTTCCATCAGCAAACCCAACAAAGTTATCAGCATCAACATCAGCAAACAACACCTCATAGGAAGCATTGTTGGGATCTTCAATAAGGTGTAACATCTTCTTTTCTCCATAGAGCTTGAAAAGGCTGCCTTCAATGGGAATAGTGGCAAAAGAAATGTCCATTTGAAAAGTCCCACCAACACTTGCATCCCACTTTCTTGACAAAAGCATACCCCATTTGGCAGGGAAATCAACAATCACAACATCAAGTTTCAAATTCTTACCCGGATAGGCTGCAAGTTGTACCACCAAACCCTTCACACAACCAACTACTAACACTTCTCTTGAGTCCATGGCAGTACACTTTCCATAGGCTGCTATCACTTTAATATCCAACTCATTCATGACTTCTAGAGGCATGACATTACATGATGCACTAGAATCAAACATACAATTATGAAGTAGTCTATCCTTTATGATCAAAGTTGTAAAGAATGGATCAAAATCAATTGGGAATCAACCAAGGATGTCCCCAAGTATACCTTAGGTGTTTCTCTAAGATCCTCTAATGCTGGTGGTGTTTTAAGGTCTACAATGATTTGAGGAGTTTTAACAATGTTTACATTTTTGCTTGGGGTAATCTTCTCCTCTTTCAATCCCAAGTACTCAAATGCTCTCTTCAAGTGTTCAGGAATCCTAAACAACCCAATGATTAGAACACTCACTTTGATTTGGCTCAATACCCAGGCTATGTCATATGGAACATTTTTTGGCAAGGCAACATTGGAATGGAGACAAGCAGATTCATTAGATGGCATGGGATTCTCGGGCAGCTTGTGCATGAGGAGGATTGAAATTTTTTCTTGGGACAACAGAGCTTTTGGCAGGTGTTTCTCTTCTAGGATATTCTTTGGGAATACTTGTAAGCAAGGGTGTTTTAGGTTTGGCTTGAGGACCAACTCCCTTAATAAGCTTTCTCCTAGTGTTATACTATTTCTCTTGAGCCATAACAAAATTCATTAACAATTGTTTATCTTCCTCTGAAGGGATACCACCATCATAATTCTTAATCATAAAAGCTCTTAAGTGTTCAAAGACATTGTTAGGAATCTCAAAATTTTGCACTACATCTACCTCAAGAGTATGAGAGGGAAGAAGGTCTTGTACCTATTTAGGTTGCTGTTGTCCTTGCACTTATTAAGCTATTTGATGTTACTCCTTCTTGTGAGCTGAAGAATAACCCACCATGTAGATATCATCATCGGTACTATCATCATTATTAGCTTCACCATATTTCTGGTCCACTTCACATGGAGGATGGGGCAGAAAACAGCTATCACACCAATTAATATATAAAACTTCCTCAACAATAGCAACCCTAGCGATAGGGGATCAGGTAACACTCTTCCTTCACGTTCTTGAGGATGTCTATTTGCAGACCCCATGGGTCCTTTCCCTCTATCATCAAATCTCTAATCACCCCTAGGATGATTGGAAAATCTGTCATGGTTTTGTGCTTTTTGCTAACCTTGTGAAGTCTACCCAATTCCCTTCTCTGCCCGAGCTAACTTGTATGAGATTTCTTTGACAGCCCCTGCCAAATTTTTCACAACCTCCTCCAAATCAGCACCCTTTCTAGCTTGAGGTTTTTCAGGGTTTATCAACTTTACACCATCTCTCTTGAGAGGTTTCCCAATTACTTTGATATTGTTTTCAGTTTGCAGTGCCATGGTGAAGGCATGCCTTAAATTAGTAGGTTCTTTTCTCTTAGGTAATAGGCTGCCTTCTTATCAAATGCATCTGCATATTTGATTAAACAAGATTGATCACAAGGCCTCAGATTAACAGGTAGTATTCTCAATGTCTTGTTAAATCTTGTATTAAAGTCATGCACTGATTCATTGGGGTTCTTCTTAATATTCTCAAATTCAGAAAAGAGAAATCTAGGATCATTATTGTCACCATATTGCAATTTGAATGCATTATGCATTTCATTCCATGAATCAATAGAATTATAAGGCAGATCCTTGTACCAATCCCTAACATTCTCCTCTAAAGTGTGAACAAACAATTTTAATGTACACATCATCAAATCCAATTTGAAAATCCTCCATCATATTAATATAGAGTTTTAATTGTTGATCACTTGTTATGGCATTATTCCCTTGGAAATTTGGCAATCTACTTCTAACATCCTGAGGCACAACATTAGGATAACCAGCCATTCCCCTAAAATTTATTGGGCCAAAGGTATTGACCAAAAATGGAGGCCTAGGTGGAGGCTGAGCCATGTTGTTTGGTGGAGGTGATCTTGGGGGTGACACAAGCTGATGAGGAGTGTGAGGTCTTTAGGGCTCAAGAATGTGGTTCAAAAGATTGGTATTCTCTAGGTGCTGATTTTCTTGGAAAGTTTTACTAAAATTGAAACAAACAGGTGCAAATTGAAGAAGGAACTCACTAGGTACAATAGAAGGACCTTCACTAGTTGAAGTAAACAATTTTACAAGAAGATTGCTTGAATCGAAACACTAGAAGAAGAGTGATAATCCTCTATTAAAGGTTGATCTCTCTCACCAATGGATATTCCTTTGCTTGATGTATGACCTTCAACAACCTTCCAAACTTTTCTTTCCTCTAAAACTATCTTTCCCAATTCTTGAAATAACTTTCTACTTGGGTCCCTCCTGAAGAGATATCTTCTTCCTTCCAGGTTTGCAGAGATTAGCAACACCAAAAAACAAATGACAGAAAGCTAAGACACTGGTATTTATCAAGATCAAAACAACATGGAGTTGCCACTAAGGACTTTCACCCTAGTTGTGCAAATGCACTAAAATACTCTATCAAATACCTATTAGCACTGAAAATCTTGCCAAACTTTATGGATAAAATCTCCTTCTTCTTGAATCTATCAACAAAAATGCAAATGAAGTGTAACTACTGACTGAAACTGATAAAATTACAGACAGAGTTTGAAACCTTTGCATACACCTTGCAAATCTGAGTATAGAATGATGTTTTAACAATATATTTGTAGACAAAACTTGTAAGAGACATTACCAGGGTTTGATATGCATTCAAATATTTCAAATATGTATGCACATGCATCATATTTAACTAACAATATCCATGGCAATGATGCCACTTTGGTGTTTATGGGTTTAAAAGAATATGAAATAGAAGTAGATTGACAAATTAGTCTAGATATTGCATTCTTCATCTCCGGTAACGACGCCATTGGTGTTGGTACCCAAATTTGTTCTCCTTTTCAGTCTAAGCAGCATCAAAGATATGACATGAAGCTTGAAGACAAATGGATCATGGTGTGTGTCATTTTGTAGCCAGGGATATGATCTAACTGGCACTCAAATTTGTGGAGAGATGGATAACAATCAAATAGGACTTGATCTTGTCCTAACTATTTTAGGTTGTGCCTTTCAACAAAAGTAAGAGAACCTATTTTGTAACCCCCAAATGGTGAAGGAGATGAAGATATCCCTCAATTTGTGCAAATAGTATGAAAAGGGCCTTGGGAAAATATGATCAACACTCCAAATATAACTTTCACAAGTTGTCACTTCCAGATTATGGAGATACTTTCAATGCAAGGCAAGGGTTACTGAAAGCAAGGGTTCTACATACCTTAGCAAATGTATTTTGATCTTTTGTGGGTATACAAGTCAAAACAGGGGTAAGACATGGTAGGATTAGTTGTTTTGAATGATTTTCGGTGGGAGTTTAGACAAGACAAACCAAGGTCTGCCAGATTCTTTGAGGATTTCTCAGCAAAATATGGAGAAGATTAATAGTAGAAAGTATCAAAATGGTTAATCATCCCTTCAACCTAGATATGTCCATCAAATGGAGGCCCAAATCTACACTTTTCCACACAATCTTTGATCATCTATCAAAAAATATTGATTTAGAATGAACCAATGAAGCATTTAGCAATCACTATTTAATCATGACTTAAGGTGCACCCAAAGGTTTACAAATAATCTTTGAAATCAAGGAAAGTAAAGTGATTTTAAATTTTTTTATCTCTTTATCAGATGAAATCTCTTCTAAATGTGAGATTGCAAATACCACTAAACTAATCACAAGAAATGAGACCATGTATGATCAAGAGATATTTTAAACACAAGACTGCAATAGGAAACAAGAAACACAAATTTGAAATGCATTCTGAAACATAAGTGTATGCAAATTTTGCCAAGAGACAACACAAAATAATACGAAATGATCAAATTTATCAGTAGGGGAATGTTTCAAGAACAATCTCATAGCTTGTTGATGGATTTACAACCTGAAACCAACTCAACATGATACAAATCTGATGAAAAAGGAATTAGAAATGGTTCTCGGGTGGTTTCTCGAGAGAATGGGCTTCTTCCCATATTTTCCCCAAATTTTTAGTTTTCTAGGATTTTTAAACTCATACAACCCTTTGCATGAAAAATTCATGTAATATATATCTTTCAATCTCCTTCGATCCTTCTTTCCTAAGAAAAGAATATGCCAAAGGATCAAATTTGTTACAAAAATTTCTCATGATTCACAAACAGGGACGTTTAAAAGAACACGTCCAAAAAGTTGCTAGTTGTCTCAAAAAGAGATGAATCATTGAAAAATTCACATCATTATCCATTGTGGAGGCATGTTTTTCATCTTTAAAGCATGCAGACACCCTTCATTATTTCATCCTTATCCCTCCAAAATTTCACTTTGTAACTTCTGGATTTGATATTTCACATTTTTGGACGGGTTATGGTAAAAATTCATTTCAAAAACATCTATGATCTTCAAATTTATCCTCAAAACCGATTGCATTTGTCCTTGAAGGCACAAATGACACAAATTTGTCAAAAATTTGATCAAAATCGATGCAAAAAATGTATTTCCAAACTTCTTGGAGCTCAAATGGTGGTCAAACTGAAAAATGCACAATTACCATTGATCTTCCTTTATCCTTTAATATGAGCCCTCCACGTGTCACAATGTGATTGGAAATGGGCTTGGGATTACTTTTTGACATTTTAACACTTTTGGAAAAATGTAAAAAATTTGGCATTTTTCTACGTCCCTCCACCTCATGAAAACGGGCCTGACACATGTCCCAAAGTGGGCCACATTGGAATCACAGATAGATTCTACACATTTCCACCTTTTTTGGAAATTTGCAACAAAAATTGATTTCCTCCGCCACTCCGCCATTGAGGTTTGGGACTGATACATGGTGCAATATGACTAGATACAAAGTCATGGCTCAATTTTAAACATTTTGCCTCTTTTTGGAAAAAGGAAAATGTTTTGTTTTTCCTCCACGGCTTCGCCCTCCTACAGGACATGTGTCCTCTTATGATTAGGTGAGGGGAAGTCCTTCTCATTTCATATTTTAATCATATTCCATGAAGGAATTTTTTAACATTTCCTCTACCATCCTGCACCTCTACCATTGACTCCTCGGATGAATCTTGACTTTTTACCTTCAGGATCATGGGTCCATTCAATGATTTTACCATTTGATAACTAAATGCTAAAAATACAACTTGCCTCCGAAAGCCCTGTAGATAGTAAAATTCGGTCACACTCCCCTTTGGTCCCTCAACAAATAAGCACCCTTCATCACATTCACCTAGCCATGGCCCCCTTCACCCCACTAATATTAATTTAATTAAATTAATTCATTAACCTCACCATATTTATTATTTAAATATCTTAATTTAAATAATATCCACACATACACCTCACTTAAACACCTAATCAAGCCAACTCATCTTAAGACCTATTCTTAGTAAGTTGCCATAACTAATCGAGACTTACCTAAACCCTAAAAATCAATGCCTACATTATCTCTAACCACATTCCGACATACTTACAAGCAGCTCCTAGTCTAATCCATGGGTTAATCGGTTACCCCTTTAAACCCCCAAAAACCTTATTCTCAAGGTTGGCGAGAAGGTTGGAAAAAATATTTGAAAGGTTGGTGAACATTAGCACATTCCAGAGAGATATTGCATCTTTTGAGAGCAAATTTCAGCGAGAACATGCATTCAAGGAATGAGATCAAACATCTTTTCCTACACAAACATCCCAGTAATGATCTGATCTAACCAAATAAAGATGAATGTACATGCAGCTCATGTAGATGCTTTTCTTCAGTTGGTGATCACATGTAGCCTTCAAACCTCTCATCATCACCTTCATCCTTCACTTACAGACATCCAGTACTAGAATCCAAGTAAGTAAACGTTATACTTCTCTGGTTCATTCCATTTCATCATTATATTATCATCTTTTATTTACCTAGCCACCCATTGACCTCCTCCAACACTCACCCCTCCATATACCCATTAAAACCTTGCCAAATCCTACCCAAATCACCCAATACCTCATCCCGACCAACCAAATTCCTTTGTGTAATCACAAAGGAGACCTAAATCTCATTCTGTGGCATTCCTAGTTTTCCACATGAATTGGCACCGGTTACACCCAACCATCGTCGGTCACCCTTAACCAACATCGATCACTGTATTTGCCCATACAACCCAGAACAATGACCTATCCACCTAATTCCCTCTCACCCTCATTCACCTGTGATCTACCTGAGACCTCTGTCAGACCTGCAGAGACCCAGAACCAGTTATTTGACCTTTGGATCCTATTCTAACCTAGCTTGTTAGATTAGATCTATTTCTTATTGTGTTTTAAGTGAGATACCTAAATAATTTCAAATTACAATAGGATTTGCCTTATTTACTACATTAAATTGTTTAAAATAGTGGACTAACAGCCATCTAGGAAGTATCACACTTCCCGGATCTAGCATACACTAGGCAGTTCACTGCATATATTGTTTAACTTTTTTTGTGGTCTTGCTTTACATTACAGGTAGTTCCTCCTAGCCAAAAGGAAGCTCTCACAATCAGCTATGAATTCGGAATTCATACACGCAAAACAACCCATCAACCAACATTAAAACAAGTATTCCTCCTATGCTACTTACCCTATCTGTTTCGTCAATACTTCAAAGAAACGATATAGAATCGGTGTGAAACATTTTTGGCATGCCGGTGGGACCCATCACGGGGTTCCTTGCATTTGATTCATTCTAGGAAAATTTGTGTGTTTGTTTCCCTTTTGAAAAGCATACACACTAATTTTCTTTCCTTAATAACCCACCTTTTCTTTCTATTTGTTCTAAGGGAAACCTTTCTTTTGGTGTAATTAAAAAGAACCATTTCTTTATGTTTTCTGCATTTTAGTGAAAGAGCATTCCTCTTCCTCTTTGTATTATTGTGTCATCCAACTTCACACTTTGATTTGGGTTTAAAAATAAGTCCATTCCATTCGATTTATCACATTAGCTCACATTAATTGAGGGCAACCTATATGCTTTGGAAGTCATGACCAACTAATGGTTGACAAATGAACCATAGAAAGCACTTTCTTTCTCTTTCTCTCGCTTCAACTCTTACCAAACATAACAAAAATTAAAAATACACACATTCTTAAACAACATCTTACCTAGAAAAAGATGTAGGTGATCACACGATCATAGCATAGTGGGCACCCGACTCATTTGCTCTGTCAAGTTATACTTTAGAGCAAGGCCTCCCCCTCACCATAACATACCTGAAACCTCACCTTTTAGATCTCCTTCTTCATAGGAAGCCATCCTCACCAAAAATTTATTTCACAATTCATGTGTCAGTCCTTAAATAGCATAAGCTAAACAAACATAATAGAAAAGGCACTCCTAGGGTCACATTTTTCTTAGTGTTTCTGCTTGGCTTGCATTTTGAGGTGAGAGATCACGTTCTTCATTTTTCTTGTTCATCCTTGCATGCTCCTCATCACAGCTTGGTGTATTCCGACTTCACCTAAGTGTTCTGGGCCATATCATCATCATTCCCAGAATTCTGGGTCTGATTCTACATCAGATTTTAATTCACAACCACTTTTCTTTCATCATTGTTTCAATTTCATAGTAACCGTCATCGGTTACCCTCTGACCATCGTCGGTTATACCCAACCGATGTCGGTTCTAGGTCCTTTTGTTAACCTACCCAAAAGGACATTTTATTCATTTTCTTCCACTTTTCATAGTCCCTATCACTTCCATCATTCCCATTGACATTGTAAAACACCATCGATTTGGCATACCTGTCAGATTCGACTTTCTACCTAGTTTTTCACTCACTTTGACAATTTTCTCGGATGGTATGGTAGTAGTTACCCACGACCGACGTTAGTTTTCCCAAACCAGCATCAGTTAGCTTGTTTCACTTTCCAACCTACATTTGGTACCGGATACAATTTTTACCCTCACATTCACCTGTTCTCGTTGTTTTTTCTTTGTCATTTATAGAGAAATAACCTTACGATCGATCTTGGTTCACATGGTATGCTGACCCAAAACAAGAAATAACACTCATATTTCATGCCAGTTATCAACCACTCCCACCTAGTCCTTCACCACCTTCCATTTTATCACCAGCCATGGATCCCATCCAACCTATCACTATCGCTACGGAGATGAGGAGTTCGCATGACTCCTTGACCAAAACCTGTTGCTTTGTAGTTTTACCTTTCCCACTCATCCACTCAAGATGCCTCGGGTTAGTTGATATACGGCATGCCCGTATCTATCCCCCCGACTCTCGCTCCCACTCCTGCATCGGCCCCATCTAGCTCTGTGTTGCCTGCATCTACCTTACCCCCAGTCATTTCACAACTAGGTTGTATACTCGCTTATGATCGCCACATCTCACACTCACGGCATCCACCACATCCACAATACCCTCAATAAATACCCAAAATGTAACATAATCCACCCCTAATGTCTCACACATACCTATAGCTACACTACCACCTCCCGTGTCAGTGAACCCTACCCCTCTCCAGAACTTGGTCCTTTCCATTCCACAATCATTATCCCCCATTGCCACCAGGGTTACCACGACCCTTCCACCTCCATATACATACTATCAGCCACCTGCCATTTCATCCATTATTCACTCAGGGTACGTACCCCCTATTTCACTACCTTCTTCCCAATCAACCTACATGGAAGCACCATACACTGGAGTGCCACCCCATTATATGCCCAAAACCAACCCTCTCACACTATAGGAGGCACCCAATCATCGCAACCTACCAATGACCTAATCAAATTAATGTTGGACAAGATGTAGACATTGGAGGCATTAGTTTCTAGCTCTGCGACACTCTCACCTATGACGAGATTTACAATGAACCCATCCACCCATCCATTCCTATCCGCCCATATCCCATGCATTGGGAAATGCCTAAATTCAATCATTTCAATAGCAAAGAAGACCTGTAGTAGCATTTGCGGTCGTTCAAACACAGGTGTTATCTGATCGCTCATGATGATGCCTTGCTCTTGAGAAATTTTCCCATGTCTCTGACTAGACCTGCATTAGATTGGTATAGTGGGTTACCTAGACACTCCATATTCTCATTCAATCAGGTAGCCCAAGCCTTCTTGGATCATTTCTCTATCAATATTGTCAAGAAGGTTACCATGACCAACCTATACTCCACGCGTCAATATGAGGATGAATCTATCATATATTTTGTCACTCACTGGCATAGCTTGATCAACCAACTCACCTTCCAACTACCACAAACAGAACTCATTGAGCTCTTCACACGGGCTTGTGCTAGACATATCTCACTGACCTTGTAGGTCCAAACCTTCCAAACATTTGATGAAGCATTCACTATGGCATGAAAGTTAGAGATTCGGGCCATCGAAGAGAAGAAAATCTAGTTACACAATAAGAATTCAGCATTCAAGTTGAATGATACCTCTTCTTCTTCCAAACCAAAAACCAATTACTCAAAAGCTAAGGGCACTACTAATGCAGTGGTACTCAAGGATGGCTTAGCTCATTTGTCAAATCAAGCTACCCCCTCATCTAATCTCTCACCTATCTAGACTTTTCAATTCAGACAAGAGCAATGGAAATACACCCCAATTGGGGAACCTTACTCTTTTATCTTAGAAAATCTTATCAAAGACGGATCCATAACTCTTCCACCCATAAAACCATACACTTTGTTTTTGACCTACTACTCGCCCATGCCTGCATGGTATAAAGAACACAACTTCACGAACTATCATCGATTAAAGGGTCATAGTGAAGGCAATTACATCACTTTAAAAAATATTGTCAAAGAAATACTTGAGAAAGGAGAGTTAACTGTGGATAATCCTAATGCACCTACCAACCAAAACCCACACATCTTCAAGAAACCATTTCCCAACCATGCCCCTTCATCTGATCAAACCGGTGAGACCTCAACTCATGATACCCATACCCACAAGGTCCATGCTATCTTTAATGACGTACCTATCACCTCCCAATTACCTCACATTCCTTCCATACAAGAAATCTTCCTTCCACTTTAGAACCCACAAAACCTACTCCTCCACCCGTAGAGGAACACATTTCATCTCCTTCATCACCTACAGAGGATTCTCCCACTAACATCGAGACCATTTCACCTTTGGCTTCTCCACTTAGAGAACCTTTACCCACAGTACTTCCTCCACCCATAGAGGAGCACCCATCACCTCCTCCACCCACAGAGGAGCACCTATCCATTCCTCCACTTGCAGAGGATCTTCCATCACCTTCTACACCTACCATAGACCCAGTTGAGATACCTTTTCCTCTTGGTGAGCATTCTCCATCCACTACCCAAAATCCTGTAGACCTACTTTCGGATCTCTTACCCACAGAAGCTGAAGCTAGCCAATTTCCCATCTCTAAGACACATTTTACAAGAATTTCCATTAGGTCCTCATCAACTCCACCTATAGACATTCCATTCTCACATTTGGCTGATCACTTAGATTATGTGGATAGAGCCTTACTATGGGGATGCCTTTTGCTTCCTATCTCAATGCAGATGTAGAGGTCACTTGCTGATACCTCCACTATCTACCCAAAAATATTTCAACCAATCAAACCAAACACAACCACCTCTATCACAACTCCTTCCATGACACCTGTCATAGCTCAAACCACATCCTTACCCATAGCCCAATCTATATCTAAACCCAAACCCACACCTATGACATCATCCTCGACTAAACCTATTACCACTTTAGGGGTCACCCTGACTACCAGACCTTACTCATCCACCTATCAAACTAGATTTAGCTACATCCTCCAAAGTCAACACCACACCTACTCCGACACCCAAGAAAAAGCACCAAACCCATAGAACTCATACCCCAGCTGCACAAATCACACTTGCACTGTCTCGTCCCATCTTAGGATCTTAGCTTCCCCACATGGTAAGGAAACCTCCACCCATTAATAAATAAAACACAATAACTCATTCCTTCCTCACAAACCTCTAACCTACCCGGATGCCCAACATGAATTACATCCACACTGTAGCATATCTACCACTCATACCTCTAATACCCTCGCTTGCTTCACTACCCACTACACTTCGGTCGATGTCTCCCACCCCAAGCACAACTTGCATCATCTACCTTCACGAAACCCACATTATCCCCATGGGTAACTCACCCTCTTCCCCCATCTTCCTTTCCTTCTAGACCCCATACACCCACATCACCTTTACCCGAGAGGGTGCAACCCAAAAACAAAACTCCACTACCCCATAATAAGGTAGTCAAAACAACCACACACCCTCCTACCCATCCATCTACTATACCCCTACCTAAACAAGCATGACCGACACCCAAAGCCATGCTAGCACTCAAACCCATAGCTTAACCCACTTCTCCTCTTCCAAATACCGTTCCTCGACAATCAACCACACATACACCCAAACCCACGTTCACTTCCCATTACGATCCAATAGCGGGATCTCATGCCAAAATTTTAACCAACCTCCTTAAGACTTCTGTCATCACATTAATGCCACTTAGACCTTAAGAACCCTCAAACCCAGCCAAAAGGGTTTGATGATACTAAAATTCACGCATACCATTGCATCCCGAGAACACAATGTGGAGAACTGCAAGGCCTTGAAAACCATCCTTATCCATTTGTGTCCTCCGAAAGCCAACTTTAATGATGATGACCTTCTCGACAAGGATCCTACTTCACCAACACCCATTCCCACACTACCCACTCAACAACCACAAACTCCACCCTCACAGCTCCTAGAGCCACCTACAAGATTTTAAATTAACATGGTTCACATAAGAGAACTTGCCACACCACCACCCAAATGTTGTTGCGCCCAACTCACCTCATAGGGTTTTTCTCCTTCGGTAGGTTTTTTCCCATCATGTCATTATACCACTCACCCTACACCTTCTCTATTTCACAACTCCCCTCAAATCAACATGATACACATCACTACATGTGCTCAGAAAGGATAAGGGTAAAGAAAAGAAATTTGACCCACCAACTAATCCTATACCCAAGATACCATCTCGTCCATACCTAAAATCACTATCTGCATGACCCTACGTTACCCCATTTCTAATGGTGTCACACATTGCACCATGCTCAAATAATTAAACCAATCTCCCCTCAAAATTCCTTATATCACCTCATCCAAACCTCGAATCCCATCATCAAGCTCTCATGGAGGGTCTTAAATCTATTAAGGTTTTACCTAATGACCCTACACTGTAGCCTCCATTATCACACCCCATCATGTAGCCTCTCTCACCAAATTACCACCTTCATCTTCGCCCCACCCTATTCACCAAGTTTCCTCCCTTAGCTTCTCGGAGGAAGAGATCATGCCACACCAAAATGATGACCCGGACCCTCCTCTTCATCTCTATCCACATCGATGACATATGGGTACACCATGTGATGATTGATAGGGCGGTAGCATTAACATCATTTCATCCAATGCATTCGTTCAAATGCACATACCGACAATTGCATGCATAAACATCTAGTCATATTGCATTCATTCAATGACGCGTTATCACTTATACAATAGGCACCATCATCCTCCACATTCACATGGCCCCCACACTATTCAAGAATTATTTTACGTTTTGGAGGGGGAATTTCAATATAACTTGTTGCTTGGCAGACCCTAGATTCATGTTATGGGTGTGTTGCTTCCACTTTGCCTCGTTGTGTAAAGTTTGAACATGAAGGACACACCTATACCATTCCAGCTGACCCCTCACCTTTCAAAACATGCAACATGCTTTACTGACCCAATGATGTGCTCATACCTATTAAGTCGTCTACCTCCACAACCGTTACTTCTTCACCTACACCTCCACTTACCAGTACATCCACTGCTTCTACCGCACATACCTCCTCCATTCCTACTGCTGCCATAACCTCCATGGCTGACCCATCAACTTCCCAATCCATTAACTCCACCTCCGCATTGACCTCCAACAATATAGTGTCAACACCTCACTGGGGAGTACCGCCTATATAGTGTCAACACATTCCTTACTCCATAAGAGTATGGAAGTCTTCACCAACACCCTCATTACAATCACCACATAAGAGAATGCATCCTTTATGGTCCTCCTCATCTCTCGTACCAATCTCACCTATGGGGACTTGATACTACCACTTACACACCCAAAAAATGCCACAAAATCACCCCTTTTCCACTTTGAATTCCAATCACTTACCAATCACCATTTCACCCACACCTTCCTACACCGATGTGCATGGAAGGGTTTTGGTTTTGTCTTTTACGAGCAAGGCCTCCATACCATTATTTCATGTACCACCGTAAACATAATGATTGTAGTGGTATCGGCTTTCTGAACCACCTACCAAATAAGCCCGCATTGAACTCACTAAGGACACTAGCTCCTCCCCACCTTCTTCACCCACTCTAACCTCATCACCACCCTCACCGATGGAGTCAATGGATCCCAAATCTATCCCTCCTAAATTTTTTTTTTCATAAACATCATTTCCTTAGGGCCTCTAACTTATCAACGTGAGGGCAAGGCTCCTTCCACTCTTCCCCGTCCCGTATATTGAAATGATCAATGACGATACACATTCAATTAACATCGTTGATGTCATGATGATGAATCCATACTCACCTACCTTGGTGTAGAAGACTCATATATTCATCGGTCGTTACCTTCTGAGAAACAAACCATGTTGAATGAATCGACTATCGAGATCAACATTCATACTCAGGACAACCCACACATCCTAAGGATCAGAAAATATTTAGATGTTACTTAACAGAAGCCATCACTTCTTTTCTCGAGAGATCATAAACATGCTTTCGCTTGGTCTTACACGACATGCCCAGATGTTGACCCCACCATAGTGGTCCATAATATCATAACCATTCCCGATGCCAAACCCATCAAACAAAAGCTAAGAAAAATTCACCCTCACATTGCTCTTCTCATCAAAGAAGAACTTCAGTGCCTTCTTTCCATTTCCTTTATCTTACCCATTGATTATCCTTGTTGTATTTCTAACATTGTCTCTATCACTAAGGTGACAGGGGGACTCCACATTTACATAGAATTCCATGACCTCAACCTAGCTTTCCTAAAAGATGACTTTAAATTACCTGGTATTGATCAACTAGTTAACCTTATCGCTGGTCACGAGATGCTATCACTCATGGATGGATTCTCGGGTTATAACCAAATCCTGCTTGCCCTAGAGGATCAACACAAAACCTCATTCATCACACCTTGGGGGACCTTTTGCTATCGAGTCATGCCTGTTGGCCTTAAAAACACTAGTGCCACATATCGCCAGCCTATGGCTTACATCTGCCATGACATTATGCATCACATATTGGAAGATTATGTGGATGATATCTTGGCCAAATCTAAATGCCACTCTGAGCACCTAACTATCCTCAAAACCATCTTTGATGTCTCATTAAATATTATGTCCACCTTTAGCCTAAGAAGTGCATCTTCGTGGTTCTCTTAGGAAATCTCTTGGGATTTATCATTTCCCTCCGTGGTATAGAAGTTGACCCTGCTAAAGTCAAGGCCATTCTTGAAATGCCTCCACCTACTAACCTTCGACAACTCCATAGCCTACAAGGTAAGTTGTAGTCCATTCACCATTTCATCATCTTCTCAAGAAGAATGTCTCCTTTAAATGGGATGATGATTGTCACAAATCTTTTGAGGCCCTAAAACAATACCTTCTCCAACCACCCGTGTGCATTCCACCTAAAGATGATCAACCATTTTACCTATACATATCCGCTACCGATCACTCATTGGGAGCCATGCTCGCTCATTGTGATGATCAACATAGGGAGTAGGTGGTTTATTACATAAGTTGTACTCTTTCGGACTATGAAACTCGATACACCCACCCTGAAAGACTTTGCTTAGCCTTAGTGTTCATTGCCACTAAACTCCATCATTACCTAATCAACCACAAAACCGATGTTGTGACCAACACCGACCCCTTACATTTCATGTACACCAAACCATATCAAAATTAGCGTGACGCTTACGATGGCTTATGCTTTTAGCTAAGATTTGACCTTGAATTCATTCATCAAAATTCCATCAAGGGCAAATATATCACTGACCACTTGGCTACCGCACCTATTTCCAAGGATTAACCCTCTAATTTTGACTTTCTAGATGAGTCATTTGCTACCCTTTTCGCTTTGACAAACCCCTTACCAAATGACACTTTTCTTTGATAGTTCCAAGTGTCAGCGTGGGGGTGGGGATGGTATTATCCTCATTCCTCTTGATGGTGAACCCATGCCTTTGTCTTTCAAACTATATTTTGAATGCACCAACAATATTATGAATACGAAGCACTTGTACTAGGTCTCTGAGCTGCCTATGCCCTAGATGTCAAATCAATCAACATCTTTGGTGATTCTCAATTGGTCGTAAACCAAGTCAATGGTATGTACCAATGTTGTAACGAGATACTTCAAAAGTATAAACATCATGTAGACATAATTTTGACCACCTTTGATCGTTACACCCTTCAAACCATCCCATGTTCAACCAACAAGTTTGCGAGATACCATTGCCTCGCTTAGCTTCCCAAATACCCATTTCACTCACTCGATTCTCAAATCTTTGTCACCATATAATGACTCCAATCACCTTCTTATTTACCTCATGATGTTTACTCGATTGGAACCACTACCCCTGACCCAAGTGACCTTTGGTACAAACAATACTCCTACTATCTTTCTCTTTCCATCTTACCTCCCGATCTCACCAATGAATGAACAACACACCTTCCTTAAAAAGATCTCTTGTTACATCATTCTAGTGGGACTCCTCTGTAAGAGTGGCTTTGACGGTATTATCTTACGATGCCTCAAAAGTTCTGAAATTCCTTATACCATTAATGAAGTTCATGATGGCATATGTGGAGGTCACTTCAGTGGCCTTGTTGTTGCTAAGTGTATCCTTCACTGGCTATTACTAGCTGAACCTTAACTATGATTGTTGCGACTATGTCAAATGTTGTGTAAAATTCCAACAACATTCCAATCTTCATCATACACCCAATCATGCCTTACAGGTTGTCCATGACCTTTGGCCCTTCTCTCAATGGGGTTTGGATCTTGTCAGAGAAATCAATCCCCATTCTTCCCAACACCATCAATGGATCATCGCTGCTACCGAATACTATACAAAATGGGTGGAAGCCATACCACTCATCTCCATGAAAGCTAAGAAAATATGTGAGTTCATTAACCACCACATCATTTTTCACTTTGGTGTTCCTCATTACCTCATCACTAACAATGGAAAACAATTCAAAAAAAAACATTGCAAAAAATTTGGGATGCCTTCGACATTCAACTCAGTTTCTTATCACCTTATTACCCACAAACCAACGGCCAATCCGAATCCACTAACAAAACCTTAAACAAAATTCTTATGAAAGTGGTTGATGATACTAGGAAGGATTGGCATACGCACATTCCTTTTTCCCTATGGGCATACGGCACTAGTATTCACACTTCCACTACAGCCACACCTTTTTCTCTTGTCTATGGTACAGAGGTAATCCTACCTCTTGAAGTCCAAATGGCCTCACTCCACATATCTCTCCATATAATGCTCAATGATGATGACTTTTGTCGGGACTATTTAGCATAGCTAGAGTTATTATACGAACATCACCTTAACGCTCTGGATCACCTTCAAGTTTACTAAAAATGTATAAAGTGTGCCTATGACAAACATGTCCATATACAAACCTTCCAAGTCGGTGACCTTGTCCTGAAAGAAAATCAACACGTAACCAAAGCAGAAAAAAGTAAACGGGCAAATTTTCTCCTAATTGGCTTGGACCATACATCGTGACTCATACCTATGGATCAGGTGCTTATCGTTTATCTTCACTCGATGGTAAACCCAAAACTCAACCCTTAACGCCTTACATCTTTGACCATTCTATTGTTGACTTGTAGTCTTACCTAATCTTTTGTCTCTTTCCATGCTCGTCCCTTGAGTGCTATTCACTTCATACACCTCATTAACGATTAAACAAGAATCATGTGAGTACTGTCACTTGTTATCTTCTCTTGAATATGTGTACCATAGTCTTTGCACATAACATGATTCTCATGGATACTTTTCATCTACCTTTAGATGAGATCCCATGGTCATTTCACCTTGCCTTTTGAACAAGATTCTTATTCTCCACCTTGGTCTTGTCCATGACTTCAAAGACCTCACATGGGACCAAACTCCTTGAGTCAAACTTCTACTAAAAATATGATGACTCCCTCAAAAGGACATCATGCTCTCAATAATTACTGCTATAAATAGATCATTTGCTCCTTGAAGGAGAGCTATGTAAAGCTCTTAAAAATTTTTAAAAATAAATAAATAAATAAATAAATTTTTAAAAAAATTAAAAAAATGAGTGCAACCACAACTTCCCTCATCGATCAGCTTCACGAAGACCTCAAGGAGTTAAACTCTATTCATCCCATATAGACTTCCCGCATTGATCAGTTTATTTCAACTATAAGTCAAAACAACAACCTTTTGTCATGGACTTGCCCATTGTGACCTAGGTTCTCTTGCCTAAAGTGCATGCTACCTATACCATATAAAAATTACCTACCTTTCACCCTTTTTACCATTCCCACTCCCATTTCCTATTACCTCAAGGGACTTCTTGGAACTTAGACATTTGGTGATCATGTGAGTACTTTTCACGGTAGAACAATTAATCATGCAATGTTTTTAGGGTCTTACATTTATCACCTCTTTCAAGGTGTGATTTACTTGGTATGATCCTACCCAATTTGGTGGCTTTCTTACCCCATCTTATCTTTTAAACCGTCTTTATTTACATTTTCTTCATCTTATACAAGACTTGGTCCTCAACGCTTACTTTTGGGGCAATCTTCTTCTTTTATCATAATCAAAATCACCTACATCACTTTACCTATAATATACCCACACCTAACAAACCTAAACCTAAAACCTACTAACTCATTTTCATACCTCCTCATATTCTTCCCTAGCTCATGGGAGAACTACATTGGCCTCGAGGTCCCTTTTTGCTAGGACTATGTAGGTAGCACTCCAAAGGAATGGGGCCCTTGGAGGTTATCTCGACCATCCTCTACCTTAACAATTCATCTTCCATGTGCCTCACATTACATCACACATAACTTAGTTTTCCTTTTATACTCAAAATTGGAAATTCAACCACATACATAACAAATTGTTTCATATTTTAAACATTATCATAGCATACATTTATTATGCCTACCATTTCTCTATCATCACTATGTATAGATTATACCGCATCTCACATATGACCCATATTATCATTCATTGCATAAAATAATGAATCACCACTTCACCTACTTTCAACTCAACCATGCCTAAAAAAACCTAACTCAACCATGCCTAATAAACCTGACTCGATCCATGCCTAAACCAACCTGACTCCATCATGCCTAACTCACCTAATTTCCATCCATATCAACACAACAAATTCATATCTCATAAACACATCAACAAATCAACAAATACCATGTATCTTATCATATTAATAAATCAATGTGTATCTCAAATATACATGGCTATCTCACCATGTCCGTCATCTCAAAATCATCGGCACACAGGCCGATGTACAATAAAAATGTCATCGGCATGCAGGACGGTCTCATATATATAATAAAATAATGAATCAATACAAAATCTCTTCAGCACGCAGCCGGTATATGCTTGAAATATACAAAATCACTCATACATCCTCACTATCTCTCGGCACTTAAGCCGGTATATACCACACAAAAATATCGGACATAAAAATTTGGTGACCGCATATCAAGCATCTCAATAGATGTCCTCCATCTCTGTATCACCTGTACCCCTCGGCCTCCTGCGTCCTGTTGGCACCTCACTGGAGCTTGTCTCGGTGCGTTGGTAGCGTCTCGCCTGATCGGGCCTTAGAGCTCACTAACCCCTGTGCTCTCCACATTGTGAGTGCAGGATCTCATCCTCTCACTAGACACCTGTTGTGCCCTATACTCGGCATAGGATATGAAGTCTATCCCGGCCACCATCAGCTGGTCTTGATAGTATCTAGCCTCACCTAGGGCATCCCGTAACCTAGATATAGGCACATTATGTGGTGGTCCCATAGGTCTCGGCCTTGTACCTATCCTACTGCACTGTCCCACTCCTACCTATAAACTGGGACCCGGTCTTGGTGTCTGTGATGGTGGTGCCTATGGTGGTGCCCCCGCTTTTTGCTTGTATCTAGGCATGTAATACCCCAATTTGTGCCTAGATTGTCGCTAATCGGCCCTATAAACCTACCACCTGAGCCTGTAAGGATGCCACCTGACCATCCCCCTCCTCTCCATCTCCATCTCCTCCATTAGCCATCTAGGCCTACAAACTAGCCACATGTACACATAGCTCTGCTACCTCCGCCTCTAAGCCCTCCAGTTGTGTCTGTAGTATACCCAACTAGGTAATGATAGTAGCCACCTACCCTTGTAGGGCATCTCTACACCATAATGGTTGCTAGATCTAGCTACCCCGGGCAGGGTAGAATGGCTCAAGTAATCGAGCCACCCACCACTACCTGTACCTATCTGTACACCCGACATCATCTATCTACCACCACTAGCTACTCTACTCCTACCCTATGGGCACTTTGTAGGCTATGGTAGAGGTAAGGGCCTCTCCATGTCATCTCTCGATCTGTGGGAAGGGCGGAAGTATGTACTCTGTACTAGCTTTGAACTCTTGCCGGACTCTATCTATCGAGATCACCTCGTCCTCCTTGCACGACGACCTTGTATCCATCTCTCTAGCTAAAGCTCAGCTAGCTCATTATACATATACCTATATGAGGGGAATCACACATATGGCCTCCATATGATGTCCACTCCAAAAACCCCATAAGTAACTACCGAAAATGGGCCACATCATGTGTGGGCCTCTCGGATCTCCACTCTCCAATCAACAGCACCCATCTCATGTACCCCCCCACCCATAAAAATCCCACTTTGGGAATGCATATACTCAGGGAATCCCTATAGACCACACATAAACTATGTGTTCATATGCCCAGTAGTGTAGTAAAAATGTACATCACATGCTAAACTTGTGGAACCACCCATATGCCCCCAACTCCTATATAGTCAGAAAAGAATGTTGGTGCCTAGGCAAATGGGGTCTCATCCACCATCATGTCATGGATTACCCACATCGGTGATTATGGAAATCTTCCACCCTCTGCATCTTTCAAAGCATGCATAAGAAAGCATACTACCTCCATCAACATAACCACTAGCCTCATCTCCTCCAGACAGGCTAGCTACATCTCTCCATAGCTCAAGCTAGCACTATGGAATCTCAGATTGGCCATCCCCTCTCCAAAAATAGACACAATCATCTCCTCTGAGGCCTCAGAGGAGATAGAATAAACCTGTGCACCCAATATGGGTAACCAAAGAATCCGAACACGTCCTCTAGGGTGATAGTAATCTCACCCGTCGGCAAGTGGAATGTGTTAGTTGCGAGAATCCCATCTATCGATGAGTGCGACCATCAAATTGGGCTGCCGGACAACATGTCTATAATGATGAACTCCACTCAACCCAACTACCTCCACATGTTGTATCTCCTTTGGGGTCGTTGCACCACGCACTATCACCAGTAGAGGTGGAACCCTATCTTGCATATGTAGTTGCGTTCTCCCATACATCCAATACAAGAATGACATTAATTTACTTGTATCATTCAATATTCAATAATTATCATTTTTCCACACCCTATTTTCACCCTACCTATTGCAGAATGACCTAGCCCACATCAATTTTGGACCCTTATACCCAATAATCTGACTAGTACGGTTCATCCTAACCGACCCGTGAACCCTTTAACCGCATCGATCACCTGCTTGGTGACCAATATTGGTTCACCCTTGCCAACCTCGAGCTTATCCCTTAATCGACATCGGTCCACTTGTTTGGTGATTGATACTGGTTCCACCTAATCGATGCCGACCAAACTTTATTGACGGTGATCACTATTGTGGAAAAACCCATGATTTCCCAAAACCCCCTTTCTAAAAAACTATCCCCTACCTTTTTACCCACCTACAATGACCTAAAATACCCTTGGACCTCCACCCACCACCCCTATCCCATTTATTACCCTCCCCATTCCTCCTTTTACCCAATATTCCCCCATTCCCAAATTTAATTTGTGCCCACCCACCAAACCGAAAAACAAACAAAACCTAAACCAACACTAAAATAATCCTCTAATCTATCAAATCAACAATGTAGAGTAGGGCACTTACCTCATTATGCTATCACCATCTTGGTGGTACATCTGGCCATTATACCGGTGGCCCATCTAATCCCTCTCTCGGCCTCCACCATCACCGAATACCTACCTGTAACCTCCATTCAATTGAATCCCTCATAATGATCATGTGGACCCACTGCTCACCAACCAATCACTCATCAATCACACTGCTAGCTCACTGTTCCATTTCATCTAGACACTTTTCTCTCTTTTCTCTCTTTTTTTGTCATTTTCTCACTTCGCAAAATAACAAATGAATCACCAAAAACATGGATTTTTGTTTTTATAACAAACTCGACCTTACCGACATTAGTTAATCTTGACCAAAGATCAGTCATGTGCTCTACCTAACCATCGTCAGTTTACCTCTACCGATGTCATTATCCATGACCGCATCGGCCACCCTTACCTACACATTGCCCTAAATTTTAATCTTTACCCTACACCTACCTCCTTTTTTTCCCACCCAACCTTTACCCTGATCATTTACCTCACCCCATCTTTACCCTACCCATTTACCTCACCTTTCTTGACCTCATCATTTACTACCTCCCTTTTTCCTCCTTTGGGGACTCATTATTTTACCCCTACCTTGGCCTTACCTATCCCATGACCTATATATTTGGACCTGGACCATCGTTAGTGAACTTTGACCTCATGTGTTTGCTATACCTTACATCACTGCTACCTGTGTTGTTGACCTAATGACCTTACCTAGCCTATTGTTGTGACCATTTACCCCGACCCTACCTTTGGTGTGCTGTAACATACGTAAACATTCCTGCGCCTAAACCTACGTTGTGTTTCTGACCATATCCTATACCTTAGATACCAAAATCACTTTAACCTTGTTGGATAAACCTATCAACCTTAGCCAATGTAGATTTTAATTGCTCTTCAACTCCGGTAGCATGCTACGCTTTATACATGTGCGTGCATTTGATCATTTGCTACCTTTGACCACGATCCATTACCTAGATTTCCCAAGTAGACCTTTCTTCTCTTTCCCCATTACCCACCTACCATTTCCCTCACATCTACCTTTTATCACACCACTCACCGATTGTGCATTCGCCTCGCGGTTCCTAGTTTGAGGGGGATCACCTTCACCCACACATGGGGTAACCACATCTTATTTTTATTAGCATCACTTACCAATACAAGCTACACAAAAAAGGGGCAAAATGTAGACACTAAAATTAGGTCACACTCCCCTTTGGTCCCTCGATGAATAAGCACCCTTCATCACATTCACCTAGCCATGGTCCCCTTCACCCCACTAATATTAATTTAATTAATTTAATTTAATTAATTCATTATCCTCACCATATTTATTATTTAAATATCTTAATTTAAATAATATCCACACATACACCTCACTTAAACACCTCATCAAGCCAACTCACCTTAAGACCTATTCTTAGTAAGTTGCCATAACTAACTGAGACTTACCTAAACCCTAAAAATCAATACCTACATTCTCTCTAACCACATTCCCAGATGCTTACAAGAAAATAACAATCTAATCCATGGGTTAATGACATGAGATCTGAGGAAATCAAGAGGATCTCCCTAGTTTAGTAAACCTAGGAAATCCCACCTTGACCAACACCGGTTACCCCTACCCATCACCGGTTAAGACAGAACCACAATTAGTTACCCCTTTGAACCAAAAACAACCTTATTCTCAAGGTTGGAAAAAGGTTGGAAAAGGATTGGAAAAGTTGGTGAACATTAGCACATTCTAGAGAGATATCACATCTTCTGAGAGTGAATTTCAGCAAGAACACACATGTAAGGAAGGAGATCAAGCATCTTTTCCTACACAACCATCCCAACAATGATCTGATCTAACCAAGTAAAGAGGAATGTACATACAGCCCATGCAGAAGATTTTCTTTAGTTGGTGATCACCTACAGCCTTCAAACCTCTCATCAACACCTCTATCCCTCACTTACAGGACATCCAAGACCAGAATCCAAGTAAGTAAATGTTATACTTCTTTGGTTCATTCCATTTCATCATTATATTATCATCTTTTGTTTACCTAGCCACCCATTGACCTCCTCCAACACTCACCCCTCCATATACCCATTAAAACCTCACCAAATCCTACCCAAATCACCCAATACCTCATCCCAACCAACCAAAGTCCTTTGTGTAATAAAAAAGGAGACCTAAATCTCATTCTGATATTCCCAATTTTCCAAAGTAAATGGCACTCAACACCCAATAGTCATTGGTCACCCTTAACCAACATTGGTCACTATATTTTCCCATACAACCTAGAACAATGACCTATCCACCTAATTCCCTCTCACCCTCATTCACCTGTGATCTACCTGAGACCTCTGTCAGACCTGCAGAGACCTAAAACCAGTTATTTGACCTTTGGATCCTATTCTAACCTAGCTTGTTAGATTAGATCTATTTCTTATTGTGTTTTAAGTGAGATACCTAAATCATTTCAAATTATAATAGGATTTTCCTTATTTACCGCATTAAATTGTTTAAAATAGTGGACTGATAGCCATCTAGGAAGTATCACACTTCCCGGATCTAGCATACGCTAGGCAGTTCACTGCATATATTGTTTAACTTTTTCTGGTGGTCTTGCTTTGCATTACAAGGTAGTTCCTCCTAGCCAAAAGGAAGCTCTCATGATCATCTAGTGAATTCGAAGTCATACATGTGCAACAACCCATCAACCAACATTAAAATAGGTATTCCTCCTATGCCCGTTACCCTATCTGTTTTGTCAATACTTCAAAGAAACGATCTAGAATCGGTTAAACAGGCCCACCTCACCACCCTATGCTTTGATGCTGACATGTGTCTTTATCCCATTGGTTGCGAGTTTGCAGTCCAATTTTATACTTTAACACTTTTTCACTAAAGGCCAAAAAGTATCAAACTTTGTTGCCTTTCCATCTCCCTACCTGCCATGTGTCCTCCTCTGATTGGATGTGGGCCTTAGGGGATTTTCTTCATTTCCATGCATTTTCCAAAGTGCCTTAAGGCCCAAAATGATCGGTCTATTTTCCTTCACTCGCCTACGACATGTGTACCTCCTCTGGGGCCTACGGCTATGGGGGCAACTTGTACATTTTTCTAAAATTAGAAAAATGTTGAGTTTTTAGAAATGACCCACCAATACTTTTCCAATTAGAACAAGCCACGTTGTTAATTAATGTTAAAGAATAAATTGACGGAAAATGACACCTCGTCCATCACAAAACACAAAAAATGATAGGGATGCTTTAGAATTTAATTTTTCACTAAAGACATCAAATTTCTTGAAATTGAACTAGTTGAAGCATGTTTTCAAAGCATTTTTGATCATGGAATTGGATTTTCAATGGCATACAAGTGTAAATCGATCAATTTTAAACTTCCACGATTGGGCAAAAAGGAAAAATGGTAGAGCCCATAGATTTTGGAAAAATTAGGGCACAAAATAGGGCACACATGTAGATTTCTTTCAAATTGGGGCAAAACAACAAGTTTGTGAGCATTTCGAAGCATCCAAGAAAGAGGGGAAAAGTTACAGACCACTAATTTGAGAGAAAATGTGTCAGAGCATGTAGAATGAAGGAAAATTATGGTAAAAGATTACAGGCTCAAAAATGGCACCAACATGTGGAATCCTTGTCGATATTCTACCTCACCACCTCTGTTGAGACCTTCACCAATGCATTGTTTACTTGTTCATCTAACATGACAGTAGGCTTTATTGTCATGTGTCTAGCCTGAGGTTTCTTCTTCAACCTCCTTGATATGCATGAATCCTCACACACATCAAAATATGGCTCATCCATGTGTGTGTGCATGGACCATGATAACTACTTCCTTGTGCACACTGTAGCCATATCTTCATCCATTAATTCCTAGCCATATAAGTCCTTTTATGACAGTGTGCTCTAGAAATGGGTGTAGACAATTTTACCTACATCCTCTGCATAACCCATGGCTGGTGGAATGTGCTCTCCACTTGTTCTTCTAGATCTTGGCTGCTTAGGAACTTGAGCCTCCAGATTTGGGACTTGTGCCTCCATGTCTTGAGCAGTCTCTATAACTGTCTCATTTGTTCCCTTTTCCTCCTCTTCTCCTTGCTTCATTTATTCATCTTTTTTTCCTTCTTCTTTATCTAGAGCTGTAGGAGAATTAGGCATGATTTCCTCTAATTCTTCCACCTCCTCATTTAGCATCAGTTTCCTTCTCCTTTTTGTGGTTTTCTCCTTATGTGGAGATATTCTAGGTGATTTGTGCACTATTTGTGGAGTAGCACACTAGGTCCTTATTCTCCTAAACACTCTCTTAAATATGTGCTCTCCTTGGACTGCATCCAAATCCTCATTATCCCACTCTTTTGGTTGAGGTGGTGTAGTTGTGTACTCAACTTCATCTTTGTTCATAGGATGTCTTCTACCTCTATGCTCCAAACCACCACTATCCTTGTGCTCATTCTCCTCATCATCCACTTCAATTATCTTTGTGGGCTTAGGCACTCGGGATGTTCTCTATTATGTGCTTAACCTTTGGTGGTGTTGGAAGTGATGTGAAGGCATATAGTAACTTACACCAAGGGCTCCATGCTCCATCCTTCATGGTGAACTCGCACTATGCAAAAATTCTAGTATACATGAAATGAACTTCCTTTCCAACTACTCAAGGAAAGTCCTTGGGAATGCACCATTCTTCTTCAAAGGTTGTGTAGAGCCTATCATACCACTTCTCATCCCTTTGCTTGACTTGTTCTATCATGAATCCCTAACAAAATTACTTTTTGAATCATTCTATGGGTGACTTGTGCTCCATGGGATACTCCTATATCTTCTCTTTTGCTCCATCAGGTACTCCGATCTCTATGAACACTAGTGCTAACAGAACAAATTCCTCTATGAACACTAGTGATAACAGAACAAATTCAAAGCTGATCCTTCCTCCTATGCACACTTCCTCAATGATTATTTCTATAATATAACATAAAATGTTGTAGAATACCCCTTCACACATCTTTTTGGCAATGTACAGCCACATGGTGTTCACTTGTGACCACCTTTCCCGTCATATAGCTTTCTAACAAGATGTGTGAATGCTCACACAACTAGATACTTCTTTAGTTTATCAATGTCCATGCCACACATGCACTTTGTGTACTTCAAATCCTTTCTCGGTCTCCAAAATTATGGCCTTGTCTATTAGATTATCTCAAAAATCTTCTCTTGTGCCCTTCAATCCCATTACCATGGAGATGAGCATGAATAAAATTCTGGCTCTACGTCCTCAAAGTAGAAAATATATTCGTGCACACTTTTCTCATGAGCCATTTATTATAAGGATCATATTTCAAGTAAGGAGTTTGTATAGCTAGTAAACTCCAATCTTCTTCAAGACCTTCTCACTAGTATCATCATGCACCGGCATGTCTTCCATCGTGTGTTTATTTATCTTTACATTCAGCAAGGAATCAAGCTCCTTCTTATTCTCTCGTGATACGGTGATTGTACTCACTCACCTTACTCTTTCTTATGTGAGAATCCCACTCCTGGCCTATGATAACCCCCTATGGATATTGCATTTTAGAAAAACTACTTTTGGGAGCCATCTCCTCTTCTTCTTCAACCACCTTCTTCTTTCCCTTCACTCCTATGTAACTACTTTCTTGGGTTCCATTTCTATTTTGTAATCCTTTGTAGGTACTCACCTCTTGAATTCTGCAATATGTGAATCAAAACCCTAGCTCAAATCAGCATGCCCTGGGTAAAATCACGTAACCTAGCTCCTCTCTATCACTTTGCTTTTCTCAAACCCTTCACCACTTGGGATGTAAGCTCTTTCTCCACACAAATTTGTTCATCATGACTGGTTACACACCTTTCACACCTCAATACAATCACTCAAATTTTTACACTTAGCTCTTTTTCAAATAATCTTTATCACAACGGTAAAAATGAATTCGTATCCCTTCGTTATATATATTTTCAAATTTTGATGCATTCATTTCTCCTTCACCTACCAAATATCCTCTCATTAATTGACCAATTTCATCCTTTCCGCATGTTACATCTTCATGCCCCATCTATAACCTTCTAGCGTGCCTTCCTACCCTTTGGTCATAGACGTCTCTTTAGTGCACTTCCTTGCTACTTTGAGTAACTTGTCACTACACCTTCTATTGGTAGTTTTTATGGCCTCTTCTTACCTCATATTATACTGTCCCTTCATTCATCTCCATCTTTTGTCACTTTTTAGAAGCAATCCTTAGCCTTGAAGAGCACCCGTAACAGTTGATTCCTTACACCTTTCAATCCCCACAATATTATACTGGGATACTAATAATACATCCACCCCACACTAAAAATGTATAGTCCTCTGCACATAAACATGTTGCATATAGTAATTAGCTTCATGTGCACAAGCGTGCTTATTACACAAGAAAATACTAAATTAACAAAGCATAGAAACAAAGAAGGAAACACATTAAGGAAATACATAATTGAAAACCTAATCTATATGGTAATAATCCTTTATTACAAACATGAAGAAAATTATTTATAGTAGGGATTCAACCTACTCCCATTGAAGTAACTGGTAGCCGTGTTCTATCAAGTGCTTCTAACTAGAAAGTGCATGTTTCAAGGATGTAAGTGATAACATACGGCCCCAACCAATGTACCTTAAGTTTTCTTGGATGGCATAAAAAATTAGAGTCATAGATAAGTACCATTTTTCTAATCTCAAACTTCTTGTCCCTTATGTTTCTGTCATGCCATGTCTTCTTCCCCGGCCTTTTCTTTCTTATGACTCCAACTTGCTATGGCTCTTCATTCATCTAGCTGAATTAGCTTTAAAATCTGTTATAAAGCTTGCTCATTAGCTAGACGTCTAGCACACGTAATATTCAAAGAAGGTAACATAAATTCCATAGGAAGAATGGATTCAATGCCAAACACTAACTGAAATGGTGTTTCTTTGTTTAACCTTTTATATGTTGTTTGATATGCCCAAAGTATTGTAGATACTTTATCATCCCAATCCTTTCTTCCAACATCATATATTTTTGTCAATGTCTGGCCCAAAATTTTGTTGAAAGATTGAGTAGTTCCATTTGCTTGAGGATGATAGGGTGTTCTTATGGTGTGCAATCATGAAATCATCTAATAAAATTGTGATTGTCTCATTAAGAAAATGTGTTTCCATATCACTTGTCAAAATTAAAGGACAGCCATACACGTAATAATATTTTCCCATAGAAACTAAGCTTTTGTAGGTGGTGTACAATCCTTTATAGGTGTTTCTTCTTCCCATCTTGTCGAGATAATCTATGCGCTTATAATGTAGTGTGATCCGATTACGCACACAACTAGTGAAATAGGACCCACAAAATCTATGGCCCATTTCTAAAATGGTTCTTCACTAGTAATAGGTCTCGAGAGGAATTTCATCTCATTGAATTAGCCTTCCAAGACATTGACAATGATCACATGTCTTGAAAAATTTCTTACAATCTTTATATAAGGTCTCCCACCAAATCCAGCGAGTAGAATTTTGCATGTTGTGGCATCACGTGCATAGTGGCCACTATCATAATAGCCATGCACTCATGTTCCAATACACAATGGCACAATACCTCATCATGACCCAATTTGTATAAGTCACCACCGATTAATATATAAGGTGTAGTGTGTATAGCAAGTTGTTTTTTTCTCCAAGGATTTCATTCCTTCTAGTGTCATCCTTGTGTGTAGAAATAAAACAATGTCCTCTAGTTCGATGGTGCGCATTGTAACTGTATAACCGTGCATCCGGTATGGTATCCTCAATTACCTATCCTTCTTCTCCGATCCGTATTCTTGATAAATGGTCTAGTCCGAATTAATTTTTCTGGTTTTACCACAACTATGAAATTAAATTCTTAAAATAAGAGCACCCATCGACATATATGCCCTTGTAAAATAGGTTTATTTACTAAATAATTCAATGTCATGTGATCTATATAAAAGATGAATGGTGTAGCTAGTAGGTACTGGAAAAATTTATGTAGTGCATAGATCATTGAAAAAGCTTTGCACTATGTAGTTGTTTAATTCTATTCTACAGAGTCAACTTTCTACTAGCAAATCAGATAGAATGATCTACAATACCTTCTCCAGGTTGAACTAACACCATGCCAATGGCCATGCTAGAGGCATCAACATGTACATGAAATGGTTTTTCCAATGAAGGAAAATTCATAATAGGCATGGTAGTAAGTCTCTTCTTAAATGTATCGAATGCTCGTTATTGTTGTTCTCTCGAGTAGAGCGTACCCTTCCCTTTTAGTAACTCTTTTAATGGTGTGAAAAATTTTGCATAGCCTTTGATAAATTTTTTGTAATATCCTGTATCACCCAAAATCCACAGACCTCACTTTGAATGGTAGGCTCCTTAGACCTATAATGACTACAACCTTTGTTGGATCAACCAACAAACCCTCCTTACAGATTATGTGTGCTAAAAGTATCCCAAATGGTGTAGCAAATTTGCACTTTTTGATGTTCAAAGAGATAGTCAACTATCAAAACCATTCAAATATTAAGCACAGATTGACACATTTATCCTTAACTAATCCATACACCATCTAATAATCTAAATATAACGTAAGAAGTTGTGAATAAATTCTTTGAATGCTTGGACAACTATGTACAAAAATACAACATGCGTATTTATTAGGTGATGGGCATTACAGTATAGGTGAAACTGCCCCATTCAGTAGTAAATATATTCTTTTCTTTATCGTCTGGGAAATCCTAACCTGATGATACCCAGAGAACCCATCTTTAAATGAATAGATTTCAAGCCCTGTAACTCCTAGTATTTCCTTAGTAAATGGCGTAGGGAATGGATCTATTACACATGTAGCATTCATCTCCCTGTAGTCCATGCATATTCTAATCCATCCATCCTTCTTGATACTGATCACCATTAGACTAACCCATTCTAACTCATCAAGGGGCTTGATAATTCCAGACTTCAACATGTTATTAATCTCTTCTTTGACCTTTTCGTGAAAATTTGGGTTCATTCTGTAAGGTATCTTTCTAACTGGGTGTATACCCTCTTTAAGCTTTATCTACATCTCCCCTAATGATTCATGCATTCCTTTAAGTTCATGGCACCCCCTAAGAAATAGGTACTTGTAGTCCCTTAGTAACTCTATGATTTTTGCCACTTTAGAGTTTGACCAATAGTCTCCAATTATGACTTCCTTAGGCTCATTATATGTTCCAATATTCACTGCTTTGTCTTCATTGGTTCATGAAAGGTAGGCGCAGCCTTATCCACACTGCCTCAATACCTTAGACCTTCCTCTTGAATGGTTTATATCCGTGTTATCTACTTCTTCATCATCTACTAAGTAGACCATTTTTACTTTCTCTCTCTAAAGGAAAGTGTGTTGAAGTAATGTTACATCAATCTTTGGTTCTTTATCAAGACGTGCTCCTTAGTCTTCTTTATCTAATAAATCCTAAAGGAGTTCTTGACCTTGAAATATCCCCCATATTTAAGGGCTTGACAACTTTTAATGATTCTTCCATCGTAGGCTTTATAGAGAAGAAGTCAAACATCCGGGCCATTCCTATAATTAATTTTTGTCAATTTCCGAGTTCTATATGGAGTTCTCGCATATACATACCAAGCACGCACAACCTTGTACAGTGGAATAAAGCGGTGCACCCAAAGCGAAGGTGGTAAAGCTTCCTTCCCTTCCTGTCTAGATTCTCTCACACTTCGAATGTGGTGCTAAACAAGTTGATTACCGTGATAATTACATATTTGTGTAGGTGCATTGCTCCTAAAGAACCTAGTAGTAAGAGAAATCCCAATTTCTTCACAGTTTTGTGTAGGTACATAAATCCTATTAAGATATTCTTCACTTAAGGACTCAACATAGGGCGCGAACTTTCCATCTATTAAAGGGATAATAACCCTTTCATTTTTATTTTCAAAACTGATATAGCCCTTGTTGAACCTAAGATCAACATTATTTTCACAGCACCAAGGATGCCCCAAGAGAGCTAGGAAGCTATTTGATTATGCCAATGCTAAAACTTCAAAATCTCCAATGAACTTGGCTCATCAGTAAGGTAATGGATGCATCTTTCAAAACTCCTATGGGAGTGGCCTTAGTCCAATTAGCCATGAATAATACATTAGAGGATTATTGCAATGGGGTCTTCCCATTTTACCCATGCATCCAAGGTAAGAACATTGACTTCCATGCCTATATCAATCGGTATATTACTTAACAGTCATCCATTCACAACAACATTCAAAGTGATTTCCTTGTCGTGATCTAGGCTATGAGGAGGGAGATTTGAATGCGGGATCAATCGTCCATTCTTATTACTCACGCATGGAGTGTTCCATTTTAACCAACTCCCTAAAAATGGAATGATGTTCTCCTGTACAACATTTTACACACTTCTGTTAAGTCATCTATATCATTTTGGACCATCTCTGATGTTTTCTTCTACTCCTTTAAGTACTTTATATCACCCTAAATATTCTTTATAACTTCCATGGTATCCTGATAAACCTCCTTCTGATAGGTAGGATCTTGGTACAGTGCATGAATAACCTCATCTTTAGTGATGGTAGGTTTATGTTGTAATGCCTCCCTAACACGTGTTGCCTTAGCATGGGTCGTGATCTTCTCTTGTAGTGCCTCAGATTCTACTTCCATCTTGGGCATCCATTGATTGTCCACTGTGCACTATATCCTAACCATCCCCGCACCTTTGTTCTCTTGTTTATGTTACTTACTCAGATGCTCATATAAGTCCGTGTAGACACTAAAATTAGGTCACACTCCCCTTTTCTCCCTCGATAAATAAGCACCCTTCATCACATTCACCTAGCCATGGATACCTTCACCTCACTAGTATTAATTTAATTAATTCATTATCCTCACCATATTTATTATTTAAATATATTAATTTAAATAATATCTACACATATAGTTCACTTAGACACCTCACCAAGCCAACTCAACCTAAGACCTACTCTTAGCAAGTTACCATAACTAACTAAGACTTACCCAAACCCTAAAAATCAATGCCTACACTCCCTCTAACCACATTCCCGCATGCTCACAAGAAGCTCCCAGTCTAATCCATGGGATAACCACACAAGATCCGAGGAAATCAGGAGGATCTCCCTAAGTTTAGTAAACCTAGAAAATCCCACCTTGACCGATGTTAGTTACCCCTAACCATCGCTGGTTAAGCTGATCGCGCCATCGTTACCCCTTTTTAACTCCTAAACTACCTTATTCTCAAAGTTGGAAAACATTGGGAGAAAGTTGATGAGAAAGAACAAGATCTCAAAAGATAACGCATCTTTAGAGAGTCAATTCTAACAAGAACTCACATCCAAAGAAGGAGATTGAACATCTTCTCCTGCACAGCCATCCCAACCACATTCGGATCTATCTAAGCAAAGAGGAGTGTGCATGCAGCCCATGCAAAAACTTTATTTCAGTCGGTGATCACTTGCAGCCTTCAAACCCATCATCAGCACCTCCATCCTTTACACACAAACTTTCAGAAACAAAATCCAAGTAAGTATAACATCATACTTTCCTGGTTATTTCATCTCATCATTATTTTATCATCCATTGTTTATCTTGCTCCTTATTGACCATCTCCAACACTTTTCACCTCCATAGACCCATCAAAACCTTGCAAAAGCCTACTCTAGTCACCCATTACCTCGTCCCGACCAACCAAAATCCTTTGTGCGATCCACAAAGGAGACCAAAACCCTATTCTCGTGACACTTCTAGATCTCACAAACAACGGCACTAGTTATATCTATAGACACCTAAAATATGCTTACACTTAGCATTTCATCCAATTCAATCGATTAACGATACTACGTTAATTCCCCATTCTTCGCTCCATTCTTGGATGCCCATTTACGACACCTTCTTGGTCATATTCCTCCTATAAATCATCTAATTTGGTTAATATCTCTCTTATTAGCTAAACATTCCTCCTTTTGACCATTCAGAATCTCCCTAGTTCTCTCTAGACCACTTCTATTGGTTTCCTAGGCTATCTATCAATCATAATTGGTTATCCAGACCCCTCCTAACTCTCAATGAGTCTCTAATCACTTGCTAATCGAGTTTAACTAGCCTAAAGCATGTTTATCCTAATCTAATCCTAAAGTGCTTTTTAGACTTTAGTCCCACATGCACCCAAATTCTAAACTCTCCCAAGTGGAAAACTATAAATAGAAGGGTCACCCCTCCCATTCAAACTTACAAATTTACTCTCAAACACTTTGGAAAGGCATTAGAAACCATTTGTGATAGCTTTAAGCTATAGAACATTTGGATCTTGGCCAGAATCCATTGTTAAGAGCTCCTCCATCTTGTAACCATCCATTCCAAATATAGTTAGTAAGGGAAGATCTAAATCTTGGCCACGTAGCCAACTTGGAGAGATCTCTTCACTATGTTTGGGAGTAAACAACACATAATTTGATTGCTTAGGATTTAAACTAGGTTCAATTTTAATAAGCTTTCATAAAGTAGAGAGTAGTATACATGTTAGTTTTTGATGTTTTTGTCAAAGTTATAATAGTTTTATGCTATTTTCTCTTGTTTAGCTCTAATCTGATGGTGCATGGTTGAGTTAGCAAAGCTTTGAGGTTCTTTAGCCTCACTCCATAGCTTTTGCAACTTTCCATTGCATACATTTGGCACACCCGGTGGGACACTTATGTCCATCCTCCATTAATGGAGGTCCTTTGAGTTCTTCAAAGTCATGTTTCAAGTTTTTAGTTTAAATCACTTGTTATTTCCTCTTTTATATTTTAAACATTGGATAAATGAACTTCGTGTACATACGGTTTGTGGGTTTGATATAGAAATAGGATGCTTTGACTAAATACTAACATGTTTGCTCTTGAAAATTTGAAAATCCATGTTTTTGTAGGTTTTTCACAGGGCACGCATAGGTGTTGTGAAGGGAACATTTCCATTGAAACAGTGCATACCCATCATACTAGGTGTGTCTGCGTCACTATTTTTGTGTTTTCTATGTTTTGGGCGTAAAAACACCTACGCGCATGTGTACCCATTGAAACAGGCATGTACCCGTCATACTGCGTGTGTCTACATTATTGTTACTACATTTTCTATGTTTTTGGGTGCAAAAACACCTACGTGCATGTGTACCCATTGAAACATGTATGTACCCATCATACTTAGGCGTGTACGTATTCTTCATTCACTGCGTTTTCTATGTTTTTGGGTGCAAAAACACCTGCGCGCACGCATACCCATCATAATGTGTGCATTTGCATTATTGTTCTACATTTTATATGTTTCTAGGTGCAAAAACACCTACGCGCACACGTACCCATTGAAATAGGCACGTACCTGTCATACTGGGCATGTCTATGTCAGACTGCATTCACCACCAATCTTTGAAGGCCATAACTTTTGCTCCCGAGCTCGAAACGACTCTGTTTTCATTGCGTTGGAAAGGTATTGAAGAGAAATACATAATGAAATCATAAAATTAGGATTTGGACTTACGAAAATTTATGGTTTACATTATTAGGTAAATATTCATTTTCTAGCATGTCTTAAAGTCTAAAAATTTGTTTTTTGCCACTCTAACAAATTGATAGGTTTTGTGACACTAATAATTTGTTTGCAGGGTTATTTTGGTCATTGTTTGACTAAATTAGTTAAGTGTTTTTCATTCCTTAGCTTGAATTGGGATTTGTAAAAAGTGTGTATGCTCTCTCCTCATGCTTTCCAAAGTGATCTTGGAGATCAAAAACACTTGCACAAATTCTATTTTTTATGTTAAAAACACTTTCTTTTTAAAGGATAAAGTAACATTTTTATGTGCTTTTAGTAGGATTTCCACTTTGTGTATGCTCTTCCTTCGCGCTTTGGGTGATCTTAGGAATCAAAAGCAAGTGTGAGTTCTCTTTTACCTCAATCGGCGAACCAGAAAACTACTAACCAACTTGTTGTCTACAGAACCTTACATTGGTCAAAGAAAGGTGTTAAGAACGAAGTGAAAACTTCTAATACACGTGTGTTTGCATATTGCCAAATGGTGTGCCACTTTTGAAACCACATTAAGATTAAAAAGATAAAAAACACACCATACTCAACACACTATATTGTAGGTTTCGAAAATGGTAAGTCCCTCTCTCGCTTAACTAGAACATAACCCCTTTGGCATAATGCCTAAACCTATAACAATGGGGGTGGTTCTAGGAACCCCAAAGTAGTCCACTACTGAGTAACCTTGTGGATGAAACAGGAAGCACCTCGATTACCCACTTGACTAGAATGAATTGTGAGATAGAATTACAAGTTGTCTCGTATCGCGACCTTAGTAAAAGTACATGATGGATGCATTCATTTCCCACTATACTTGAAGGGGGACAAAGCCGAGATACTCCCAAACTAGTCATTGCAAATTTTTGGGTAAATCGCGCCTCACTCTTAGACAACCTTGTAACACCTAGTTGAGAGAACTTATTAAGGAAACCATTTTGTCTGGAGGCCAACTTTACTAGTCCATGCACATCGTTTTACCATCACAAAGTGATAACTTGTTTGGATTCAACATCGTGTTTTTCGAACATGGTAATGAACTCATCCCAAGTTTGATCTGAGTGTCTTTCATCATGAATCTAGACAAGTGTATTACTTAGCTTAGCTTCCTTCTCATTTTTTAAAATGAGGCGAAGCTCTACCCAAAGTGAAACTAAGTCTATTTTCACATATTCTTGATCTACACCCATGCGTTTGTACTTTCCACGTTGGAAGTCAAACAGAGGCATACTTTACGTGTCATGTCAGAGATAGTGCTAGCTACTTTTTGTACATTTACACCCATCCATGTTTGTGGCTGGGGTGTTAAACAACTAAAGCAGGTGGGTATGTTTTCACGTCTTTGGTAGTCCTACGATCTTGACTTCAGGATCTTCATCATTGTTATGGGTCAGTTTTGTCATTCTATCTCTCCCTAGTTTGTCAACTTTTTCTTACATTCTGGTTGTTCAGTATTGGTATTTACATTACGTCTCCCATTCTTTGGGTACGTAGTATAAATCCCTCTATTGCATAGTTACGCTACTTGCATTATCACAGACTTCTTGTTATACCTTCTACTTGATTTTAGTTTAGATGTCATCTGGGTCTCTTGATGAGTGTTGATACCGCATTATATATATCGCCATAATGTTGTCTTGATATTGACACCTTGCTTGCTTGGTTGAGATATCTGGATAGCATTGTTACGATATGTCTAGTTATGATGTCTACTTTTCAAAACACTTAGCTTTCATCGACACTCGAGTTAGTACTAGGTATACCTTGTGTGGAGGTCATGATTGGCTCCTTGTTGTTACTTACACCTTGTTCATTTTGAACTTGACGTAAGTATTGACATGGTGTGGATCATCTTTTCATTGGGTTGTCATTTTGCACACACATTTTACATAGGGAGTATTTCCTTATTGATTGGATTTGTGTTTCGCACTTGCGTGATTGTTCCTTGTGATTATTCATTCATAAAACTTATTTTCTAGGACAATCCTTTTTATCTCTTTGATATTTCTTCATCATGATGTCTATTTTCCTTAGACCTTCTTTGGAAAATCACACACGCATCTCCGTACATACTAAATGTCTAGTTGGCTACCATTGTGCTACCCAAATCGGCATGGGGCCTTCTTCACTTTGAAGAAGTTTGATTGCACTATCTAGGTCTAGACATTTGTGCTTAAATGACACCAACAATGACTAACTATCACATGGTTCCTCACGCTTACGATAGTGCAGAACCTAGGTTTAGGCATTCACATCAAAAGATACCCTTTATGACTAAACCTCATTTGGTTCTTCGTGCTAGAATTCCCACCTGGGTACCCTATTCCCCACCTTCAGATCATAGTCGGTGGTATGGTTTAGATGCTTCTGATCCAAATTATTATTCAGGTTCCCCCCACTCTTCTTCTGATTCAGATCAAGACTACCATTTGGATTTCCACTCTTCTTCAAAAGATTCGATCCCAACTATTGTTCGGATACCCATAGATAAAATCTTGAATCATGGTCCTCCCTTCCTTCACAGACCTTTATTCCCTTCCAACTCACCTCAAATATGTCTTCCTCCTTTAAAGACTCCCGTGACTCCAAGTTCCATTGATCAAACATCTAATTCAGTTCTTGAGTCACGGTCCTACCTTTCTTCATGAGGCCTCCTTCACTAGTCATCTCAATGATATCTTCCTCTATCAAAGAGTTCCATGACTCGGGTTACCTCTAGTCACTCATCCAATTTGACTCCTATGTCGTAACTTAATGGATGGCTATGTGATCCTACTTTCCAACCTACATTACGTCATCTTCTAGAAAAATGACCTAGGTCCAAATCCAAATCATCCATTCATGAAACACCTACCTCCAAGCCTACTTCCTCTCTTGATTCATCTTCTTCTGTCAATAAATCTTCCCCACTTAGTGGATCCATTTCTTCTAGTCAACCCCTCATGGTTAAAGAACAACAACCTCTACTGATTGATTTATCTTAGGATAAAGGACCAATCGATGGCATGAAGATATCGCTTTAGAGGATTGCAAACAAGGTTTCTTTCTTGAACTTGATACTCTCACGTATGGGGAGGAAGAGTTTGATTCCTTTTATCAAAATATAGAGGAAGAGCCTAAGGTCATGGAACTTGATTCTTCTTCTGATTATTCCATCTTCACCTTCCTCTGAACATGATGAGATGTTGGAGTCTAGCATTGATCCATGGCCTATCTTCTCATTTCCCAATCATTCCTTATCTATCATCATTCCTCAATCAAAATCTTTCCTTGGCTCACCTCCTAGTAGCCCATCATCTTCTTCTATCTTGGGGCCACGTCCTAGTAGCCCTCCATTTTCTACTTATGGGTCACCTCCTATTCTTGGTAGCCTATCACCTTCTATTCCTTGGCCACATCCTAGTAGCCACTCATCCTATTCTATCTATGGGACACCTCCGAGTAGACCCTAATCATCGATACTTGGGCTACACCCTAGTAGTCTGTCACCCTCATATTCTATTCTTGGACCATGTCCTCGTAGCCCAACTTCTTCCATCTTAGGGCCATATCCTAGTAGCCCTTCATCATCTTCTATCGGTGGTTCACCTCCCAAAGTATCCCATCCTCTTAAATCCATGGACCATATCCTTTTCATCTATCACATCTTTCTTCTATCAATGTTTGTGGCAATCCCACTACCATTTCTATCATTCCTTTCATCAATCATAAATGTTCACTTTCTTCTCCTTCTCAGGATCAAACAAGTCATGCGTCAGCTTATAAAAAACCCAAACAGGTTCATTATCAAGCTCAGGTCAAAACTTCCAAGAGCTCCAAAGCTCCCAACAAAGTAAACGATCTTAAGGTTAAAAATCAAACACGATTCAAGAACACACATCAACGTAACCATCAAGTATGGCATGCAAAGTGCATAAACCTCTGGATAGGGAACTCAATCTCCTACATATGAAATTCATGTTTCAGGATAAATCACAGTCTTTTGTTGAGTATGAGCTCACCACGATCATTGACATCGGAGATAACATGACTCTTGATAAACAATCATACTTAGTCTCCCTTATTAAGGAACTTACGTAGACATCATTGTTGGATCTTACCACGTAGAGTGACTTTTTTGGTCCCACCTTTCCAAAAACTATCAAAAATCTAAAAATAAAAATAATGTAAAAATACAAAAACATGAGAAAACATTTCATAGAAAAATCAAAGGTACAAAGATCAAACATTGCAATCAGGTATTGCGTACACATGGATGTTTATTTCTTCCCTTTATTTCTCTTCTTTTACAAGTCTTCCTATAATTTTTATCCCTTTGGTGATCTTTTGGTTAGCCTATTCACATGCATTTTGTGACATTTATCTCTATGGTATCCATTTGACCCTAGTCTTTTATCACCTTGGTAAATTAAAGAATGATTGACCTCATGGAGATCCTATCACATTCAACATCTAATAAAATTTTTGCGAAGAAATTTTGGACATATTTGTTGACACTAGCCAATGTCATCATCACAATCACTTCCACCTCCTTCCATTAAGCCATTTGTGGTTCTTAACCCCTTGTCAAATAGGATAGATGAAATAAGTTTTCAGAAAGCAAAAGAATCAAAATCAATCAAAATTCAAAATCTAAAAGCTATAAAGAAAAATAAAATTGATATATAAATCTCTCTTGGGGTATTTCCAATAATCTCTATCGGGGCTATGGACGCTTGACTGGCAGTAGAGCAATGTTGCAATTAGAATCAAATGCATCTCCATCGGGCTATGGATGCCTGGCTGGTAGTGGAGTAATGTACGGCTATCCTTCCACCCTCCATTCACAAATCACCTTTCAAAATCAAACATTCCTACACGTTGGCTAGGGTGTCTTCACTTGTTATCTATTAAATCTTCCCTTCAAGAGGTAATCTAATTCCACGTTCACACACTATATCTCTATGAGTATGTAGGATAGGTATGTTACCAAGTGTCTTTTTTTGGACCTTGTTCAGACTCTTTCTCTAGTCTGTATCTCATCTCATGATTTGTGCCTTTGGCTAATCATTTGTTTCATCGTGAGGCTTATCACACATTCATGTCTTTCACATCATTCTTCTGCTTTGTTCAGGACATCCATGTTTATAATATTTCCTTTTTTGCCATGTTTTTGGAAACCTTTGTCCCCTTTCACAAAATCCAATCTTCTCCTTCCTTTCTATCATGTGCTTTTAGGCCAACTTACATTGGGGGCATCTTTGCTTCCTCTTAGTACTTCATTGGTTTATGTTCATCATCATGTTGAACCTATCCATAATGGCCTTGGGTCTCATTTCTATCCGTGAAGAGTTTGATTTTGAATACTCCCACCTAATTGTTGGGGCATTTTCACATCTTCACCTTTCGCGCATGTGCATGGAATTTTTCCCTTTAGGTCTGGTATATCACTAGGTCATCCACGCTTCTTTTTATTTCTTTACATAGTTTCGAGAAAACTTTTAAAATCATAAAAAACATTCAAATATTTTGGAAAACTTAAAACATTCAAATATGTTCAAAGAAACATCAAAAACATATAAATCATCCTAAAAATGTCACTCTTTGGTTCTCACTGTATGTGACACTCGCGGATCATCTTGATCTACCTCCATCAACAAAAGCTAGGTTTCTTACTTCATCTATATTTATCCTCATAACTTATGTTGCACTGATATTTTTTTTATTTATTGCATATTACTTTTCCATTGTTAGGTATAGTGTCCTCCTTGATTTATTTCCCCTCACATGTATCTTTGATTGGGAACCATCATTAACCCTTGTCATTTATTCAAATAGGTTGGAACTGAAGTTTGATAACAAAAAAGGCATTATGTTTCTCTGTTAGGTTAGCTTGTTTACTTTCTCATATTGATATTGCATTATGTATGTTTGCAAAGTTAGGCATTTTTATGTTCTCGTATTACATTATATTTTGTATGTTGTTGGAGTTAGGTATCTTTTACTTTCTCGTGATTGCATTGAATTTTGTATGTTCCATGGATTTATTGATTTTTTGGCAATGGACATTTGTTCATGTATGGCTTTCATGTCATACTACACTTTTGTTCATTCTTTTCAATAAGGACTAATGATGAAGATCTCTAGCAATATGATGAAAATTAAAGTTGTTTAAAAGGCATTGGATGGATGTTAGCTCATTCCCACTTTCTCATACTAAGGGAAAAACATTTTTTATCTTATTTCTTTTCTTTTTTTCACACTATTCTTTCTTTTGTTCTCTTCTGTCATCTTTTCAATCATCAATCAATTTTTTCTTTCACCACATCGACAATCGAGGGGGCATCCTTCATTGTACTCATTTTTCATTTTATCCCATCAAAATTTTCTAATTTTTAATGTTTTCTAATTTCTTTGAAGTGGCATCACTTACGCCACACCCAAAGAGGGGTAAATGTAAACGCCTAAAATATGCTTACACTTAGCATTTCTCCAATTTAGTCAATTAACGATACTACGTTAATTCCCCATTCTTCACTCCATTCTCGATGTCCATTTACGACACCTTCTTGGTTGAATTCCTTCTCTATAAATCATCTAATTTGGTTAATATCTCTCTTTTTAGCTAAACATTCCTCCTTTCCATCGACCATTCATTTCTCCCTAGTTCTCTCTATACCACTTATAAAGGCTTCCTGGAGGCTGTCTATCATCAATTGGTTATCCAAACCCCTCCCAACTCTCAAAGTCTCTAATCACTTGTACTAATTGAGTTTAACTAGCCTAATCCAATCTTAACTAAGCTCTAAAGCATGTTTATCCTAATCTAATCCTAAAGTGCTTTTTATACTTTAGTCCCACATGCACCCAAATTCTAAACTCTCCCAATGGAAAACTATAAATACTCTCCCCGTCACCCCTCCCTTTCAACATCAACTTTACTCTCAAACACTTTGGAAAGGCATTAAAAACCATTTGTGATTAGCTTGAAGCTATAGAACATTTAGATGTTGGCCATAATCCATTGTTAAGAGCTCCTCCATCTTGCATCCATCCATTCCAAATGTAGTTAGTAAGGGAAGATCTAAATCATGGCCATGTAGCCAACTTGGAGAGATCTCTTCACTATGTTTGGGAGTAAACAAGACATAATTTGATTTCTTAGGATCTAAACTAGGTTCAATTTTAACAAGCTTTCATAGAGTAGAGAGTAGTATACATGTTAGTTTTGATGTTTTTGTCAAAGTTATAATACTTTTATGTTAGTTTCTCTTGTTTATCTCTAATCTGATGGTGTATGGTTGAGTTAGCAAAGCTTTGAGGTTCTTTAGCCTCACTCCATAGCTTTTTTCAACTTTCCATTACATACATTATAAACACCTAAAATATGCTTACACTTAGCATTTCCTTCACTCGTCTTGAGAAACCAGGTTAACAATACTTCATTAATTCCCCATTCTTTGCTCCATTCTCGATTCCCATTTACGATACCTTATTGGTTGTATTCATCCTATAAATCATCTAATTTGGTTAATATCTCTCTTATTAGCTAAACATTCCTCCTTTCGACCATTCAAAATCTCCCTTAGTTTTCTCCACCACTTCTATTGGCTTCCTATGCTATCTATCACCACAATTGGTTATCCAGACCGCTCCTAACTCTCAAGAGTATCTAATCACTTTTTGATCAATTCTAACATGTTGAAACCCTAGTTAAATAGCCTAAACCAATCTTAACTAAGCCTAAAAGAGGTTTATCCTAATCTAATCTAAAAGAGCTTTACTCCCACATGCACCCAAATTCTAAACTCTCCCATGGGAAAATAAAAATGAAGGGATCACCCCTCCCATTCGTGACTTTACAACGTTACTCTCAAACACTTTGGAAAGGCATTAGAAACCATTCCTGTGATAGCTTTGAGCTATAGAACATTTGGATCTTGGCCATAATCCATTGTTAAGAGCTCCTCCATCTTGCATCCATCCATTCCAAATATAGTTAGTAAGGGAAGATCTAAATCTTGGCCATGTAGCCAACTTGGAGAGATCTCTTCACTATGTTTGGGAGTAAACAACACATAATTTGATTGCTTAGGATCTAAACTAGGTTCAATTTCAACAAACTTCTTCAAGAACAAGCTTTCATAGAGTAGAGAGTAGTATACATGTTAGTTTTTGATGTTTTTGTCAAAGTTATAATACTTTTATGTTAGTTTCTCTTGTTTAGCTCTAATCTAATGGTGCATGGTTGAGTTAGTAAAGATTTGAGGTTCTTTAGCCTCACTCCATAGCTTTTGCAACTTTCCATTGCATACATTGTTAGAGTACCTAAAATATGCTTACACTTAGCATTTCCCCAATTTAGTCAATTAACGATACTTCATTAATTCCCCATTCTTTGCTCCATTCTCGGATGCCCATTTACTTTACCTTATTGGTTGTATTCCTCCTATAAATCATCTAATTTGGTTAATATCTCTCTTATTAGCTAAACATTCCTCCTTTCTACCATTCAAAATCTTCCTAGTTTTCTCTAGACCACTTCTATTGGCTTCCTATTCTATCTATCTTTCCACAATTGGTTATCCAGACCGCTCCTAACTCTCAATGAGTCTCTAATCACTTGCTAATCAATTCTAACAAGCTGAAACCCTAGTTAAATAGCCTAAACCAATCTTAACTAAGCCTAAAATATGAGGTTTATCCTAATCTAATCTAAAAGAGCTTTACTCCCACATGCACCCAAATTCTAAACTCTCTCTTAGTGGGAAAATAAAAATAGAAGGGTCACCCCTCCATTCGACTTACAACGTTACTCTCAAACACTTTGGAAAGGCATTAGAAACCATTTGTGATAGCTTTGAGCTATAGAACATTTGGATCTTGGCCATAATCCATTGTTAAGAGCTCCTCCATCTTGCATCCATCCATTCCAAATATAGTTAGTAAGGGAAGATCTAAATCTTGGCCATGTAGCCAACTTGGAGAGATCTCTTCACTATGTTTGGGAGTAAACAAGACATAATTTGATTGCTTAGGATCTAAACTAGGTTAATTTTAAAAGCTTTACATAGAGTAGAGTAGTATACATGTTAGTTTTTGATGTTTTTGTCAAAGTTATAATACTTTTATGTTAGTTTCTCTTGTTTATCTCTAATCTAATGGTGTATGGTTGAGTTAGCAAAGATTTGAGGTTCTTTAGCCTCACTCCATAGCTTTTGCAACTTTCCATTACATACATTGTAGACACCTAAAATATGCTTACACTTAGCATTTCCTCCAATTCAGTCAATTAACGATACTTCATTAATTCCCCATTCTTTGCTCCATTCTCGGATGCCCATTTACGACACCTTATTGGTTGTATTCCTCCTATAAATCATCTAATTTGGTTAATATCTCTCTTATTAGCTAAACATTCCTCCTTTCGACCATTCAAAATCTCCCTAGTTCTCTCTAGACCACTTCTATTGGCTTCCTAGGCTATCTATCAGTCACAATTGGTTATCTAGACCCCTCCTAACTCTCAATGAGTCTCTAATCACTTGCTAATCAATTCTAACAAGCTGAAACCCTAGTTAAATAGCCTAAACCAATCTTAACTAAGCCTAAAACAGGTTTATCCTAATCTAATCTAAAAGTTTTTTAGCTTTAGTCCCACATGCACCCAAATTCTAAACTCTCCCAAGTGGAAAACTATAAATAGAAGGGTCACCCCTCCCATTCAGACTTACAACTTTACTCTCAAACACTTTGGAAAGGCATTAGAAACCATTTGTGATAGCTTTAAGCTATAGAACATTTGGATCTTGGCCATAATCCATTGTTAAGAGCTCCTCCATCTTGCATCCATCCATTCCAAATATAGTTAGTAAGGGAAGATCTAAATCTTGGCCATGTAGCCAACTTGGAGAGATCTCTTCACTATGTTTGGGAGTAAACAACACATAATTTGATTGCTTAGGATCTAAACTAGGTTCAATTTTAATAAGCTTTCATAGAGTAGAGAGTAGTATACATGTTAGTTTTTATGCTTTTAAAAAGTTATAATACTTTTATGTTAGTTTCTCTTGTTTATCTCTAATTTGATGGTGCATGGTTGAGTTAGAAAATCTTTGAGGTTCTTTAGCCTCACTCCATAGCTTTTGCAACTTTCCATTGCATACATTTGGCACGCCCGGTGGGACTCTTATGTCCATCCTCCATTAATGGAGGTCCTTTGAGTTCTTCAAAGTCATTTTTCAAGTTTTTTAGTTTAAATCACTTGTTATTTCCTCTTTTCTGTTTTAAACATTGGATAAATGACCTTCATTTACATACATTTTGTGGGTTTGATATAGAAATAGGATGCTTTGACTAACTACTAACCTGTTTGCTCTTGAAAATTTTAAAATCCATGTTTTTTGCAGGTTTTTCACAGGGCACGCATAGGCGTTGTGAAGGGGCACGTGCGTCATACTGGGTGCATCTGCATTATGTTTCTATGTTTTCTATGTTTTTGGGTGCAAAAACACCTACACACATGCATACCCATCTGAAGAGGTTTGTACTGTTTATACCGGGACGTTTGTGTATCTTTTCCATTGATTTTCTATGTTTTTGGGTGCAAAACTCCTCGCGCACGTGTACCCATTAAAACAGTACGTTCCCATCATACTAAGCATGTCTATGTTACTTTTCTACATTTTTTTGTTTCTAGGCATAAAAACACCACGCGCAAACGTAGCCGCTGAAACAGTGTGTACTGTCATACTACGTGTGTTTGTGTAAGACCGCATTCACCACCAATCTTCTAAAGGCCATAACTTTTGCTCCCGAGCTTGAAATGACTCTGTTTTCATTGTGTTGGAAAGGTATTGAAGAACAATACATAATTAAATCATAAAATTAGGATTTGGACTTACAAAAAAATTATGGTTTACAGTATTAGGTAAATATTCATTTTCTAGCATGTCTTAAATTCTAAAAATTTGTTTTTTTGGCCACTCTAACAAATTGATAGGTTTTGTAACACTAATAATTTGTTTGCAGGGTTATTTTGGTCATTTTTTGACTAAATTAGTTAAGTGTTTTTCATTCCTTAGCTAGAATTGGGATTTGTAAAAAGTGCATATGCTCTCTCCTTGCGCTTTCCAAAGTGATCTTGGAGATCAACAACGCTTGCACAAATTCTATTTTTTATGTTAAAAACACTTGATTTTTAAAGGATAAAGTAACATTTTTATGTGCTTTTAGTAGGATTTTCAATTTGTGTATGCTCTTCCTTCGCACCTTTAGGTGATCTTAGGAATCAAAAGCAAGTGTGAGTTCTCTTTTACCTCAATCAGTGAACGAGAAAACTACTAACCAACTTGTTGTCTATAGGACCTAATGTTGGTCAAAGAAAGGTGTTAAGAACAAAGAGAAAAATTCTAATACACATGTGTTTACATTTTTCCAAATTGTGTGCCACTTTTGAAACCACATTAAAATTAAAAAGATAAAAAAACACACCATAGTCAACACACACGTCTTGTATTACAGGTTTAGGAAAAGGGTAAGTCCTCTCTCGCTTAATCGAACGTTACCCCTTTGGCATAACACCTTAAGCTATAATAATGGGGGTGGTTCTAGGAACCCCAAAGTAGTCCACCACTGAGTAACCTCATGGATGAAACGGGAAGTGCCTCGCTTACCCACTTGACTAGTACACCTTGTGAGTTAGAGTTGCAAGTTGTCCATATCACGACCTTAGTAAAAGTACACGATGGATGCATTCATTGCCCACTATACTTGAAGGGGGATAAAGCTGAGATACTCCCAAACTAGTCATTGTGAATTTTTGGGTAAATTGCACCTCACTCTTAGAAAACTTTGTAACACCTAGTTGAGAGAACTTATTAAGGAAACCATTTTGTTTGGAGGCCAACTTTACTAGTCCATGCGCGTCGTTTTACCATCACAAAGTGATAACTTGTTTGTATTTAGCATCATGTTTTTCAAACATGGTAACAAACTCATCCCAAGTTTGATCTAAGTGTCTTTCATCATAAATCTAGACAAGGGTATTACTTAGCTTATCTTCCTTCTCATTTTTTAAAACAAGGTGAAGCTCTACCCAAAGTGAAACTAAGTCTATTTTTACATATTCTTGATCTACACCCATGCGTTGATACTTTCCACGTTGGAATTCAAACAGAGGCATACTTTATGTGTCATGTTAGAGATTGTGCTAGCTACTTTTTTGTACATTTACACCCATCCATGTTTGCGGCTGGGGTGTTAAACGACTAAAGCGAGTGGGTACATTTTCACATCTTTGGCAGTCCTATGATCTTGACTTTAGGATCTTTGTCATTGTTACGGAACAGTTTTGAATTTTTGTCATTCTCTCCCCTAGTTTGTTGACTTTTGCTTGCATTCTGGTCATTCAATATTGGTATTTACATTGCATCTCCCATTCTTTGGGTACATAGTATAAATCCCTCTATGCATGAGTTACGCTGCTTGCATTATCGCAGACTTCTTGTTATACCTTCTACTTGATTTTAGTTTAGACGTCATCTAGGTCTCTTGATGAGTGTTGATACCATGTTATATATATCACCATAATGTTGTCTTGATATCGACACCTTGCTTTCTTGGTTGAGATATCTGGATAGCGTTGTTACGATATGTCTAGTTGTGATGTCCACTTTTCAAAACACTTAGCTTTCATCGACACTTGAGTTAGTACTAGGTATACCTTGTGTGGAGGTCGCGATTGGCTCCTTATTGTTACTTACACCTTGTTCATTTCAAACTTGACGTAAGTATTGACATGGTGTGGATCATCTTTGCATTGGGCTGTCATTTTGCACACACATTTTACATAGGGAGTATTTCCTTATTGATTGGATTTGTGTTTCGCACTTGCGTGATTGTTCCTTGTGATTATTCATTCAAAACTTATTTTCTAGGACAATCCTTTTTTATCTCATTGATATTTCATCATCATGATGTCTATTTTCCTTAGACCTTCTTCAGAAAATCACACACACATCTCCATACATACTGAATGTCTAGTTGGCTGCCATTATGCTACCCAAATCGGCATGGGGCCTTATTCACTTTGAAGAAGTTTGATCGCACTATCTAGGTCTAGACATTTTTGCTTAAATGACGCCAACAATGACTGACTATCACGTTCCTCATGCTTATGACAATGCGGAACCTAGGTTTAGGCATTCACATCAAAAGATACCCTTTACAACTAAACCTCATTTGGTTCTTCGTGCTAGAATTCCCACCTGGGTACCCTATTCCCCACCTTCAGCTCATAGTCGGTGGTATGGTTTGGATGCTTCTGATCCAAATTATTATTTAGGTTCCCCCCACTCTTCTTCCGATTCAGATCCAAACTACCATTTGGATTCCCACTCTTCTTCAGAAGATTTAGATCCCAACTATTGTTCGGATACCCATAGATCAAATCTTGAATCACGGTCCTCCCTTCCTTCACAGGACATTTATTCCAACTCACCTCAATGATGTCTTCCTCCTTTGAAGACTCATGTGACTCCAAGTTCCATTGATTGAACATCTAATTCAGTTCTTGAGTCACGGTCCTCCCTTTCTTCACAGGGGCCTCCTTTATCGTCATTTCAATGACATCTTCCTCCATCGAAAGAGTTCAATCACTCGGTTACCTCTAGTCACTCATCTAATTCAAATCCTACATCATAACTTAATGGATGGCTATGTGATCCTACTTTCCAACCTACATTACATCGTATTCTAGAAAAATGACCTAGGTCCAAATCCAAATCATCCATTCATGAAATGCCTGCCTCCAAGCCTACTTCCTCTCTTGAGTCATCTTCTTTTGTCAATCAATATTCCCCACTTAGCGGATCCATTTCTTCTAGTCAACCCCCCATGGTCGAAGAACGAAAACCTCTACTGATTGATTTATCTCAGGATAAAGGACTAATCAGACTACATGAAGATATCTGTTTAGAGGATTGTAAACAAGGTTTCTTTCTTGGCCTATATATTGTCAACACATTCCTTACTCCACAAGAGTATAGAAGTCTTCACCAACACCCCTGCTATGATCACTGGATAGGAGAATGCATCCTTTATGGTTCTCCTCACCTTCATACTAGTCTCACCTATGGGGCACTTGATGCTACCACTTACACACTGAACCACCATCACAAACCCACCCATTTTCCACGACGTCTAGTCTCTCACCAATCATTGTTTTTCCCACACCTTCCTACACCGATGTGCATGGAAGGGTTTCAATTTTGTCTTTTACGAGCAAGGCTGACATATCATTATCCCATGTACCACTCGTAAACATAATGACTATAGTGGTATCAAATTTCCTCAACCACTTACCAAACAAGCCCGCATTGAACCCATGAAGGACATCAACTCTTCTCCGCCTTCTTGACTGCCTCAACTTCATCATCACCTTCACCAACAGAGTCGATACATCCTGAATCTATCTCTCTTAACTTTTTTTTTTCAATAACATCATTTCCTTGGGGCCTTTGACTTATCAACGCGAGGGTGAGGCCCCTTCCTCTCTTCCCTTCCTTTATCCTGAAATGTTCGATGATGATACACCTTCAATTAACATCATTCAAAGTCGAATGATGAATCTATACTCACCTACGTTGGTGCGTAAGACTCATATTCATAAGTCATTACCCTCTCGAGATAAAAACTATGTTGAGTGAAGCGACTATTGAGATCAACATTCACACTCGGGATGACCCGCACATCCTAAAGATTGGTCAATATTTAGATGCAAATCTAAAAGGAAGCCATCAATTATTTTATCAAAGATCATAACAACACTTTCACTTAGTGTTATACGAGACATGCCCAGATGTGACCCCACCATAGTGGTCCACAATATCATCACTATTCCCGATGTCAAACCCATAAAAAAAAGCTACGAAAAATGTACCCTTGTATTTCCCTTCTTTTCAAAGAAGAGCTTCAACACCTTCTTTCTGTTTCCTTCATATTACTCATTGATTATCCTCATTTTATTTCTAACATTTTCCCTATCACTAAGGCAATAGGGGGACTCTGCATTTGCATGGACTTCCATGACCTCAACCTTGCCTACTCGAAAGATGACTTTCCCTTACCTGGTATTGATCAATTGGTCGACCTTATCGCTGGTCACGAGATGCTATCACTCATGGATGGCTTCTAGGGTTATAAACAAATCTTGCTTTCCCAAGAAGATCAACACAAAACCAAGTTCATCACCCCTTAGGGGACCTTCTACTACCAAGTCATGCCTTTGGGTCTTTAAAATCCTGGTGCCACATATCAATGGGCTATGAATTACATCTTCCATGATATCATGCATCACATATTGGAAGATTACGTGGAAGATCTCTTAGCTAAATCTAAACACCACTCTAAGCACCTTGCTTGTCCTCAAAACCTTTTTTGACCGACTCATTAAATATTGCATCCACCTTCAGCCAAAGAAGTGTGTCTTTCTGGTTCTCTCAGGAAAGGTCCTGGGATTTATTGTTTCCTTACTTGGTATAGAATTTGACCCTACCAAAGTCAAGGGCATTCTGGATAGGCCTCCACCCATTAACCTTAAACAACTCCATAGCCTATAAGGTAAGTTACATTATATTTTCCATTTTATTTCACAATTATCTGATTGGTGCTAACCATTTCATCATCTGCTCAAGAAGGATGTCTCCTTTAAATGGGATGATGACTGTCATAAAGCTTTTAAAGCCCTAAAATAGTACCTTCTCCAACCACCCATACTCATTCCACCTAAGGATGATTAACCTTTCTACCTATACATCTCAACTACCGATCACTCCTTGGGAACCATGCTCACTCATCATGATGAACAACACAGGGAGTAGGTGGTTTATTACATAAGCCATACTCTTTTGGACTATGAAACCCGATACACCCATCCTAAAAAACTTTTCTTAGCCTTAGTTTTCATTGCCACTAAACTCCGCCATTACCTACTCAACCATAAAACCTATGTTGTGACCAACACCGACCCCTTACACTTCATGTATGCCAAACCTTATCAAAATCAGTGTGCTGCTCAATGGCTTATGCTTTTAGTGGACCTCAATCTCAAATTAATTCATCAATATTCCATCAAGCTATAATCCACCAATTGGCTAGGGATCAACCCTCTAATTTTGACTTTTCAATCAAGTCAATTACTACCCTTTCCTTGGATGAACCCCCTTACAAAATGACACTCTTGTTCGATGGTTCAAAGTGTCGGGGTGGGGGTGGGGCTGGTATTATCCTCACTCCACTTGATGGTGAGCCCATGCCTTTGTCTTATAAACTTGATTTTAAATGTAAAAATAATATCGCTGAATACGAAGCACTCGTATTAGGTCTCCAAGCCGCCTATGCCCTAGATGTCAAATCACTCAACATCTTTGGTGATTCTCAATTGGTTATAAAATAGGTCAATAGTATATACCAATGTCATAATGAGCTACTTAAAAAGTGTAAACATCATGTAGACGTACTTTTGACCACCTTTGACTATTACACCCTTCAATCCATCCCACGTTCAACCAACAAATTTGTAGATACCATGGCCTACTTGGCTTCCCAAATACTCGCTTCACCCACCGATTCTAAAATATTTGTCACCGTATAATGACTCCAATCACCTTCTTATCTACCTCACAATGTTTACTCCATCGAAACTGTCACCCTCGACCCGAGTGACCTTTGGTACAAATAATACTCCAACTATCTTTCTCTCTCCATCTTACCTCCTGATCTCACCATAACGGACACCGCACCTTCCTTAAAAAGGTCTCTTGTTACGTCATTTTGGGGGGCCTCCTCTATAAGCATGACTTTGATGGTATTCTCTTACGATTCCTCATGAGTTTTGAAATTCCTTATACCACTAAGGAAGTTCATGATGGCATATGTGGAGGTCACTTCAGTGGCCTTGTTGTTGCTAAGTGTATTCTTCACCTAGGCTATTACTGGCCAACCCTTAACTATGATTGTTGCGACTATGTCAAGTGTTGTGTAAAATTCCAACAACATGCCAATCTTCATCATACACCCATTCATGCCTTACAGGTTGCTCGTGACCTTTCGCCCTTCTCTCAATGGGGTTTAGATCTTGTCAGAGAGATCAACCCCCATTCTTCCCAACGAAATCAATGGATCATCACCGCTACCGAATACTATACAAAATGGATTGAAGCCATACCACTCATATCCATGAAAGTTGAGAAAATATGTGAGTTCATCAATCATCACATCATTTTTCACTTTGGTGTTCCTCATCACCTCATCACTAATCTTTGGAAAACAATTCAAAAAAAACATTCCAAAAACTTTGTGATGCCTTTGGCATTCAGCTCGTTTCTAATCACCTTATTACCCAAAACTAATGGCCAAGCTGAATCCACTAACAAAACCCTAAACCAAATTCTTATGAAAGTGGTTGACGATCTTCGGGAAGGATTGGCATACGCACATTCCTTTTTCCCTTTGGGCATACCATACTAGTATTCACACTTCCACTGCTACCACACCATTTTCTCTGGTCTATGGTATAGAGGTTGTTCTACCTCTCAAAGTCCATATTCCCTCACTCTACATTTCTCTCCATGACATGCTCAATGATGATGACTTTCATCAGGACCATTTAGCATAGATAGAGTTATTAGACGAACATCATCTTAACGCTCTTGACCACCTTCAAGTTTACCAAAAACATATCAAACGTGCCTACGGAAAACATGTCCATGAATGAACCTTCCAAGTTGGTGATCTCATCCTGAAAGAAAATCAACATGTAACCAAAGCAAAAAAATTAAACGGGGTGAATTTTCTCCTAATTGGCTTGGACCATACATCATGACTCATACTTATGGATCAGGTGCTTATCGTTTATCTTCACTTGATGGTAAACTTGAACCTGAGCCCCATAATGCCTTGCATCTTTGACCATTCTATTGTTGACTTTTAGTCCTACATCACTTTTTGTCTCTTACCATGCTCGTCCCTTGAGCGTTATCCACTTCATACACCTCACCAATGATTAAACAAGAATCATGTGAGTACCTATCACTTGTTATCTTCTCTTTAATATGTGTACCATGGCACTGCACACATAGCATGATTCTCATGGATACTTTTTGTCTACCTTTTAGATGAGATCCCATGGTCGTTTCACCCTGCTTTTCGAACAACAATCTTATTCTTCACCTTGGTCTTGTCCATGAATTCAAAGCCCTCACATGGGACCCAACTCCTTGAGTCAAACTTCTACTCAAAAGATGACTCCCTCAAAAGGACATCTTCCTCTTGACAACTGCCGCTATAAAGAGAATGCTCCTCGAAGGACAGCTATGTAAAGCCCTTTAAAAAACAAAAAAAAAGAATGAGAAAAGTGGAAGTTTCCCGCATCGATCAACTTCACAAAGACCTCAAGGAGTTAAATTCCTCATCCCATATAGACTTCCCACATCGATCAGTCTATCTCAAATACAAGTCAAAACAAAAACAAAATTAGTCATGGACTTGCCCTTTGTGACCTCAGATCTCTTTCTCGAAGAGCATGCTACCTCATGCCATCTAAAAATTTGACCACCTTTCACCTTTCTCACCATTCCCACTCTCATTTTCTGCTGCCTTAAGGGACCTCTTGGAAACCAAGACATTTGGTGATCATGTGACTACTTTTCACCTTAGCACAATCGATCATGCACTATCTTTAGGGTCTTATGTTCATCACCTCCTCCAAGGTATGATCTACTTGGTATGATCCTAACCAATTGGGTGGCTTTATTACCCCCTTTTATCTTTTCACCATATTTATTTATGTTTTGATTACCTTATATAGGATTTGGTCCTCGACACTTACCTTGGGGGTAATATTTTTCTTCTTTTGCCACAATCGACATCACTTATTCAAAAAAATTCCTATAACCCATCCAAACCTAATAGACCGAAACCCACAACATACCTAAAACCTACTACTCATTCTCATACCTCATCATATTCTTCCCTAGCTCATGGGAGGACTACATCGCCCGAGGCCCCTTTTCACCGAGACTATGTAGGTAGTACTCGAGGGCATGGGGACCTTGGAGGTTAGCTCGGCCACTCTCTACCCTAAAAATTCATCTTTCATCTTCCTCACATTACATCATAACCCACCTAGGTTCTTCTTTATACCCAAAATTGGAAATTAAACCATATACATAACATGTCACTTCATATTTTAATCCTCATCACAACACACATTTATTATGCCTACCATTTCACTATCATCATTATGCATAGATTATACCACATCTCACATATGACCCATATTATCATTCATTACACAAAATAATAACTCACAACTTCACCTACTTTGAACATAACCATGCCTAAACAAACCTAACTCAACCATGCCTAAAACCTGACTTAACCATGCCTAAACAAACTGACTCCATCCATGCCTATAACTTTGACTCGACCATGCCTATGACCTAACTCGATCCATGCCTAAAAATTGACTCAACCATGCCTAAACCAACCTAACTCGATCCATGCCTATGACCTAACTTGACTTCATCATGCCTAACTCACCTAATTTCCATCCATATCAAAACAAAAAATCAAAAGTCTCATCAAAACATTAACACATCAAGAATCTCATGTATCTCATCATATAAATAAGTGTGTATCTCAATACAACATACATGGATGTCCCATCATGTCCATCATCTCAAAATCATCAAAGCACGCAAGCCGATACTCAATATAAAATGTCATCGGCACACAAGATCATCTCATATATAATCAAATATTACACCAATACAAAATATCTTGGCACATAGGCTGGTATATGCTCAAAATATACAAAATATCTCAGCCATATCCTCACCAAACACCATCATCATCAATTCCTCCGAGGCCTCGGATGAGATAGAGTAGACCTAGGGACCAAATATGGGTGGTTGTAGAATCCTGAACACATCCTTTAGGGTGACAGTGATCTCACCTGTCAGCAAGTGGAATGTGTTGGTCACAAAATCCCATCTATCGATGAGTACGACCATCAAACTAGGCTACTGGACTACATGCTGGTATCACCGGACTCTACTCATGCCAACCACCTCCACATGCTACAACTCCTTTGGGGTTGCTACGCTACACACTATCACAAGTAGGGGTGGAACCCAGTCCCGCATCCGTAGCTGATCTCTCCCCTGCATCAAATACAAAAACAACATTAATCTACATTTATCATACCCATACTCACCTATTATCATTTTCCCACACCCTATTTTCACCCTACCCATCTCAACCACCTATCCCACATCACTTTTGGACCCTTGTTCCCCAAAATCTAACTAGTGTCGGTTCCCTTTAACTAACCCCAGTCACCCCTTTACTAGCATCAGTCACCTATTTGGTGACCGATACTGGTTCAACCTTACCGATGCTGGCCACACTTGACCGACATAGGTCACTCATTGCAGTAAAAATATGCTATACCCAAACCCCCTTTTCTCAAAAACCTCCCCTTACCCCTTTTACCCACCTAAAAATTACCTACACTACCCTTGCACCTCAACCCATCCCCCCTCTCCCATTTATTACCCTCCCCATTCCTATTTTACCCACTTTTCCCCCCATTCCCAAATTTTATTCTTTTCCCCACCCCAAAAACCAAAAACCAAAACTACAACCACAATTTGTAAATCACCTAATCTATTTAATGCAATACAACTAGAGTTGGACGCTTACCTCATCGTGCTACCATCATCTCGGTGGCACGTCTCGACCACTATACTAGTGGCCCACTTGATCCCTCTCTGGCCTCTACCATCACCAAATTATACCTAAAACAAAATCAAATCACTCAAACTAATCCTATGGACCCACTTCTCACCAACCAATCACCCATCATTCACACCACCAACTCAATGCTCTATTTCATCTGGACACTTCTCTCTCTTTTCTCTCTCTTTTGTCATTTTCTCAAATCGCAATATGACAAATGAATAACAAAAGCATATATTTTTTGTTTTATAACAAACCTGACCAAACCGATGTTGGTTTTCCTTTACCAACATTAGTCTCATGCCCTACCTTACTGTGGATAGTCTCCTATATCGGTGTCACTTACACTTGACCAGCATCGGTCACCCTATCTAGCACAAAACCCAACATTTTACCCTATTCCTGCCTATCCCTCTTTTCCCCTAGCTATTTACCCTTTTCCCTTTACCCTTACCATTTACCTCACCTACCCTTTACCTTGACTATTTACCTCACCCTCTTGACCTCCTCATTTACTACCTCCCTTTTTCCTCCTTTGGGGACTCTTTATTTTCCTCATTCCTTGGCCTTACCTATGCCGTGACCTATATATTTGGACCTAGACCATCGCTAGTGACCTTTGACCTCATGTGTTCACTATACCTTGCATGGCACTATTACTTGTGTTGATTGACCTAATGACCTTACCTAGCCTATTGCCATGACCATTTATCCTGACCCTACCTTTGGTGTACCAGAACATACCTAAATGTTCCTACACCTAACCTACATCATGTTTCCTAACCATATCCTATACCTTAGATACCAAAATCACTTCAACCTTGTTTGGATAAACTTATTGACTTTAGACGATGTAGAGTTTTCCTGCTTTTCAGCCTGGTAGCATGCTACAGTTTATGCATGTGTGTGCATTTGACTGTTACTACCTTTGACCCTGACCCATTACCTAGATTGCCCACGTAGACCTTTAACCCTTTTCCCCGTTAACCACCTTCCCCTTTCTCACATTTCTCTTTTATCAAACCACTCACTAATTCGCCTTCGGCCTCGTCGCTTCTTGGTTATAGGGGATCAACTTCACCCACACCTGGGTAACCACATCTTATTTTTGTTAGCATCACTTACCAATACAAGCTATGCAACAAAAAGGGGAAAAATGTAGACACTAAAATTAGGTCACACTCCCCTTTGGTCCCTCGACAAATAAATACCTTCATCACATTCACCTAGCCATGGCCCCCTTCACCCCACTAATATTAATTTAATTAAATTAATTCATTATCCTCACCATATTTATTATTTAAATATCTTAATTTAGATAATATCCACACATACACCTCACCTAGACACCTCATCAAGCCAACTCACCCTAAGACCTATTCTTAGTAAGTTGCCATAACTAACTAAGACTTACCCAAACCCTAAAAATCAATGCCTACATTCTCTCTAACCACATTCCCACATGTGTACAAGATGCTTCTAGTCTAATCCATGGGTTAATAACACGAGATCCCAAAAAATCAAGAGGATCTCCCTATTTTAGTAAACCTAGGAAATCTCACCTTGACCGATGTCAGTTACCCATAACCGTCACCGATTAAGCTAGAACCACCATTAGTCACCTTTTAATCCCCAAAACAACCTTATTTTGGAGGTTGGAAACATTGGGAACATTCTGAGAGATATCGCATCTTCTGAGAATAAATTTCAGTGAGAACATGCATGCAAGGAAGGAGATCAAGCATTTTCTCCTGCCCAGCCATCCAGCAATCACCCCAGCAAGGAGTTGATCCAATCAGGCAAGAAGGAGAGCACATGCAGCCCATGCAGGATCTTTCCAACGTTTGGTGATCCTCAATAGCATTTAAACCCTTACCAGCACCTTCACTTATCACTCACAGGCACCCAGGACCAGAATCCAAGTAAGTGGAATGTTGTACTCCTTTGGTTCATTTCATTTCGTCATTATATTGTCACCCTTTGTTCTCTTGGCCATCCATAGACCTCCGTTAATACTCACCCCTCCATATACCCATTAAAACCTCACCAAATCCCTCCCAAACCACCCAATACCTCATTCCAACCAACCAAAGTCCTTTGTGCCATCACAAAGGAGACCCAAAACTCATTTTGTGGCATTCCCAGAATTCCACAGTAACCGGCACCGGTTACACCCAACCACCATCGGTCACCCTTAACTAGCATCGGTCTCTGTATTTGCCCATACAACCCAGAACAGTGACCTATCCACCTAATTCCACATCACCCTTATTCACCTGTGATCTACCTGAGACCTCTGTCAGACTTGTAGAGACCTAGAACCAGTTATTTGACCTTCGATCTTATTTTAACCTAGCCTATTAGATTAGATCTTTCTTATTGTGTTTTAAGTGAGATACCTAAATCATTTCAAATTACAATAGGATTTATTTTACTACCCACATTAAATTGTTTTAAATAGTGGATTGACAACCATCTAGGGAGTATCACACTTCTCAGATCTAGCACACGCTAGGTAGTTCACTACACATATTGTTTAACTCTTTTTGGTGGTCTTGTTTTCCATTATAGGTAGTTCCTCCTAGCCAAAAGGAAGCTCTCATGATCAGCTGTGGATTCAGAAGTCATACGCGCAAAGCAAACCAACCAACCAACATTTGAATAAGTATTCCTCCTACACCTGCTACCCTATCTATTTCGTCAATATTTTAAATAAAGATCTAAGAATCAGGTGAAACAAGACCCTCCTATCAATCACTATCAATCATCTGCCACAAGGCTCACCAACTCAGCTCTTGATTCCTCTCGCTCACTTTCCACCTTTCTCTCTCTCTCTCTTGTCACTTTCTCCTATTTGTCCAATGACAAATGATTCCGCAAAAAGTGCAATTTTCCTTGTTTAAAAAAACCCGACTGACCAACTATAGACACCGAAATCGTGTCATAATCACCTTGGTCCCCTACCAAAGCCCTATAATCATTTCCTTATCCTCAACACTTTAGCACCTACCTCCTGCACCCCAAACATTTTAATTTAATTACTTTAATTAAATTAATGCCATTTATCTCCATACATATGAATTTAATAATTTTAATTAATTTAATGACCTTTTACCCACACACATATTAATTTAATTATTTACATTAAATTAATTCACCACCCTCACACACCTATTTAATATAATTGCTTTTATTAAATACACCTCACCTAACCACCCCCATCATTTGACCCATTAACCTAAACCCTAAACCAATGTCCTAAATAAAACCTAACATTAGACCCATTCCCTCACCTCACATTAAAAGCCTCCTAAGGTCGTTTTCATCCCGAGAAAAGAAGAGACCCTTATCAAATGGTGGAACAACTTCCTCGGCAAATTTTGAACACCCTAAGATATCTCGCCCAAACCGATGTCGATTCCCTAAACTAATGTTGGTTATACCAGAATGGACCAAAATGGCCTATTTAGACCCATTTACAGATTTATAATACGGGTCATTTGTTGGGTTATTATTTGCAAACTTTTGATCTTGGATTTGATCTCTTTAGACATGATAATAGAACAAAGATTGATTTGGGATCAACTAAGGCAACCAAATACACTAGCACAATAGTGAGACTTTCTTCCCAGCATTCTCAAATGTAGTAACTTCTTCATTATCCTTCAGACCTATACCTCACAGAAGAGTAAGTATCTTCCTTCCATCCTTTTCATTTTCTACTCATCATTTGTAGTATTTGTGTTAAAGGAACCTAGTCTTTTACTCTCTATCCATTCCCTCTCTCCAATTATAGCCACCTTCCATACCCAATCATCTTAATACTTGGCCCAAATTGCCCATTTTGACCTCCTCAGTAGTCTCAAACCTTTGTAACATATCTACACCCCCTCTATGATTAATCCCCATCTTCTATCCACTCCACTTTCACCCCAAAACTCCAAAAACCCGGACTATGTGATTCCACCAGCCCCGACTTAACCATCGTCGGTTCTCTCTAACCATCACTAGTTACAGTCAAACCATCATCGGTTATAGTAAAACTATGGTCGGTCTCTATGTTGCTTGATTTCTGCTAGAATAACAACCTATTTTTACATATACCTACTTGGACACCTATTTTCAGATTTGTATCTAACCTAGCCTGTTAGCTCATATTCACCTATAACCAACCTACTTGACATCTGGATCTCCTTCTAGCCTATCCTATTATATTAGATATAGCCTATTGTGTTTTGTATGAGATGCCTAAATCATATTAAACTACAATAGGATAATATTTACTTTATTTCAGCATTGAATTGTTTTAAACAGTGGACTGACAGCCATCTAGGAAGTATCACACTTCTAGGATCTAGCACATGTTAGGCAGTCCACTACATATATCATTTAACTCTCTTTTGTGGTCTTGTTTTGGTTCTTATATAGGTAGTTCCTCCTAGCCAAAAGGAAGGTCTCATAATCACTTTGATTCAGAATTCAGATACGTGTGCATACAACCTTCAACCATCTCAAACCAAGTATTCCTCTTACCACCTTTACCTTATCTGTTTTGTCAAGTACTTCTTAGAAAACTAAGAAATCAGGTGAAACATTTTGGCATGCTGGTGGGACCCATTCGGGATTCCTTGCATCTTTCTTCATTACTAGGTGAAAAATTGTGTGTTTGTTTCCCTTCTAATAGCATTCACATTAATACTTTCTCCTTTGTAACATTCTCTTCTTTCTATTTGCTCCAAAAGACACATTTCTTTTGGTGTATTTAAAAAGAACTTTCCTCCCCTTTGTTTTCTACATTTTAGTGAAAGAGCATCCCTCTTCCTGTTCATCTATTGTTGTCATTGAATATCATATTTTTGATTTGGGTTTAAAACAAGTGCACTGCTTTCTGATTTAACTCATTAGCTCACATTAATTGCGGGCAACCTATACACTAGAAGTCATGACTAGCTAATGGTTGGCTAACAAATCGTGAAAAAAGCACTTCTATCCTTTTCTCTTTCTTTGAGTCTTACCAAACCACACAAAAATTCAAAATACATACATTCTTAAACAACATCTTACTTGGAAGAAGTTGTAGGTGATCACACGATCACGGTATAGTAGGCACCCAACTCACTGCTCTGTTGATTCATACTTTAGAGCGAAGCCCACCCCCACCATAACATTCCTAAAACCTCACCCTTTGGAATTCTTTCTTCGTAGGAAGCCTTTCTCACTAAGAAATTCTATTGTTCTACTCATAACAAATGACCCATCCATACGAGATAGCATAAGCTAAACAAACATAATATAATAGGTACTCTAGGAACGTTCTTTCTTAGTGCTCTGCTTGATTTGTGTTTTGAGGTGAGAGCTTTTGATCATCATTTTTCTTTACTTGTAAACTCCTATCATATTCGGTGTATTCTAGTTCATTTAAGTGTGCCTAGACCACATCTACATCATTCTTAGACTTCTAGGTTTGATTCAACACCATATTTTTAAATCACAACCATCTTTCTTATTCTCTATTTCAATTTCACAGTAACCGGCTATGGTTACCTTTAACCGGCATTGGTTTAACCCAACCAGTGTCGGTCAAAGTCTTCTTGGATACCTATCCAAAAGACACCTATTTCACTTTTTGAGCTATAAAAGGCTCCTATCACCTTTCATATTGTCGTTACCCCAATCACAGTCACCTTACATCTCATCCTATGTGAAAATTGTCACTGGGACTATCATTTAATAGACTGTTGGTTTTCACAAGAATTAGCACCACTAGCTTAAGCCTAACCAAAGATCGGTTTACCCGAACTGACATCGGTCACCCTGTGTTGTTTTACAGCTCACCAACTGACCTAATTCACTCACTGTTGACTATTTTCCTAGTTCTGTTGTGTTTTGTTCCATTCAGACATAATACAGTCTCACCAAATCAGTTCTTATCCACATGGTGCTAACCCATAGTTAGGAAAGTGCCCTCGTATTTCACACTAGTCGACTACCACTCCCACCTAGCCCTTCATCACCTAGTCCTTCGCCACCTTCCATCTCATCATCCATGGATCCCAATCAACCCATCACCATTCCTATAGGTGACACGGAGTTTGCACAACTCCTGGATAAGAATCCCACTACTTTGAGCCAATAACTCACCCGTGTCTCCACTCGACCAATTGATCTATTGATCTATGGCATACCCATATCCTTATCTCTATCCCTAATAATCACTTCCGCCTCAGCTCCACCTCCTACCATAGTGACCTCACCCGTTTTATCCCCATTTATGTCCCAACTAGGTCCCATGCCAGATTCGACCACCACATCTGCCACTCTATTGCACCCGTAGTCTCCACCACACCTTCATTGACCACCCAAAACATATCATCCTCCACACCTGTTGTCTCATATCTATAAGTCACAACGCTACCACCCTTGGTGTCATTAACCTCTAACCCATTTCAAAATGTTTTCCTTTTTATTCCCCAATCTCTACCTCCCATCTCTACTAGGGTCACTACGAGTGTCCCACCCTCACATACCTACTACCACACACCTCCTATTTCATTTGTCATTCAATCTGGGTATATATCCTCGATGTATGTCTCTCAATTCCCACTTCCTTATTTGACACCACCATATTTTGGAATTTCCTATTCTTCATATGTCCAACAACAACCTACTTTCACTCACGGGGGGTACCCAATATTAACAACCTAATAATGAATTTATCAAGTTAATGATGGACAAGATATAGACATTAGAAGCATCTGTTTTTGGCTGCCATAATTCTCTCACCTATGATGAGATTTGAAATGAACCTATTCACCCATCCATTCCCATTCAACCATATCCCGTACACTGGGAGATGCCTAAGTTTAACCGCTTTAATAGTAAGGAAGACCCGTAACAACATTTGTGATCTTTCAAGCATGGGTATTATTTGATTTCCCATGATGATGCTTTGCTTTTGCGAAACCTTTCCCATGTCCTTAATCGGTCCAACATTGGGTGGTATAGTGGATGACCTAGACATTCCATCTTCTCATTCAACCAAATAGCCCAAGACTTCTTGGATCATTTTTTGATTAACATCATCAAGAAGGTTACCATGACTGATCTTTATTCCACGCATCAATATGATGATGAATCTATCACATATTTTTTCACTCGTTGGCGTAGCCTAATCAACCAACTCACTTTCCAATTACCACAAACTAAACTCATAGAGCTCTTCACATGAGCCTATGCTAGACATATCTCACCTACCTTACAGGTGCAAACCTTCCGGACATTCGATGAGGCTTTCACCATGGCACGTAAGCTTGAAATTCATGCCATTGAAGAGAAGAAGATATAATTACAAAACAAAAACTCCTCATTTAAATCACATGATACTTCCTCTTCCTTGAAACCTCAGATGAGTTATTCCAAAGCCAAAGGAACTACCAACATAGTGGTACTTAAGGTTGGCCTTGCCCATCCATCTAATCACGCTAAACCTTCATCCAATATGTCACCAGTCCAAACCTTCCAATTTAGACACGAACAAAAGAAATATACCTCAATTGGAGAACCATATTCATCTATTTTAGAAAATCTTATTAAAGCTAATGCCATCACCCTTCCTCCTATCAAACCACATACTGGTTTTGACCCCTCTTGCCCCATACCAGGTTGGTACAAGGAAAATGACTATTGTAACTATCACTGGGTAAATGGTCATAGTGACAACAATTGTATCACCTTTAAAAACATTGTTTAGGGAATGCTCGAGAGCGGTGAGTTAGTCCTGGATAACCCTAATGCACCTACCAATCAAGACCTTCATATATTCAAGAAACCATTCCCTAACCATTCCCCATCTAATGATCAAACTGGTGATTCCTCACACAATGAAAGTAATACATGTGAGGTACATGTTATCTTTACTGACTTACCACTTGATTCGCAAATATCTCCTATTCCCTCCATCGAGGAAATCCTAGCCTGAAATCCTCTACCCGTCTAAGAGCCTACTTTATCCATTCTTCTACCCATAGAGGAAATCCCTTTACCTTCCCGTACACCTATGGAGGAGTCTCTCATTAACACTGATATCATGTCCCCTTCAGCTTCCCTACCCAGTGAATCACTACTAATTATACCTCCTCCACCCATAGAGGAGTAACCATCATCTTCTCCACCTATTCAAGATCCAATAGATTTTTTATTGCCACTCGGTGACCATTCTCCATCAGCTACCCAAGATCCTACGGACCTACTTTTGGCTCTCTTACCTATAGAGGCCAAAGCCAGTTAATTCCCTATTTCTCAGACATATTTTACGGGAATCACCAGTCACTCCACATCTACCTCATCTACCACAGTGTCATTCTTATGTTTGGTCGATTATTTAGACTATGTTGATAGGGCTTCACTTTGGGGGCATCTCTTACTCCCGTCTAGACCCAAATGCAATCATCTTCCACTGACACCTCTACCATTTATCTGAAGAAGTTTCAACAACCCAAACCACACATGAACATAACTCTTGATACATCTTCTACTACATCATCCTCATCTATACCCACCTCTCTACCTACTAGCCGACGTGTTCCAACACCATCTCTTGTATCTAAACCTACTAGTGTTCTAGGGGTCACACCCACATCAAACCTTGCACATCCTCCTATCAGATACACTTGACCACATCTTCCCATATACCTATGGAACCAATCCCTCAACCTAAACAAAAAAACCAACCTTCTAATCCGCATGCACCGACCTCACCAACTACACCTTTATCACCTTCACCCTTACCATCCATCTTGGGACCTCACCCCTCTACCTTAACAAAATCTACCCTCTCCAGGGGTAAACCTAAAATTCCCTTGACCCCTTTACCATCCTTGTAGCTCTACCTAGGTGAACCTTACGTCCTTCATCACCATCTATAACTTCTTTGCCTCCTATACCACCATTACCTTCTATACCTCCTTCACTACCCATGACATTTTCTTCCACCTCACCTGTACCTCCCTCTCGACCTCGACCAACACCTACCACTGCACCTTAGTTGTCCCCTTGGGTTACTCATCCTCTCCCACCATCTGCCTTGCCATCTACATCACATGCTCCCCCTACACCTCTACCTAAGAAAAAACACCAAAAATCAAAAAAACTGGTAATTTCCAAAGAGGTGGTTAAACCTACCCCTCTTCCTGTTGCTGCACCTACACCAAAGAAAGTACAACCCAAATCCAAGACTACATCACCTCAACTACCACCACAACTACCCAATCTTCCAACCAAACCTACTTTTACTTTGCATTGTGATCCATTGGTGGGATCATACGCCACCATCTTGGCTAACCTCCTTGAAAGCTCTGCTATCACTCTCCCTCCTCTTAGACCTTACGACCCTCTTAAACCTAAGCCGAAGGGTTTGATGATACTAAAATTTGTGCTTACCATCGTGTGCCAGGACATGATGTTGAGAACTGTAAGGGTCTAAAGGCTTCCCTCATTCAATTATGTCCTTTTGACCCTAATTTTGATGATAATGACCTCCTGGATGATGAACCTCTTTCACCCTCCCCACCTTCTTCATATATTCCTCCTACACCTATACCAAAACCTCCACCCTCACAGCTCCTAGAGCCACCCCCAAAATTTGAAATTAACATGGTTCACATTAGAGAACTTGCCATGCCACCACCCAAATGTCATTGCGCCCAACTAACCTCACAAGGATTTTCTCCTCTAGTAGGTTTTTTCCCGTCGTGTCATTATACCACTCACCCTACACCTTCTCCATTTTCCAACTCCCCTCAAATTAACATGGTACACATCACCACACGTGCGCAGAAGGGTAAAGAAAAGGCAGCTGACCCACCAACCAATCCTATACCGAACATATCATCTACACCCCTACCTAAAATAACTATCCGCGGCCCTGCATACCCTATTTCTAATGGCGTCACACATCACACCATGATCAAACAACTACACCAATCTCTCCTCAAGATGTCCTTATATGATCTTATTCAAACCTCAGATTCACATTGTCAAGCTCTCATGGAGGTCCTTCAATCTATTGAGGTTTTGCCTAATGACCCCATACTTGTAGCATCTATTATCACACCTCATCATGTCACTCACTCACCAAATTTCCATCTACCTCATCACCTCCACCTATTCACCAAGTTACTATCCTTAGTTTCTCGGATGAAAAAATTGTCCCCCACCAAATCAATCACCCGGATTCTACACTTTTCATCTCTATCCATATAGATCATGTACGTGTCGATGTCTTATGATCAATGGGGGTGCTATCATTAACATCATCTCATCTCATGCATTCGAACAAATGCACATACCCAACAACTTGCATGCATAAATATCATGTCATGTTGCGTTCATTCAATGACGCTATCACCTCTACACTCGGCACTATCATCCTCCACATTCATGTGGGTCCCCATATGGTTCCTAAGTTGTTCAACATTTTGGAAGGGGAGTTTTAATACAATTTTTTTCTCGCAGAGACCACGGATTTGTGCCATGGGTTGTGTTTCTTCTACTTTACACCAATGTGTAAAGTTTGAACATGAAGGACGTTCTTATACCATTCCAATTGACCCATCACCTTTCAAAACCTGCAACATGCTTTACCAGCCCAATGATGTCCTTATACTTGTTAAGGCATCTACCTCCTACCTACATCTTCTTTACACACAACCCCATCCACCAGTGTAGTTACAACCTCACCTTCACCCAAATCTTCTATTCCCACCATTGTTGTCACTTCTACTAGTCACACATCAGCTTCCCAACTAACCGACACCTCCACCGATCTAACTTCTAACACTTCCTCCATTCTAGCCACTAATATATCAACCACTAATCCCTTGGAAGGTGTTTTTCAATGCCTCACTATGGGGGAGTATCACTGTACAATGTCAATACATTCCTTACTCCACAAGAGTATGGAAACCTTCACCAACATCCTCACTATGATCACCGCATAGGTGAGTGTCTCCTTTATGGTCCTCCCTACCTTTGTACCCATATTACCTATGGGGGACTTGAGATTTCCACTTAAACACCCGAACCACCATCACAAAACCAACCTTTTTTTACCGACCTTCATTAAACTTACCAATGTCCGCTTTGCTCACACTTTCCTACACCGTTGTGCATGGAAGGGTTTCCACTTTGGCTTTTATGAATAAGGTCATCACACCATTATTTTATTTACCACACGTAAACACAACGATCATAGTGGAATCGATTTTACCAAAGTACCTACCAAAAATCCCCATATTGAATTCATTGAAGACATTAACCCCTATCCACCTTCTTTGCCTACCCCACCTTCACCACCTTCACCAATGGAGTTGATGGATCCTAAATCTATCCCTCCTACCTTTTTTCCATAAATACCATTTCCTTGGGGCCTCTAACCTATCACCATGATGGTGAGGCTCCTTCCTCTCTTCCTTTCTTGTATCCTAACATGATAGGGGATGATACTCCTTCTATTAATGTTGTTCAATGTCAGGATGATGAATCCATACTCACCTACCTTGGTGCTGAAGACTCTTATATTCACCGGTCGTTACCTTCTAAGACATAAACAATGTTGAATGAATCAACTATTGAAGTCAACATCCACACTCAGGATGACCCCCACATTCTCAAGATTGGCCAATCTCTAGATACTGCTGAACAAGAAGCCCTAACTTCTTGTCTTAAAAATCATAGCCATGCTTTCACTTGGTCCTATGTTGACATTCTTGGCATCAATCCCACTATAGTGGTCCACAATATTGTCACCGTTACCGATGTAAAACCCATAAAGAAAAAGTTGACAAAAATGCACCCTCACATTGCTCTTCTTGTCAAATAAGAACTCCAACGCCTTCTATCAATTTCCTTCATCTTACCCATCGATTACCCCCAATGGATTTCTAACATCATCCTGTCACTAAAGGTGACAGGGGACTTTGCATTTGCATTGATTTCGTGATCTCAACCTTGCTTACCCAAAAGATGATTTTCCTCTACTGCAGTATTGACCGGTTGGTTGACCTTACCACCTTTGGCCATGTGATGTTATCACTTATGGATGGTTTCTCGGTTATAACCAAATAATGCTCGCTCTAGAGGATCAACACAAAACCACATTCATTACCCCTTAGGGGAACTTCATTATCAAGTCATACCTTTTGGCCTTAAAAACATTGGTGCCACCTATCAGTGGGCTATGACCTACATCTTCCATAATATCATGCATCACATATTAGAAGATTATGTGGATGATCTCTTTGCCAAATATAAACAACGCACCGAGAACCTCGCCATCCTTGAAACCATCTTTGACAACCTCATCAAATATTGCATCCACCTCCAATCTAAAAAGTGCATCTTCATGGTTCTCTCGGAAAACTCCTGGGATTTATTGTTTCCCTCCATGGTATAGAAGTTGACCCTGCTAAAGTCAAGGCCATTTTGGAAATGCCTCTACCCACTAACCTTAAACAACTACGTAGCCTGCAAGGTAAACTATAGTACATTCACAATATTATTTCACAATTATCGACCGTTATCAACCATTTCATCACCTTCTCAAAAAGGACATCTCTTTCAAATGGGATGATGATTGCCACAACACTTTTGAGGCTTTAAAACAATACCTTCTCTAACCACCCGTACTTATTCCACCTAAAGACAACCAACCCTTCTATCTATACATCTCAGCCTACTGTTGGTTTGAAAATATATCGAATGGAAAGATCTATGGATAAACGAGCCAACAGTGTGCAGGGCATAGCCCCTCTTTGAATCAGAAAAGTGAAACTGGTTTATTGCTATTCTACCAGGCGGGAATCATGCGAAGTCTCAAAATATTCTACCTTCAGGGTTTGGGATCTCATCCTAGTAGGGGTGTTTCCAATGCTGAAGAGAAAGGAATGAAAGAGAGGATGAAGAAAGATCAGGGCCGAAGGGAGAAAAGAAATGAATTCCAAAGCAGAAAGGTCAGAGGGTTAATGTTTTGGGATTGGTAGTAAACAGAGCCAAACCTACTTGCATAAACGAACAAAGCAATATTGATGAATAAATGACAAAAAAGTAGAGATAGATTTAACATAATAAATGCATAGATCTGACATAAGAAAGATCGGATGCCCGTAAAACACATATTCAACACAAATTCTCAATATTTGTATTCTTTTTTTCTTACATTACAAAAGTACAAAGCCTTTTCTTTCCACTTCTATTTTTCATATAAAAATATCCACCTCCCGAATACAACCAGCATTCAAGTATTTATAGAAGAAGAGAAGAAAAGAAGGCAAATACAAACCAACCACCTAATTACAAAATATCTACAAAATATCTTAAAGTCACTATTGACTTTTGACAACAGGTGGATGACATCATTCCATGGTGCAACATGGATGATGTCATCATTAGTGCCACATAATTTTAGATATTTTACAAAAAGAAAGTCGAGGAGAAGAAGACTATTCGTAGTCGTCCCGTGGTGAAAGGGTGCATCCTTCTTTTTCTGCTCAGGAGACGAGATGTGGAACTGGGCATGGTACTCCAAGAACTTGTTAATCATGGGTTGAAGTTGATCCTGGAAAGGATCCTTATGTCGATCGCTGATAGCTTCGCAAGTCTCCCACTCATCTGTGAGCTTTTCTGGGAGTTTGGAATAATCATTTTCCACCTCTATCAGGTACCCAATGAAGTCACGACATGCTAACAGATTGTTGATGGATTCGTGTCAAACGTGACCTCTGCTCCCACTTGTGAAACGATCTCCTTGAAGATCTGAATAGTTTCATCGACTTTCCTTAGGGTGAAAGAAGGACTGAGCAAGCCTGGAGACATTCTTAAGACAATTTGTTCCATCTGATGCATTGCATCTAGGGATTCCTCCTTAATTTTGTCAATCTTCTCCAGGACGAACTCCAGCTGATCAACTCGATAATCCAGCGTAGAAAGGATTTTGTTGAGGGCTCTGGGGTGTCCAAAGACACTGAACTTGACCAAATCTTTGACTGAACAGTCGACCATATTCTGAAAGGTCTCATGCTGCATCCGAGCATGGTCCAGCTCTTCGGAGATGGGTCCTGCTATCGCATGGAGTTCTTTGTTTTCCCGATTGATATTTTGATATAACCCGGTGAACTTGGTGATTACTCCTTCGCTTTCCTTGAGGATTTGGTTCCTCCAGGAGGAAACTTCCATGCCCTGCTCGCCGATTTTGGTATATTCATTAATCTTGTCCTGGCTCGAGGGCTCGGGAGTTTCGATGGCGATTGTAGGAGGTGCACTGCCCATTTTCTACAAGGCGTGGAGAAAATGTCTATTTTTCTCCTTTAACAGCCTTTTCTCTTCCTTTTCCTCCCGGAGGTTCTTGTAAAGGGTGTCAACTGAAAATAGGTTCTCTCCTTGAAGGCTTTCTTAAGATGTCCACATTGTTACTTGAGTCACCATGTAATCTGTCGAAGACAGATCCTTTTTATCCTTTAAGGGATTGGGGTATGTGATCTCCATTACTCTCTCCCCGACGCACTCGAGAGAAGTGGGTTAAAGGATTTTGCTTCTTGGTCCCCTTTGATGGGATGATGGAAAAGTCCATCGGTGCAATGGGAACATTCCTCTTTGTTGACACGGTGTTGGGAGATCCATGCTTTGGACTTATGGGAGAGGGGCCGAGAAATAGAAAAGGGAGCAGCTGCAGTAGTAGAAGGAAAATACGTGGAGACACTTGGATGTGGCATTGAGAGGGAGGCCGAGGAAGTGCCCATGGGGAGAAGGGAAACTGCAGGGGGAGGAAGACATGGGAATGGAAGGGAGCTCAGAGATAAGAGAAGAAATGGAGGGGGACAGCTCCGCGAGAGAAGAGAAGATGGAGGATGAGGAAGGGGGAACTGCAGAAGATGGGGGAGAGGACACGACCAAAGGAATGGTCACTTGGGTCACTCGAGGAAGGGAAGGAGGAGATGGAGAAGGGACAAGAAGGGACCTCAATAGTTGTAGTGGTGGCAACATCTTGAGTGGATGTGCCTATCGGAACATCTTCTGCTGCTTCTTCTTCTAAGATTTCTGGGATTACAACCCGTTCTTGTGAAGCGGAAGGAGGAATTTCAGGAGCTTCCTCTTGGGTGGAGCTTGACTCACCCTCTTCACCTTTTCCTTTTCTCTTTGGCAGCTATTTTTCCCGAGAAGGTGCATTGCCCAATAGAAATGTAGTGAAATCAACTTCGAGGTAAATGAGGCCATTCATTCTCGCACCAATGCTCCATCCTTCACGAGTTTCCTTGACCCTTTCCTCTATTGTTTGAGGTGCTTTATTCCTATCAATCACAAAGAAAATAGCTAGTCATCCCCATCCATGTCAAGATATACCTAATCAACTTCTTGATCGGCGGTTTGATAGCCCTTTGGGATGATGGCCATACCGTATAGATGATTTCCACCAAGGCCAAGCGGGAATGATCCTTCCTCCTGAGCTCGCCCTCATGATATAGGTCGATATAGATATCTTCGATCTGAGGGATGTGGATCGGATCGAGTTTGGCCCTGGGGAGACAATTCCTTGGGTCGAAATTGGGCCTTGCTGGGAAGTTATGCTTTAGATTTAGTAGCTCCAGCTCTGCAAACATGTCCTTCACCTTATGGTGAGAGAGACAAGTATACCTGCCCACTGTGAGGGGGAAAGGAGTTCCACCCTTCTTTCTCTTGAGACACTTTTCATGGTAGGTGATAAGCTTGTCTTGACAGCTCCAATAGGATCAACTTGGGGCCGGCATATCTTGGCAGTTTGGTTGGTTCCCCCAAGAAGTTAACTGCCCTTAGATAAGTGAAGGTGGGGAATTGAGTGAACAAGGCCCCCCATTTCTCTGTAGCTACTAATGATGCTCTTGGTCGTACGACCGTGAGTCATGTTTGGCCTCATAAGGCAGATGATGCCATAGAAGAAGGCATCGTTAATCTTTGTAAACTGGGGGATACTATTTTCTAGCTTCAGTTCTGGATAGTATTCATATATTTTAACTTGGGGCCAAACCCCGCACCGCATCAAAGCTGGATAATCCCTTTCTGAGGCCGTAGCATAAACTACGTAGGAGTTCATATAGAACCTCCCCATTGTGGTAAGTTGTTGGAGCTGCTCAGATATGGTGCTGCTTATGATCTCCACCCACTCAAAGCGTTGATCTGGCACATTTTTGTTCATTGTTTCTAAGTATCTCAGCATCCATTTGTGAAAGTAGTGGGCATCAGGAAGCCCAAATACTCTACTCAGGAACGTGATTGTATCACTAAGTTCCTCTGAAAAGTCACTACGATGAATGACTTGTGGCCATCGGGTCACCACCTTTTTGTTCTTTAGGTATACTTCATTCATCAACTGCATACATTGATCCTCGTTGTCATCCCAAGCCTTGATGTAATCTTCCTAGCTTACGGCCACAAATTGTCGGTGGTGATGAATGCCGAGAATTATTTCAAAGTGCCGGGCAGTGAGGTTGATCACAACCTCACCCTTCTCATTATGGACACATCTTGTATCTTTGTTGTAGCAGTGGGCTACTACCATCATGAACTCATTGTTCACGGCACTAACTGGGATCCCACCAGCAAAATGTAGGCCACTGCCCACCAGTTTGTCCATCCACGGACTTCCTGTGACCCTTCTGGTTCTAGCCCAGAAATCCTCCATATCAATGTGACCAAGTTCTAAATCTCTGATATCCAGGTCACACTCTGCCTGGGATTCAGGCATCCTAACCTTCTGATACTTGTACTTCATTTCTTCCTCTGTGAGCTTGGCTTTACCCTTAGACTTGGTGGGTTTCTTGCTTGATGTTGACATATGTAACTCTGAACTCAGTTGCTGATCTGCAAGAAGAAGAAGTGAAACCCAACACAAGAAATTCATATTAGCTATTTGATCTTCCATTAAAGCGTTGACAGAAGAAAGAGTTATCAATTTTAAGGCCTCGGGGCACGGGCGCATGAATACTACAGTTGCGGGGGCTAAATATTGTGGTGCACGGGAAAATGGTGTTACGGGGGGACAAATCAGTGCCAAAGGGCACGGGGCACATGGATACATTGCATATGACATTTTTTTGTTATTGTAAGTGGGGGTGTGCCAGGTGCCATTTATATGCATTTACATCAGGCGCATGAATTTTTCATGTTGCATGGGGACAGGATGCACCAAAGGGCGCATATAATTTTTATGTTACATGGAACTTTGGTGCACCAAAGGGCGCATATATGGCTTGTGTAACATATGCTTTATGTGCGCTAAAGGGAACTCGGCTTGGCGCAGTGTAGAGAGGATTACATAACATTATGTTGTTGTAATAAGGGATGCACCTGCGCTAACAGTTTATACTTGGCGCATCTAAATTTGATGTTGCATAGATGCAGGGTGCACCAATGGCGGAAGGTTTTGCAATGTTGCACACAAGTTTGGTGCGCCAATAGGGCACAGGGAAAGCAGGTGTTGCAAGCAAGGGAAGTGAACCTTCGAGGAACAATTTTTATGCAATGCAACAGTGGTAGATGCGCCATTGGCGTGACTGTATATCATGTTGCAGGGGTGGCGGATGCGCCAAAAGAGGAAACAATACAGTCTTATTTTTAAGCCTTGATTCCTTCTCTGAGGGGTTTACATGCTTTTAAGCTTCTTTTGCAGGGTTCCTTGGGTGATGAAGAAGCTAAAACAAAGAGTTTCAAGCAATCTCTTTACAAGACAGTCCTCTTTACCAGCAGATCTGGAAAGAGGGGGAAGTGCATGGGGAAGGATAGAAAAAATAGCAAGGGGGAGGGTTCCATGGTTTCACAGCTTTTTTAATCTAATCCTCACAAACAAGCAGCCAAAAACCAAAATACAAAACACAAGAGCACAGGGACCTCTTACCAGGAATATATAATGTGAGAGGTGTGAAACTGGGTCCACGACGTGATTCGATAATGACAGGTGCACTGACAGGTACAGAGGAAAAGAATAATCACGTGATTTTTGTCTGATGAAAATGACAGGGTAGATGCGCCTATATATAGGCAAGGTTGTAATAAATGTGCCAACCACTTTTTCAAGTGGCGCGCCAAAATGCCTATCGACAATGGAAAGGATGCACCCTATGGCGCACCAAAACACCTGCTAACACAAATTTATGTGTGCCTTTGGCACACCAAAAGTGTTGTCAACATAGAAATATGTGTGCCCTTGGCGCACCAAAATGTGGCGCAACAAAAGTATTGTTGACATGAGGGCACATGCCCCTGGCGCATGCAAGAAAGGTGCAACATGGTAAGGCGCACCAAAAGGTGTGTCGACACGTCAAACCGTGCGCCAAAGGATTTAAAGGGGGCACATGAACTTTATGTTGTATAGACATTATGTGTGCCCGACCAAAAAGACCAAAAATGGCTAAGTTCGGAAAACTAGATTTCCGGGAAGGGATTTTACGACGTCCGAACGCAAGGAGTCCCTGACGAGGACCGGAACAAAATTTTGGTAGGGTTATCTATAAAATTGCCCTTGCCAATTTTATGGGATAACAACTGGCTCTTTCTGGGGACTATCTCTGAATGAACTTCAAGGGTAGAGAATCCCAGATCTTCATGTGCCTATCCATTGGGTAACAGAGTAAAAAACAAGGGCGACCAAAAGGGAAACACACAACCAAAAAAAGCAAACACTCGACAAAAACAAACACACAACTGAAGCAAACTGTACAAAGAAGAGAGAAAGCTCTACTTCCTGAATATTTTTAGATGCTGCCCGCTATAGGGAAGTGGGAGCTTAGTTCCATCCAGATACGAGAGATAGAAGCTATTCTCTCCATTGAGCTACTTGATCTTGAAAGGCCCTCTCCATAGAGAATCAAATTTTCCATGCATGCCCTTCGGCTCTCTTTGTTTGTCCCACAAAAGGATGAGGTCTCCCACCTGGAACTCTCTTTGCTTAGCTTTTTTATCGAACAATATTTTGACCTGATTCTAATGTTCGGTGATCCTGTCGAACCACTCTTACTCTCTTTTCTTCGAGTTCCGTTAGATACATGATCCTCTTTTCAAGAGAATTTTGGAAAGTTTCATCTTTAATTGCTCGTGCCAAGCGCAGAGCAGGGAGTTCCGCAGAAATGGGAAGCTCGGCATCGGTGCCATATAACACTTGAAAAGGTGACATGCCGAGAGACCTCTTGGGAGTAATGCGGTCCGCCCACAAAGCGTCGTATAATGACTTGTGCCACATTCGTTGATTTTCATCCACTAACTTTCGTATGATGGTCACCAAGTTTTTATTACTAGATTCTGCCTGACCATTTCCCTGAGGATAATAATCTGAGGCATGAGCCAAAGTTATCCCGTATTCATAGAAAAAACCAACAACTTCTCATGAGGAGAAGTTGGAAGCATTATCAGCAACAATCTTGTTTGGAACGCCAAACCTGACAATAATATTCTCTTTGATAAAACTACAAACAACCTCGGAAGTGGCATGTTTGACAGGTATGGCTTCTACCCATTTTGTGAAATAATCTGTTGCTGTCAGGACATAACTATGTCCAGCACTCGATTGGGGATTGAGTGCACCAATAAAATCAATTCCCCACTGCTTGAATGGTTCGTCAACAATGACCGGCCTGAGGGGAAAAGCAGCCAACTTGGGCTTGCCGACGAACTGCTGGCAAGGCTCACACTTTGCTACCCAGGTGGCTGTATCTTGGAAAAGTGTTGGCCAATAGTACCTAGCCCGGATGATCTTGTGTGCCGTCACGGAAGAGGAGAAATGACCACCACAGGCTGAATCATGAAAACTCTGAAGTAACTTTGTCTGTTGTGGTTTGTCAACACATTGCAAGAAGATGCCATCTATTCCGCGTTTGTATAAACCATCATCCCAGATGACATATTTGGCTGCTCTGAGCTTTATAGTGCGCTTCTCCTTTGCAGTTAGGTGAGCTGGGCATTTTCCGTAGGTGAGGAAGAAAGCAATATCGGAATACCACTCATCGTTGGTTGCGACAAATAGGACCATAGGCAGTGAATCGGGCTTCTCCAGCTGGCTTTGTGCTCCATTGGTGCAATCATCTTCTTCTTCAAGGTCTTCTGAATCTTTTTTTTCAGCCATAAGCTGACATAGGCCTTTGCCTCTTACCAGCTTGATAGGTTTTATATCTAGATCATACTCCTGGACTTTTGCAATCTAATTCCCCCGCAAGCTTCCTAACTCTTGTTGAGTTAAAATTGACTTGACTGCCGTGTCAGGGACCAACACCACTATATGAGAGTTTAAAATGTAATACCTGAAGTTCTTGACTACTTTGACAACGGCGAAGGCATGCTTTTCCAACTGAGACATTTTTAATTCGTGAGGCTTGAGGGGAGAGCTCATAAACGCAATTGGGGACTCAACATTCTCATAATTCTTTTGCATCAAGATGGCAGATACAGTATGCTCAGATGCATAGCTATACATGATAAAATCCTTGGAGAAATTGGGACATACCAGGACTAGTGCGTGAGTGACAGAAGATTTTATTTCTTCGAATGACCTCTTCCCTTCTTCGCTCCATTGGAAATTTGGTGACCCTTTCATCATGTCTAATATATGACGAGTCTTTTCAACAAAGTTGGGAACAAAGCGCCTGAGAAAATTCACTTTTCGAAGAAAGAGTGAACGCCAGTCTTGCTTGTAGGTAAAGTAAGGCCCTGAATAGCCTTAACTCTTTCAGTATCTATCTTTGTTCCTTCTTTGCTAACAACATGTCCTAGAAATTTTCCTTCTGTAACTCTAAAGACAGAATTTTTTGGGTTCAGGGAGATCCCGTGCTCTCGACATCTAATCAATACTTACTCCAAATGATCACAATGATCATTTTGTTGTTTAGAGAATACAGTTAAGTCATCTAAGTAGACTACGATGACCTTCCCCATCATACCTTTGAATGCAAGGTCCATGGCCCACTGGAAAGTGGCGCCAGCATTGGTCAGGCCAAAAGGCATTCTGCTATAGGTGAATGTGCCCCAGGGGGTAGTGAATGCTGTTTTAAATTGGTCTTCAGGTGAGACTTCAATTTGATTGTAGCCTAAAAAACCATCAAGCATGGACAACATTTCTGATCCAGTTACTGCTTGCAGAACTTGATCCATTATGGGAAGTGGGTAGTTGTCCTTCAAGGATGCCTGATTCAGGTTGTGAAAATCTACGCATATGCGTATCTCACCATTCTTCTTGTGCACGGGCACAATGTTTGCCACCCAAGTACTGTGATGGATAGGAAAATAATCCATGTGTCCAAAGATTTTCTAAATTTCAGCCTGGATAGTACCTGAGATCTTAGGGTTATAATGCCTCTGCTTCTGGCGAAAGGGTTTGACGTCCTCTTTCAATGGGATATCATGTTGGACATCCTTCGGCTTGAAATACTTTAGATCGGCGTAGGACCATGCCAATACATCCATGTATTTCTTCAGAAGTTTGAAAAACTTTCGCTTCTCTTCAGGTGTGCAACATTTTCTGATGTTCACAAACTGCGGATGTTCTACCGAACCTAAATTAACCGGTTCAGTTTCTGGGGAGGAGCCAGTATCATCTCGCCTTTTCTTTTTTACAAAACAATCATGCCTGTCGAACAACCACTCTAAAGAAACCAGGCCTTTGGAATTTTATTTCCTTTGAGCTAACATATGTTGTCTCCTCCTTTCGATTCTTCATTTTGATCGGTAACTAATTCATGGCATGCAGAAGTGGATCCTTCAAAATGAAGCTCACTAAAATTTCTCACTTTTCTAGAAAGGCAATGAGTTGATTGTCATCGTTGAATACTTGCCAATGCTTTGAGAATTGTCTGCATGCATGCTTGGGCGTGGAGACCACTTCAATGGTGTATTTGTCTGTTTTCAAACCTTGGTGAGGGAGCATGAGGGACGCTAAAACGGCCAATGAATCGGCCATGTCATTTTGAGCTCTTGGAATAGATTCTATTGAAAAAGCGTCAAATTCTTTGATGTTGTCCCACACCACGTTGCGGTAATGCCTGAGCCTTTCATTCTTCACTTGGTATATCCTTTTAACTTGATTTACAACCAGCTCTGCATCACCTTGTACTTTCATATTCTTGATCCCTCTTTCTTTTGCGGCTTGCATGCCAAGTAGTAGAGATTCATACTCAGCAGTATTATTTGTGTTGAAAAATTGTAACTTGAAAGAGAGAGGAATAATCTCTTCTTCGGGAGATATAAGCATGGCACCAGCGCCACACCCACTAGTCACGTAGCTGCCATCAAACTGCAAAGTCCAGATCTTGTTAAGATCCCCTTCTTGGACAAGGATATCCATTTTATTAGACTCGGTAGACAAGAAATATTTTCCCATCCCTGATGATTCGAAAAGAATTTGGGCTTTGGGATCCTCAGAGTTAGTAACCAGGTACTTCTTTTGCGATTCAGGCTCCAAAGTTTGCATTACACCTTTGACAGGGATTCTAGCCTTAGACCAGTCCATATGAATCTCCCCACCAACTTCACTGCAAAAACTCCTTCCCAGCAGAATTCCATAGGCTGCTGGAATATCGGCAACAAGGACGGTCATTTTTACCCTTTTCTCTGGGAATGCTGCAAACAAAAGTGAACTGAGCGTCTTTGATTTGACCAATCAGCGGAACCTGTTTGGTTTCCAAGGAATAACATCGGCCAAAGGCTTGGTAAGGGTGAGGCCCAGAGCATGGGCGACTTTTACCGGCATGACATTATCGGAAGCTCCAGAATCAATTATGCAGTTGCTTAATTTGTGGCCATTGATCAGGAGGGAGAGATAGAAAGGTTCTATCTTGCTTGACGCGGAAGTCGAGGTAACATTTATGCGGATGATGGAGGGGTGGAAAGGATTCCTTTCGGGGAAACCTGATTAGTTACGACAACCTGACTTTGGATGTATTCAGTCAACCTTACAAGTTGTTCGGGGTTTGACTGAAGGTACTCGGCTTCAGACATTTGGATCTTGGTCTTTTTAACATGGTCAATTATGTCAAATGCAGCCAAGGGTTGCGTTAATGGAGGAATGAGTCCCTCATTTCGCGATGGTAGGGTAGGATTACTGGCCTTCACGGAAGTGGAAGAAGGCTGATTTGGAGGAGAGATGGGAGGAAAAGGTTTCTTTATAAAAGACTTAACAGGGGGATGAGCAGGAAGAGGATTACCTCTTTTAGCAATGGTTGGAGGTGTGAATGACGGAGCCTTCTCTTTCTGCACATTAGCAACGACCTCTGCTTCTTTTCCTTGCGAGCGGGTAAAAACAACATATGATTGGCCACTTGCATATCCTTGGGTACCTTCTTCTTCATCAGATTCTTCCTCATCAAATTCCATATACCTGATAGTAGAGTCACTAGTCGGTTCACCGACATCTTGATCATCTTCACCTTGAGACGAAGGTTCTTCATAATTTTCTCCTCTTCTTCAATCTCGACTAGAGCATTGACCGGAGGAGCCTCAAGCGCCAGCCGCGGAGTAGTTACAGGTAGGCACGGCCTTTGTGGAACATTGTTGGAAATGAAATTCCTCCGTGGGATATCCCGGTATGAGGTGCTTGGAGAAGCCTGAGCTAATTGCTTCTTTAATGCGAGCAAGTCATTTGCCATCTTCTGGAATCTCAGGATCTGACGAAGTGGCCTGAGAAGGATTTGTAGTTTTGAACTTGGATGACTCTCGTTTCAGTTCGCCAGATATAAGCAAGTTGTCTTCTATCCGAATGGCAGCAGCCTAGGCAAGAGGAAAGGTAGTTATTTGTTCATGTAGAAGCAAAAAACTTATTTTTGAGCTCATAGCGTTCACAAAGAAACACTTTTGATTTTCTAGTGTTGGCAACATGGCAACAGGCACACGGTTGATTAATGCATTGAACCTGGCGATAAAATCATGCATGGTCTCATTGGCCTCCTTCTTCAGGTGAGTGATTTGTGATAACAATGCAAATGCATCTTCTGAAGGCTTATACCTGTCTTCAAAAGCAGCCCGCAAGGTGGCCCAACTAGTGATAGATCCGGCTGGTAAATGTTGGAACCATTCTGCTTTGCGGGTCCTTGTAACATTTCTAGAAAAGGTGAACCAACACATCTTCATGGGTCACATCTAGGATACTACATGACATGATGAATGTAGATATGTGTGAATCCATGCTTTGGTTTCCGCTCCCATCAAATTTGGGAAAATTCTTTCGGTTTCCATGTGGGAGCGCGTGAACAGGATGCGGCAAAGCCAGAGGGCCCATAGCATTTCCCCATGGTACTACCATCTGGACGGGTGGAAAAATAACGCGGGCTAGAAACACAGTTCCACTAAGCAGCAAGGCACTACAAAGTGATGTAGGCTCCTTGTGAGAGATGCTTCCTTCGTGGAGGTGAGACACTCCTGGACCGGCTAGTTAAACTTAGTGATGAGAAGCGTACCGGTGTTACACTGAAGTTTTTCCTTTGAAGCAGATCGAAAGTAGGATCGACTTCTCCATGAGCTCTCCTACTACGAGTAAATGGTTCACCCGCTAGCGTACCTTCCAGATCTACGATGTTGTGGAGCAGATTTTAAAATTTCTTTTTGTTGTACTTGCTTATTTTTCTGGTTTTTCAACAAAACCAGCAGCATGTACTTTTCTAAATATTAAGATTTTATCCCTCTTTTGAAAACCGATTGCGGTTTAATGACAAAGAACAACGAGGATAAAACGATGGTAGACCTTAGTAAGCTGATTTTCGGATCTTAGTTTTGACTTTTTGCAAGGGTTTGAAATTTTTGTAAAACTGTCAAAAACTCAGATCTACGGAAAAATATAGATTTTTATAAAAACTCAGCGAACTAAAGATCTCCAACTAGGCCAGATCTATGGATCTCAGAAGAAAATTTTCAATTTGGAGTATTTTGCAAAAAAATTGGATTTTTAACAAAAAGTTAAAATTTGCAAACAGGTAGTGATTTTTCTAATTTTCACTAATTTTTTAAACACACCACCATCATAGATCTGATAGATCTATTCGATCCCCAGTAGAGTCACCAAAAACTATTGGTTTGAAAATCTGTCGAATGGACAGATCTATGGATAAATGAGCCAACAGTGTGCAGGGCATAGCCCCTCTTTGAGTCAGCAAAGTGAAACTGGTTTATTGTTATTCTACCAGCAGGAATCTTGTGCAAGTCTCACAATATTCTACCTTCAGGGTTTGGGATCTCATCCCAGTAGGGTTGTTTCCAACTGTGAAGAGAAAGGAATGAAAGAGAGGATGAAGAAAGATTAGAAGGTCAAGGGAGAAAAGAAATGAATTCCAAAGCAGAAAGGTTAGAGGGTTTATGTTTTGGGATTGGTAGTAAACAGAGCCAAACCTACTTGCATAAACGAACAAAGCAATACTGATGAATAAATGACAAAAAGTAGAGATAGATTTAACGCATAGAATAAGAAAGATCGGATGCCCATAACACACATATTCAAAGACAAAGTCTCAATATTTGTATTACTATTTTCTTCATTAAAAAAATTACAAAGCCTTTTCTTTCCAATTCTATTTTTCATCTAAAAATATCCACCTCCCGAATACAACCAGTATTCAAGTATTTATAGAAGAAGAGAAGAAAAGAAGGCAAAAACAAACCAACCACCTAATTACAAAATATCTACAAAATATCTTAAAGTCACTTGTTGACTTTTGACAACTTGGTGGATGACATCATCCCATGGTGCAACATGGATGATGTCATCGTTTGTGCCAACATACTTTTAGATATTTTACAAAAAGAAAGTCGAGGAGAAGGAGACTATTCGTCGTCGTCCCGCCGCTGAAAGGGTGCATCCTGCTTTTGCTGCTCAAGAGACGAGATGTGGAACTGGGCATGGTACTCCATGAACTTGTTAATCATGGGTTGAAGTTGATCCTGGGAAGGATCCTTGTGTCGATCACTGATAGCCTCGCAAGTCTCCCGCTCATCTGTGAGCTTTTCTGGGAGTTTGGAATAATCATTTTCCGCCTCTATCAGGTACCCAATGAAGTCACGACATGCCAACAAGTTGTTGATGGATTCGGCGTCGAACGTGACCTCTGATCCCAGCCCCAGTGAAATGATCTCCTTGAAGATCTAAATAGTTTCATCAACTTTCCTTAGGGTGAAAGAAGGAGTTAGCAAGCCCGGAGACATTCTTAAGACAATTTGTTCCATCGATGCATTACATCTAGGGCTTCCTCAATTTTTTTGATCTTCTCCAGGGCGAACTCCGGCTGATCAACCCGATAATCCAGCATAGAAAGGATTTTTTTGAGGGCTTTGGGGTGTCCAAAGATGCTTTGAGCTTGACCAAATCTTGACCGAACAAGTCGACCATATTCTCAAAGGTCTCATGCTTGCATCTGGCATGGTCCACTCTTCGGAGATGGGTCTTGCTATCGCTTTGGATTTCTTTGTTCACCCGATTGATATTCGATATAACCCGGTGAACTTGGTGATTACTCCTCACTTTACTTGAGGATTTGGTTCCTCCAGTGGAAACTGCCATGCCCTACTCATCCATTTTGGTATATTCATTAATCTTGTCCTGGCTCAGAGGCTCAGGAGTTTCGGCGGCAATTGTAGGAGGTGCACTGCCCATTTTCTCGTAAGGCATGGAGAAGATGTTTATTTTGCTCCTTTAACAACTTTTCTCTTCCTTTACCTCTTACCGGAGCTTCTTACAAAGGGCGTCAACTATAGATAGGGCCTCTCCTTGAAGGCTTTATGAAGATGTCCCCATTGTGACTTGAGTCACCGTGTAATCTGTTGAAGACAGATCCTTTTTATCCTTTAAGGGATTGGGGTATGTGATCTCCATTACTCTCTCCCCTGATGCACTCTGAGAGAAGCGGGTTAAAGGATTTTTCTTCTTGGTCCCCTTTGATGGGATGACGGAAAAGTCCATCGGTGTGATGGGAACTTTCCTCTTCTTTGAATCAGAGTCTTTGGGAGATCCATCTTTGGACTTATGGGAGAGGGTCCATAAATACAAAAGGGAGCGATTACAGTAGAGAAGGAAAATACGTGGAGACACTTCGAGGTGGCATTGAGAGGGAGGCCGAGGAAGTGCCCACGGGGAAGGGAAACTATAGGGGAGGAAGACATGGGAATGGAAGGGAGCTCAGAGATGAGAGAAGAAATGGAGGGGGATAGCTCCGCGAGAGAAGAGAAGATGGATGATGAGGAAGGGGGAACAAGAAGATGGGGGAGAGGACACGACCAAAGGAATGGTCGCTTGGGTCACTCAAGGAGGGGAAGGAGGAGAAGGAGAAGGGACACGAGGGACCTCAATATTTGTAGTGGTGGAAACATCTTGAGTGGATGTGCCTATCGGAACATCTTCCGCTGCTTCTTCTTCTAAGCTTTCCGGGATTACAACCCATTCTTGTGAAGCGAAAGGAGGAATTTCAGGAGCTTCCTCTTGGGTGGAGCTTGACTCACCCTCTTTGCCTTTTCCTTTGCTCTTTGGCAGCTATTTTGCCCGAGAAGGTGCATTGCCTAACGGAGATGTAGTGAAATCAACTCCGAGGTAAATGAGGCCATTCATTCTCGCACCAATGCTCCATCCTTCACGAGTTTTCCTTGACCCTTTCCTCTATTGTTTGAGGTGTTTATTCTGTCAATCACGGAAAATGGCTAGTCATCCCCATCCATGTCAAGATATACCTAATCAACTTCTTGATCGGCAGTTTGATAGCCCTTTGGGATGATGGCCATGCCGTACTAGATGATTTCTGCCAAGGCCAAGTGGGAATGGTCCTTCCTCCTGAGCTCGCCCTCATGATATAGGTCGATATAAATATCTTCGATCTGAGGGATGTGGATCGGATCGAGTTTGGCCCTGGGGAGACAATTCCTTGGGTCGAAATTGGGCCTTGCTGGGAAGTTATGCTTTAGATTTAGCAGCTCCAGTTCTGCAAACATATCCTTCACCTTATGGTGAGAGAGACAAGTATACCTGCCCACTGTGAGGGGGAAAGGAGTTCCACCCTTCTTTCTCTTGAGACACTTTTCATGGTAGGTGATAAGTTGTCTTGATAGCTCCAACAGGATCAACTTGGGGCCGGCATATCTCGGTAGTTTGGTTGGTTCCCCCAAGAAGTTGAACTACCCTCAGATAAGTGAAGGTGGGGAATTGAGTGAACAAGGCCCCCCATTTCTCTGTAGCTACGACGATGCTCTTGGTCGTACGACCGTGAGTCATGTTTGGCCTCATAAGGCAGACGATGCCATAGAAGAAGGCATCGTTAATTTTTGTAAACTGGGGATACTATTTTCCAGCTTCAGTTCTGGATAATATTCATATATTTTAACTTGGGGCCAAACCCCACACCACATTAAAGCTGGATAATCCCTTTCTGAGGCCGCAACATAAACTACGTAGGAGTTCATATAGAACTTCCCCATTGTGGTAAGTTGTTGGAGCTGCTCAGATATGGTGCTGCTTATGATCTCTGCCCACTCAAAGCATTGATCTGGCACATTTTTGTTCATTGTTTCTAAATATCTCAGCATCCATTTATGAAATTAGTGGGCATCAGGAAGCCCAAATACTCATCTCAAGAACGTGATTGTATCACCGTTCCTTTGAAAAGTCATTGCGATGAATGACTGTGGCCATCGGGTCACCACCTTTTTGTTCTTTAGGTATACTTCATTCATCAACTGCATACATTGATCCTTGTTGTCATCCCAAGCCTTGATGCAATCTTCTTGGCTTACGGCCACAAAGTGCCGGTGGTGAGGAATGCCGAGCATTATTTCAAAGTGTCGGGAAGTGAGGTTTATCACAACCTTGCCCTTCTCATTATGGACACATCTTGTATCTTTGTTGTAGCAAAGCGGTACTACCATCATGAACTCATTGTTCATGGCACTAATCCCCACCAGCAAAATGTAGGTCACTTGCCACCGCTTGTCCATCCACGCACTTCCTATAACCCTTCTGGTTTTGGCCTAGAAATCCTCCATATCAATGTGACCAAGTTCTGAATCTCTAATATCCAGGTCACACTCTGCCTGGGATTCGGGCATCCTAACCTTCGATACTTGTACTTCATTTCTTCCTCTATGAGTTTGGCTTTGCTTTTAGACTTGGTGGGTTTCTTGCATGATGTTGACATATGTAACTCTAAACTCAGTTGTTGATCTGCAAGAAGAAGAAGTGAAACCCAACGCAAGAAAGTCATATTAGTTGTTTGATCTTCCATTAAAGCGTTGACAGAAGAAAGAGTTAGCAATTTTAAGGCCTCAGGGCGCAGGGCGCATGAATACTGCAGGCTGTAGGGCTAAATATTGTGGCGCACAGGAAAATGGTGTTACAGGGCCAAATCAGCGCCAAAGGGCATAGGCGCATGGATACCGTGCATATGACATTTTTCTTGTTATTGTAAGCGGGGTGCGCCAGTGCCATTTATATGCATTTACATCGGGCGCATGAATTTTTCATGTTGCATGGGGACAGGATGCGCCAAAGGGTGCATATAATTTTTATGTTACATGGAACTTTGGTGTGCCAAAGGGCACATATATGGCTTGTGTAACATATGCTTTATGTACGCTAAAGGGAACTCGGCTCGGCGTGGTGCAGAGAGGGATTGCATAACATTATGTTGCTGTAATAAGGGATGTGCCTGCGCTAATAGTTTATACTTGGCGCATCTAAATTTGATGTTGCATAAATGCAGGATGTGCTAATGGCGGAAGGTTTTGCAATGTTGCATGCAATTTTGGTGCGCCAATAGGGCGCAGGGAAAGCGGGTGTTGCAAGCAAGGGAAGTGTGCCTTTAGGGCGCAGCTATTTTTATGCAACGAGGCATAGTAGATGCGCCATTAGCGTGATCAGTATATTATGTTGTAGGGGTGGCAGATGTGCCAAAAGAGCAAACAATACAGTCTTACTTTTTAAGCCTTGATTCCTTCTCTGAGGGGTTTACATGATTTTTAAGCTTCTTTTGCAGGGTCCCATGGGTGATGAAGAAGCTGAAACAAAGAGTTTCAAGCAATCTCTTTACAAGATAGTCCTCTTTACCAGTGCCAGATCTCGGAAAGAGGGGGAATGCATGGGGAAGGATAGAAAAAACAGCAAGGGGAGGGTTCCATGGTTTCACATCTTTTAATCTAATCCTCATAAACAAGCACCCAAAACCAAAATACAAAACACAAGAGTAACAGGGACCTCTTACCAGGAATATATAATGTGAGAGGTGTGAAACTGGGTCCATGACGTGATTCGATAATGATGGCGCACTAACAGGTACAGAGGAAAGAGAATAATCACGTGATTTTTGTCTGATGAAAATGACAGGGCAGATGCTCCTATATATATAGGCAAGGCTACAATAAATATGCCAACCACTTTTTCAAGTGGTGCGCCAAAACGTCTGTCGACAATGGAAAGGATGCGCCCTATGGCACACCAAAATACCTGCTAACATGAAGTTATGTGCACCTTTGGTGCACCAAAAGTGTTGTCAACACAGAAATATGTGCGCCCTTGGTGCACCAAAACATGGCACAACAAAAGTATTGTTGACATGAGGGCGCATGCGCCTTGGCACATGCAAGAAAGGTGCAACATGGTAAGGCACACCAAAAGGTGTGTCGACACGTCAAACCATGCACCAAAGGATTTAAAGGGGGTGCATGAACACTTTATGTTGCATAGACATTATGTGCGCCTGACCAAAAAAGACCAAAAATGGCTAAGTTCGGAAAACTAGATTTCCCAGGGAAGGGATTTTGCAACGTTCCGAACGCAAGGAGTCCCTGATGAGGGACCGAACAAAATTTTGGTAGGGTTATCTGTAAAATTTCCCTTGCCAATTTTATGGGATAACACTACCAAGCACTCTTTAGGGACTATGCTTGCTCATCGTGATGAACAAAATGGGGAGAAGGTGGTTTATTACATAAGCCATACCCTTTTGGACTATGAAACCTGATACACTCACCCTAAAAAACTTTGCTTAGCCTTAGTTTTTGTTACCACCAAACTTCGCCATTACCTACTTAACCACAAAACCTATGTTGTGACCAACACTGACCCCTTACAATTCATGTATGCTAAACCCTACCAAAATCAATGTGCCGCACGTTGGCTCATGCTTCTTGATTACCTAGACCTAGAATTCATCCACCAAAAATCTATTAAGGGCTAGGCCATTGCTGACCAGCTCACTGACATGCCTCTTTCTAGGAATCAACCTTTGAATTTTGATTTCCCTGATGAATCCATTGCTAACCTCTCTTTGGATGATGACCCTTACCAAATGACCTTATTCTTCGATGGTTCCAAATGTTAGCATGGAGGTGGTGCGGGTATTATCCTCATTCCTCTTGATGGTGAACCCATGCCTTTATCATTTAAACTCGACTTCAAGTGCACTAACAATATTGCCGAATACGAAGCACTTGTATCGGGTCTCATGACTACCTATGTGTTAGAGGTTAAGTCCATTAATATCTCTGGTGATTCTCAGCTGGTAGTAAACCTAGTCAATGGTGTTTATCGGTGTTATAATGAAATACTTCAAGAGTACAAACATTACTCTGACATCATGTTGACTACCTTTGACTCGCTATAAAATTCAAACCATTCCACGATCCACCAATAAATTTGTGGATACCATGGCCTTCCTTGCTTCCCAAATACCTACTTCACCTACCGATTTAGACATCTTTGTTGATGTAAAATGCATACTGAGACCTTACTATAAATCTTTTTTGTTAACCTCATCTGAACTACCTCCCTAAACACATAAGACCTTTGGTATAAGCATCTTGCAGACTACCTTTCCCTTTCTATATTTCCTCCTGATCTCACATGTAATGGACAACGTGCCTTTCTCAAGAACTCCTCTCATTATGTCATCATGGGTGGTCTTCTCTATAAACATGGCTTTGACGGTATCCTCTTAAGTTTCCTTACCACTCTAAAATCCCCTATACCATTAAATAATTTCACGATGGCATATGCGGAGGTCACTTCAGTGGCCTAGCTATTACTAAACGCATTCTTCACCTAGGCTATTACCGGCCGAACCTCAATCATGAGTGTTGTGACTATATTAAGCATTGTGTAAAATGCCAACAACATGCCAATCTTCATCACACACCTAGTCACGCCTTCCAAGTCGCTCGTGACCTTTAGCCCTTCTCTCAATGGGGTTTAGATCTTGTCAGAGAGATCAATCCTCACTCTTCCTTATGACATCAATGGATCATCCTTTCTACTTTGAATATTACACCAAATGGGTTGAAGCTATACCCATCATCTCCACTAAAGCTGAGAAAATATGTGAGTTCATCAATCATCACATCATTTTCCGCTCTCGGTATTCCATATCGCCTTATCACTGATAATGGAAAATAATTGAAAAATAAAACTCTCTGCAAAACTTTGTGACACCTTCAAAGATCCAACTTAGCTTCTCCTCCCCATATTACCCCTAAACCAATGGCCAGGTGAATCCACCAAAAAAACCCTGAACAAAATTCTCATGAAAGTGGTTAACGATACTAGGAAGGATTACCATACGCACATTCCTTTAGCTCTTTGGGCATACCGTACTAGTATTCATACTTCCACTGCTACTACCCCATTTTCTCTGGTCTATGGTACCAAGGTTGTTTTTCCTCTCGAAGTCCAGATCCTGTCTCTTTGTATCTCCCTTCAAGATATGCTCACTGATGATGACTTTCTCCAAGACCGTTTAGCACAACTTGAGTTATTAGACAAATGTCATCTTCATGCCCTCAACCATCTCCAAGTCTACCAAAATGCATCTAGCGTGCCTATGAAAAACATGTCCATGAACGCACCTTCAAGGTCGGTGATCTCATCCTCAAGGAAAATCAACACGTAACCAAAGTAGAAAAAAGCAAATGGGGAAAATTTGCTCCTAATTGGCTTGGACCATACATCGTGACCCATGACTATAGATCAGGTGCTTATCGCTTGTCTTCACTAGATGGTAAGCCTGAACTTGAACCCCTCAATGCCTTGCATATTTGACCATTCTACTATTGAATTCTAGTTCTACATCACCATTTATCTCGTTCATGCTCATCCCTTAAGCGTCATTTACCTTTTTCTTTTCCAAACTTCATCTCCAATGACTAAACAAGAATCATGTGACTACCCGTCACCCTTTTTCCTTATCTTAAATATGTGCACCACAACTTTACACATGGCATGATTCTCATGGATACTTTTCACCTTCTTTTTAGATGAGATCCCATGGTGATTCAACCTTTCCTTCTCAAAAAGAACCAAATGCTTCGTTTTAGTCTCATCCATAACTTAAAAGCCAAAAAAAAGGATGAATCCCTCGAAGGACATCTTCCAATATAATGGATTAACTCCTTGAGTCAAACTTCCAATATAAAAGACGAATCCCTCAGAAGGTCATATTTCACCTTCAATTATCACTATAAGTATATTGCTCCCTCGAAGGACAACTATAAAAAGCTCGCAACTCTCTACATAGTCTTTCTAAAAAAAAAGAGAGGTCTATTTTCTCAAAAATCAAAATTCATAAGCTTCCCGCATCGATCAGCTTTGCAAAGACCTCAAGGAGACATATATTCCTCCCATATAGACTTCTCACATCGATCACCTATCTAAAAATTCAAAAGGAAAAGAAAAAGAAAAGTAAGCTTTTTTGTCATGGACTTGCCTACTGTGATCTTAGCTCTATTACCCAAGGACTTCTATTTCCCATTTTATGACCCAATTACCTTCACCTCCTTACCCATTTTCTTTTCACTTATGCCTCAAGGGACCTCCTGAACCTACAACATTTGGTGATTCTCTAACTATTCTTCACCTTTGGAGTGATCAATCATGCAATGTCTTTAGGGTCTTACATTCACTAGCCTATCTGTAGATGTGTTTCATATGTTTGATCCTTGCCAATCGGGTGGCTTTCTTGCCCCCTCTTGTCTTTTCTCTTCTTCATTACCTTTTGATCTTCCTATATAGGACTAGAACCTCGACACCTATCTTTTGGGATTTTCTTCTCCCACCTCAATCAACCTAAAATCACCTTTACCTATCTACCTATTCTCAACCCCAACATCAATGCCCTCAACCTAATTATACCTATGACCTGGAATCAACACTACCTATCGACCTAAAATCACCCATACCTATCTACCTATATTCTACCTCACCTAATCAACCTTGACCTCATCATACTTATGACCTTGAATCCAACCTAACTATCAACCTCACTACCTATTCTTCTATCTTCTCATATTCTTTCCTAGCTTATGGGAGAACTACATCGGTCTAAGGTCCCTTTCCACTAGAGACTATGTAGGCAGCACTTCCAGGGCATGGGGCCCTAGAAGGTTAGCTCGGCCACTCTTTACCCTAACCATTTTCCCCCCTTTACCTAATTTCCTATTCATATCAAAAACCTTGACATCTATACCATATACCACATGACTTTTACCACTTATATTATTTCACATTTTCATACATAACCAACATTTTCCACATTTTACACCATCTCATGCATTTATATTGCCATTTTTTATCAAAATACTGAAATGAACATCCATGCCTAAACCAACCTAACTCCACCATGCCTAAACCAACCTGACTCCACCATGCCTAAACCAACCTGACTCAATCCATGCCTATCACCTGACTCAACCATGCCTATAACCTAACTCATCCATGCCTATAACCTGACTCAACCATGCCTAACCAACCTGACTCAACCATGCCTCGTAACATCCTCATATTATACATTAGAACAAGTCAATTTTTTTTTTTGATAAATGCATCCTGGTTCTAAATACGTAATTTAGAACTCACAAATCAAATAACCATTCTTATAACAGATAACCATATGCAGCTGTAATGACTCGGAGTACCTCCGATCTATTCATTCCATGACTCGGTAATCTACCGATCTATTCATGAGTAATAAGAGTTGGCATTTTTATTTAACACACCACTCTTGCGGTTCTCTTCCCTATTCTGGGATTCAGAATGCTCTGTCTAAGGAACCTATCTGAATAATTGTTACCATTATTCATCGGCATCTCATCCCTTAGACCAGGTGACTTAGGACAACGCAATCAGCAGCTTGCGATACTTTGGCCAAAGATTTGAAACATACTGCTTATGTCTCGTATTCCTTAACGGCATACTCGTCAATCTAGAATACGTCCTTCACCCCATTCTTATGTTATGTAGAATGTCTTATACCGACTTCTGTCAGTCCCTCCTATCCCAAGTTATTCACTCGGAAACGGATTAGTAAGGTGACAACGTTATATGGATGCTCCCGAGGACTAGGGATACGATGACATACTGGGTCAACCCTAGTTAAACCAGTGTGTCAAGATACCCCGAGTCTCCTAGGCAGCCTTATAACGTGACCACATTCCTAATCGGTCCCAGAGTAACTTGTTCGAGTTTAAGGTGTAAATCTTAACGATCAATGCAAAGGGTGTCATCATAAGTCACCTGCATTGTTGTATCTTCGAGAAGATCCTAATCTTCTTGAAGGTACAACCCTGCAGCTGACTTGTGTCGTCAACCTTTAAATCCGCCTCGAAAAGATCTACTTATTAAAAAGTGTTACATACGTTGAGTTAAATTATACCATAAGACACTCCCTTTAAGAGTAGTCTTTCCCAAACCCTGGGTTCCTCACCTTAGAATGACCCTTCTTTATAAAACCCAATACACAAGAGAAGTTATTAAGACTAGAGGTCCCATCAAGGAGTTCATAGAATATACATAATTCTAAATCAACGAAATTGGACAATTACTCCCATCCTTCACATGAGATTGCTAACCAAACCTTTTTTTGGTTTATATCAGTTCTCATAACTGAATTTATATCTTACTTATTAGTATCAAGATATAATGATTAAGAATCCAATTAAACGGTGTCATGGCTTAATCAAGACTAGGAATTAATAATTTAATCCACTTGTTTAGCATCTTGCTTAGGTTTATTTTTACCCTAGCTTCCGAGAAGACAAAGTGATCTAAATCTTAATTTAGCTTTAGATAAAACATACTAGAACTCGCTAAACAATCATAAGTATTCATTCACATATTCTTAAAGCTTACATTGATAATCACAAAAGTATCCAATTTAAACAATAATAACAAGCTCTCAAGATCATTTGATCTCGAAGAAGGTCAAACTATCCAGATAAGAATACAAACACATAAGTAACAAATATCTCACTTTATTCCTTCAAAGCTAATCAAATACATTTTATGCTTTCAGCTTACTTGATACAATACTCAACGGAAAAAGAACATCTTTCCTCATATAGTACATTTAGAGAATCAAGCTTGAATTCATCATAAAACCAAATTAAACAATCTGAACATCCTATCGATCTCTGCGGCTTTTACCACTTACCGCAACCATCTCGCAAAAATTGTCAACATGGGTCACTTCGATGAACTGAGCATGATAAGCACTAACTCTTAAAACAATTACAATCCACCAACTCTTTTCATTAAACAACCTGTTTAAATGAGATCATTTCACCAAACAAGTAAACATATTTTAGACTATGCTCTTGTAATACAAACATGACTATAAACGCGTAGCTCATATTATAGTCACTAAATAGTCTCGAGATACCTTTGAAATATTTCATGACTACATGAAATTACCTTCCACAATCGAAGCGACAAAAACAAGAAGATATTCATTCAATCATAATAAAAGGAATATCATAACAAATCATGATTCCATCAATATGTTAAAAATAATCAGCTAACGTGCTAGATAAAAATATCAACAACTCCTTAGTTCAATCAAGCTCAAGACTAGATGTCTATGCAAGAGCAAAGCATTCAGAATAAATCGTAATCATGCTCAAACACAGTTTAAAACAATCCCTCTCACGCCAACCTATCTACCAAACAGACTCATTCTAATCCCTACTAAACACCGCATGTAAGGCTTTAGATCTAAGGTCGAAATCAAATAATTTCATGCTTTATCAACAATCCCTCTCAAAGAACCAACAACGAGACTCCTTGACATTAAAGAAAATGATGTTTCCGCAAAAACAAGACTACTCTCGAGAGATATTCATACAAAATCCACGCAACATGCACATCATTTAACTGAATTATTCGAAAGGAAACATAACATACTCAGTATTCACATCTCGAACTCATTCGAGTTTGAAAAGTATGGTAATCATAACCCACTTTTACGAAGCCAAGATAGATGATATCTATCTATACTTAAGGAACCCAACAGAGCCAAAACAACAAGTGTACAAAATCGCTTATATAGAGGCAGATACACTGGTTACCTATCAAGGATTTCAACCGAATCCGAACAACAATATACACGATAAAGCTTCTATAGAAGCCGATATACAAGATAAATATTAGTTAATGATTCCAACCATGCCAACAATGGTAAATATTCAAAATCAGCTTATACAAAAGCTAAATACTTGATTTCGTAACAAGGAATCCAACTGAGCCTCTACAACATTATTCGCTTAAGCTTACACAGATAGGGAACATAAAAAGTACACCAATTGAGTTTGTACCAAAAATTCATTACATAAACGAAGGTATTCATTACAAGAGAACAAAAGTCGCATTACTAGTTACCCCTCCAGGACTCCGACAGAATCATGCTACCATTATTCACATACATGACTTATACAGTAGTCCATAATATATGAACCAATCCAAGGACTCCACAGAGTCATCTTGCAAATAAATAAATATAATGCAAACCATCAACGGGTTAAATCCAATTGCAACACAAGGGAGGGAAAAACAACTTCTACAAGGTCGCATTAAATACTGTAACACACCCGAGCTATCCGTTCAACATAACCTAACTATCATAGCGAAACCCAACAAGATTCAGTAACCACCACCTATAATAATCACGACAGAACTTACAAAGAAATCCAATTAAACTGAACATTCAAACAAAGTCCATCAAGATCCTTTCCGACAAGTATCAACAACAAGATATCAACAACAAGTATCAACAACAAGTATCAATCAGTAGCTTGAACCCAACAAGGGAACAATTCATGGGCTCTCACAGAGCAGGTTCTAGTATACTTTCATGTATGCATTTCACAAACTTAAGCCGGAATGCAAAACACAATGAAATAGTGCAAGTGAAATAAAACACAATACACACCCATCAAGGGTTAAATTGAAAAATCGAACCAAAGAAGAAGATATAAGAATAAAAATCACACAAAGCTACCATAAAAACCATCTAACCCAAAAATCATCTGAACAGAGTTGTTCTAATGAAATCATTTGAAAGAAAGCAAGATTTTTAAAGGTTAGGGCCTAACATGCCTGGTTATTTGCTTAAAAATCCAAAGAAGACCACTGAAAGAGCTCGAGCCTTCTCCTCTTTTTCCAAGTTAGATTCACCAACAAAAATTTGTTATTTCCATGACTTATAAATTTTCCTTGCCAGAGAAAAGAGCTAGTTACGCTCATACTTGCCATGCAACACCAAGAAGACTAGTGCGAAGAACCAGTGATCAGGCAGAGGGAAAACCGGAGCGCATGAAAAACCAAACAAACTACTAATTTTCCATTTTACATGCCTTCCCGTGAAACCCGAGCTCGAAGACCGAGTTCATAAATGGCATTTACTCCTAATTTCCCACTCAATTTCCATTGCCACCGACCGCCATAGTTGGCGATGGATAAAACCAGTTCGAAGACCATTTCCAACTTTGGCGACCTGCCACGTCGGCTCTAGCTAGCCGTTTAAAAATTTCTATCAAATTACTTGTCCTTCATACTTATCCCTCCATTTAATGCCATAGAAACTGCTGCCCATGGTTCACACCCTTCCATAGGTCCCCTTTCTTCCTTGTTCATTAGTTAGGTTAGTAACTTAGGTTAGGATTTAGGATAACACTTAGTCTAACCTCTTAACACATAGATACTAACTTAGAACATTAGCTTATAGCCTAGGCCTAGGTTAGATTAACACTAATCTAACCCCTAGGTTATAGTTTAGTTTTAGGTTACTAACCTTAATAAATCCAGTTAGGTCTAACATTTCAAATGCTCAGAAAAAGAATCTACAACATACATTCACGAACAGGGTTCACTCCTGTACTGCCAATAGGCTAGTGAATTAAATGTAACTGAATTATTACCTGGTCCACGATCAAGACCTTCCTGATATTACGATATCGGGAACCAATTCATTTAACACGATCACCTGATTTAGACTCCAGAACAGTTTATTCGATGCATTCAGACCTTGCAACCTGCGAAAGGTCTATAATTTTAGTTCATCCCAAATAAACTTAAAGCATTACTTGGATCAATGCCACTGATCCAAGGCTGGGTCTTATAGATGGATAACTCCATAATTCATTCCGAGATCAGATTAAACTCAGGTGTAAAATGAAAGAAATAAAAGAGTCCAATCATATTCTGACTCAGTCAAAGATCTGCAATTTCAAAGAAGATACAGTCCATATCAAGCATGACTTCTCAATCAAAGGAACACATCCTTTTTACAAAAGAAATCACATATCAACACTTGTATGCTCAGGAGGAAGTAACAACAGTTCAGGGTGTTACATGCTTCCCTCCTAAAAGATTCATCATCCCGATGATTACATATTCGATTAACCTTCAGGTCAACCAATTTATTAGTTCACAAAACAATGCGACTATTTTCCAACTTAATAGTTCCAAATCAATGTCACAACACATTTTATTCAGCTCGAATAATGTTTGCCTCCATCCGGCTTTCATAAACTTTTAAAAAAAAGTTCATAAAAGAAATGTTTTGTCAATGATTTCATTCTGTTGAAAAAGAGAAGGAAAAGCAATTTTCATCTCTTCCGATTTTCCCAAGTTACACTTTCTTTGCTAAACCGGTCCCACTGACCTTACATTGCTGTATTTCATGATTTCTCAAATGCAATTGGTGAGTTTCCAAAGACTCGTGTGGGTTTAACCACGATTATTCCCGGGTCTTGACCTGCAAGGAATTCCAATTTAAAACATGTGACATATCTCAAACGTATTTCTTAAGCAAAGAAATATGGAAAACATCATGCATGCGAGATAAAGCAGGTAATGCTAAACGATAAGCTACAGATTGATTATTTCGACAATTTCAAAGGTCCCACGAATCGAGGTGACAACTTGGCAGCCTTGCCAAAAGTTATAGAACTCTTTCTCGGGTTTAACACGAAGAAAACCTTCTCACCAAGCTCAAACCTTCGATCAACCCGCTTAAGGTCAAGCATAGCTCTTCTCGCCTATCCGTTGCTTCCTTTAATCGCTTCACGAATCAGCCTTAACTTGCTGTTCCATTTCGTGAGAATCTCTCGGTCCAATTACCACTCTATCCTCAACACTATCCCAAATAACAGAGTTCTCGCACTTTCTTCCATAAAGTGCTTCAAATGGTGCCATTTTAAGAGATGAGTGATAAGTGTTGTTGTATGCAAATCAACTAATGGAAGATACTCTTCCCATTTATACTATTGATCCATGCAATACATTCACAACATGTCCTCCAACACTTGGTTTACCCTCTTAGTTTGTCCATCCGCTTTCCTGGGATGATATGCGAATCAAGTTTAGTTTCATTTCAAGAGTCAGTATAAGCGTTTGCCAAAACCTTGACGCTATTCTTGATCCCCGCCGATATAATCAATTCTGGTACACCATGCAATCTGAAAATTTCATGTACGAATCTTTTGGCCAGCACTGGTGAATCATCCTTTAGATTTCCAGCGATGAAATGAGCTACCTTAGTCAGTTTATCTACAACTACCAGGATAACATCATGTTTATTCCTGGACATGGGTAATCCTTGTACAAAATCCATGGTTATTACTTGCCATTTGTACTGCGGTATGCTATGAGGATATAACAGTCCAGCAGGGTGCATATGTTCTGCCTTAACCCGCTGACACTCCAAACAATGAGTCACAAAATTAATGACATCCTTTTTCATACCTTTCCAAAAGTATTGTTGTTTCAGATCAGCAAGCATTTTTGTGATACCCGGTGTCCAGAGAAAGGTGAATTATGAAATTCAACTAACAACTTCTTTCTCAAATCATTCAAAGATAGGTACATATACTCTGTTTTCATAACGCAAGATTCCTTCATTATCAAAATGAAAACCTTTATACCTTTCATCATTAGGTTCTCACAAAGTTACTGCTTTTACTTGCCAAAAAGTAAATATCGATTCTCGAGGCACTTTTACCTCATCCTTAAACTGAGTTCTTAATGTTATAAGAGCAGAAATGTGCCTCCTACGACTTAGAGCATCAGCTACTCTATTCTCCTTCCCTTTGATATAGCTAATATCAAAATCATATTGTGATAAAAATTCTAACCACCTTCTCTGTCTAGCATTAAGATTAGGCTGAGTGAAAATATATTTCAGTCCTAAGTGATCAGTTTTCAACTCAAAAGGTTTCCCAAGTAAATAGTGTCTCCAGACTTGAAGTGCATGAACAATGGCAGCAAGCTCCAAATCATGAGGAGCATAATTCATCTCATGTAATTTAAGTTTTCTACTTTCATATGCTATGACTTGATCATTTTGTAGCAAAACACCTCCAAGGCCTTCCCCAAAAGCATCCGTTACAACAGTAAAGCTCCCATTAGGGTCTGGTACAGCTAATATAGGTGCGGAAGTCAACTGTCTTTTCAAACTTTTGAAAGCCGCTTCGCACTTATCATTCCATATGAATTTCTTATCCTTCTTCTATAATGAAGTTATTGGTGCAGCTACTTTAGAAAAATCCTTTACAAATTTTCTATAGTAACCAGCAAGACCCATGAAGCTTCTTACTTCGTGCACATTCTTTGGTGTAGGCCACTTAGTTATTGCCACTATTTTTGAAGGATCTACAGCAATTCCTTCTTTGCTAATGACATGACCCAAATAGTGAACTTCTGAATCAAAGAAAGAACATTTGGATAACTTACCATACAACTTTCTTTTTCTCAAAATTCCCAAAACTATCTTCAAATGCTCATTGTGCTCCTCAACACTTTTAGAATAAATGAGAATATCATCCAAGAATACAAGTACAAACTTGTCCAGATATTCTTGAAAAATATTGTTCATTAAGTTCATAAAGGCTGCGGGTGCATTAGTTAATCCAAAGGGTAGAACCGTGAATTCATAATGTCCGTACCTTGTTCGGAAAGTTGTTTTATGAATATCTTCTTCTAATCCTTAATCGATGATAACTAGATCAAGATCTATCTTAGAATAAACCGCTGCCCCACGCATCCGATCAAATAGATCATCGATCCTCGGAAGTGGATATCTGTTTTGATTGTTGCTTTGTTCAACATCCGATAATCGATACAAATGCCTTCTAAGTGTTCCATCCTTCTTTTCACAAATATTACGGCGCTCCCCAAGGTGAAACACTTGGTCTAATCAAACCTTTAGACAAAGTTCTTGCAATTATGCCTTAAGCTCTACTAACTCTATAGTAGTCATCCGATAAGGTGCTTTGGAAATAGGTTCTGTTCCTGGTTTGATTTCGATGGTGAAGTCAAATTCCTCTTAGGTGGTAACCTGTAATTCCTCAGGAAAAACATCCCTGAAACTTTGTAACAGAGGAAATCGCTTCATGTAATCACCATCTTCTTCTGAAAATTTAGATATCTTTACTGCATAAAGGGTACATCCTTTATTTTTAGCCTTTTTAAGCTGCATAATGATGCTTTTAACTAACTCAAATTTCCCGCTTCACACCTTGAATCTCTCGTTATTTCAAATGATCATCTAAACATTTTATGTTCTTTTCATAGTAGTCTACCTTTGCTTTATGGTCAGCTAACCAATTGACACCGATAACAATGTCATACGATCCCAAAGGTGTAACATAGAGGTCAACTTCCGTGGAGAAATTAGGTAAGTCAAGGACTGCCCCAAAAAGACACATACTCACTGTATGAACAAAGTTATTACCATACTATACAGTCCAAGATTTATCCATTTTTCCATCTTTTCTCTTAAGTTTAGAGGCAAGTTTATTAGAAATGAAACATTCAAGAACTCTCTCGTATCAAAAAGAATAGTGACAGTATGCCAAATAACTTACCCTAACTTCTATAGGTGTCACTTGCTTTTCAAATTTCTTGTCTCACATCGCAAAGATGTATCTTATGTCATTGATTACGATCATCCTTCTTCAAAGGGCACTGATTTACATAGTGGTCTTTGCCACAATTGTAGCAGCCTCCTACAGGTCCCTTTTTAGGCTCAAAATTGCCTCCAGCCTTGTAATTGTCACATTGTCCTCCATAGGGCTTCGCCATTGTTATAATTTTTGGCAAAATTATCCCTTACATTTCCAGCAGGCTTATTTACTACTGCTTTCTTACTGTTATCCCCTGGAAACTTATTTTTGTTTCCAAACTTTTTCCATGGTCCCTTTTTGGGTGCAAGAGAGGTTGAAGAAGGGTTTGCAGTCTTCTTCCGCACTTCCTCCTTATGAGCAGTAAATAGCCTTTAATTTCTGTTTTGCCTTATGGCCTTTTCAACAACTCCTTCCATAGTGGTTGGACTATGAACATCGACCTCTTCCCCCTATCACGGATTCAATCCCATGATGAATTTCCTTATTCTCGAACTTCTCGTCGCTTTGATATCATGTGGTACATACTTGAGGAGTTTTGTAAACCGCTCCCAAAGATTCGCCACTGTTAGCTTCCTTGAGCTAAGTTCTAGAATTCTGTCATTTTCTCGATCATAGAAAAGTTGTGGCAGCCAACGTTTCCTAAAATAGCCTTTAAATTGATCCCAAGTAATATTGGTCTCATCAATATTTAGTTCAGCTTTACGGCTATCCCACCACGAAGATGCTTCGTGGGAAAGCCGATAGGCTCCCAAATAGCTTTGGTTTCTCTCGAGAAGTTTCTTATTGCAAAGTACTTCTCCATTTCACCGAGCCGCTTCTCGCCATCTCCTAATGTGGTGCCATCATACTTAGGTGGACTTATCCTTTTATATCATTAGTGAGTTCTCACGCCAACCTCGGCCTTTTTGTTTTCTCGTTGACCGGTGCATTCCCAGCATTAACATCAACACCCATATCGGGGTTGTCCTCAGGAGGTGGCTGATTGTCATTACCAGCTTCTTCATCCTCCTCATTTCCCATCGCCTGCTGTTCAAGTACAGCTAAACGATCTCTTGTGTCCAACAGGGCAGCAAGGATCTCATCAAGTTTCGGTTGCCGCCGCCTCCATCGTGGAGCATTATTCGCAACGTTCCCCCTTGTTCTAACCATTTTCTGTTACAAGAAAATTTAGGTTCTCATCAGATTATGGACACAATAGGCCCAAGAGCTGCAACCTTCAGCTCTGATACCAAGATGTAACATCCTCATTTTATACATTAGAACAAGTCAATTTTTTTTTTGATAAATGCATCCTGGTTCTAAATACGTAATTTAGAACTCACAAATCAAATAACCATTCTTATAACAGATAACCATATGCAGCTGTAATGACTCGAGTACCTCCGATCTATTCATTCCATGACTCAATAATCTACCGATCTATTCATGAGTAATAAGAGTTGGCGTTTTTATTTAACACACCACTCTTGCGGTTCTCTTCCCTATTCTGGGATTCAGAATGCTCTGTCTAAGGAACCTATCTGAATAATTGTTACCATTATTCATCGGATCTCATCCCTTAGACCAGTGACTTAGGACAACGCAATCAGCAACTTGCGATATACTTGGCCAAAGATTTGAAACATACTCGCTTATGTCTCGTATTCCTTAACGGCATACTCATCAACTGAATACGTCCTTCACCCCATTCTATGTTATGTAGAATGTCTTATACCGACTTCTCACGGTCCCTCCCTATCCCAAGTTATTCACTTAGAAATGGATTAGTAAGGTGACAACGTTATATGGATGCTCCCGAGGACTAGGGATACGATGACATACTGGGTCAACCCTAGTTAAACCAATGGTGTCAAGATACCCCGAGTCTCCTAGGCAGCCTTATAACGTGACCACATTCCTAATCGGTCCCAGAGTAACTTGTTCGAGTTTAAGGTGTAAATCTTAACGATCAATGCAAAGGGTGTCGTCATAAGTCACCTGCATTGTTGTATCTTCGAGGAGATCCTAATCTTCTCGGAGGTACAACCCTGCAGTTGACTTGTGCCGTCAACCTTTAAATCCACCTCGAAAAGATCTACTTATTAAAAAGTGTTACATACGTTGAGTTAAATTATACCATAAGACGCTCCCTTTAAGAGTAGTCTTTCCCAATCCCTAGGTTCCTCACCTTAGAATGACCTTTCTTAATAAAACCCAATACACAAGAGAAGTTATTAAGACTAGAGGTCCCATCAAGGAGTTCATAGAATATACATAATTCTAAATCAACGAAATTGGACAATTACTCCCATCCTTCACATGAGATTGCTAACCAAACCCTTTTTTGGTTTATATCAGTTCTCATAACTGAATTTATATCTTACTTATTAGTATCAAGATATAATGATTAAGAATCCAATTAAACGGTGTCCTGGCTTAATCAAGACTAGGAATTAATAATTTAATCCAGCTTGTTTAGCGTCTTGCTTAGGTTTATTTTTACCCTAGCTTCCAGAAAGACAGTGATCTAAATTTCAATTTAGCTTTAGATAGAACATACTAGAACTGCTAAACAATCATAAGTATTCATTCACATATTCTTGCAAGCTTACATTGATAATCACAAAAGTCTCCAATTTAAACAATAATAACAAGCTCTCAAGATCATTTGATCCGAAGAAGGTCAAACTATCCAGATAAGAATACAAACACATAAGTAACAAATATCTCACTTTATTCCCTTCAGGCTAATCAAATACATTTTATGCTTTCAGCTTACTTGATACAATACTCAACGGAAAAAGAACATCTTTCCTCATATAGTACATTTAGAGAATCAAGCTGAAATTCATCATAAAACCAAATTAAACAATCTGAACATCCTATCAGATCTACGTGCTTTTACCACTTACGGCAACCATCTCAAAAATTGTCAACATGGGTCGGGCCAATGAACCGAGCATGATAAGCACTAACTCTTAAAACAATTGCAATCCACCAACTGTTTTCATTAAACAACCTGTTTAAATGAGATCATTTCACCAAACAAGTAAACATATTTCAGACTATGCTCTTGTAATACAAACATGACTATAAACGCGTAGCTCATATTATAGTCACTAAATAGTCTCAGATACCTTTCAAATATTTCATCAAAATGTTAGTGACCAAGAAGACAAATGCATCTAAACAACTATCCATCTGAATCCCAAGGACAACAACATCAGACGGACTAATATATTCAACATAATAAATGAATATCATAACCTTTCATGATTCCATCAGCATGTTAGAACAATTCCAAAAGTTAGATAAACAATTATATCAACCTATACTTTACAACAGAAGAGAAAAATAAACAAATCATACATATTTCCCTCAGAACTAGCTCATGACTGTACCATCTTTCCAAGAGCAAAGCATTCACCTTAAACACATGCGAATAAATTAGACGAGGCCACTAGAAGCACCACAGTTTTGTTAAAGTTTAAAATATAACAAACTACTGTAGTTTACTAGCAAGATGCAAGAGATCTCACGCCAAACAAAGATGATGATATCTACCAAACAGACTCCACATGACCTTCCACACGAAGCGACAAACAAGAAGATATTCAATGCCATCATCTGTCGAGGTGCAGTCGACAGCTCCTTAGTTCAATCAAGCTCAAGACTAGATATCCATGCAACAGAAGACGTAATCATGCTCAAACACGACAACAATCCCTCTCAGCAACCTACAGCTCATTCTAATCCCTACTAAACACTGTAAGGCTTTAGATCCAAGGTCAAAATCAAAGAACTTCTTTTATCGCAGTCAACAAGAGACTCCTTGACATTAAAGCAAATGATGTTTCCCTAAGACTATGCAGAGATATTCATACAAAATCCACGCAACATGCACAGCCTCATTTAACTGGAATTATTCAGAAAGGAAACATAACATACTCGTATTCACATCTGAACTCATTCAGAGTTTGAAAAGTATGGTAATCACGACCCACTTTTACAGAAGCCAAGATACATGATATCTATCTATACTTAAGGAACCCAACAGAGCCAAAAACAACAAGTGTACAAAATCAGGCTTATATAGAGGCAGATACACTGGTTACCTATCAAGGATTTCAACTGAATCCAACAACAATATATACATGATAAAGCTTCTACAGAAGCCGATATACAAGATAAATATTAGTTAATGATTCCAACCATGCCAACAATGGTAAATATTCAAAATCAGGCTTATACAAAAGCTAAATACTGATTTCGTAACAAGGAATCCAACTGAGCCTCTACAACATTATTCGCTCAAGCTTACATAGATAGGAAACGTAAAAAGTACACCAACTGAGTCTGTACCAAAAATTCATTACTTAAACGAAGGTATTCATTACAAGATAACAGAAGTCGTATTACTAGTTACCCCTCCAGGACTCCGACAGAATCATGCTACCAGTATTCACATACATGACTTATACAGTAGTCCATAATATACGAACCAATCCAAGGACTCCACAGAGTCATCTTGTAAATAAATAAATATAATGCAAACCATCAACGGGTTAAATCCCATAATTACAACACAAGGGAGGGAAAAACAACTTCTACAGGGTCGCATTAAATACTGTAACACAGCCACCGTTATCCGTTCAACATAACCTAAGTATCATAGCGAAACCCAACAAGATTCAGTAACCACCACCTATAATAACCATGACAGAACTTACAAAGAAGTCCAATTAAACTGAACATTCAAACAAAAGTCCATCAGTATCCTTTCCGACAAGTATCAACAACAAGCATCAACAACAAGTATCAACAACAAGTATCAACTGTAGCCTGAACCCAACAAGGGAACAATTCATGGGCTCTCACAGAGCAGGTCTAGTATACTTTCTTGCATGCATTTCACAAACTTAAGCCGGAATGCAAAACACAACGAAATAGTGCAACAGTTCGAAACACAATACACACCCATCAAGGGTTAAATTGAAAAATCGAACCAGCAAGAAGATACAGTAACAAAATCACACAAAGCTACCATAAAAACCATCTGAACCCAAAAATCATCTGAACAGAGTTGTTCTAATGAAATCATTTGAAAGAAAGCAAGATTTTTAAAGGTTAGGGCCTAACATGCCTGGTTATTTGCTTAAAAATCCAAAGAAGACCACTGAAAGAGCTCGAGCCTTCTCCTCTTTTTCCAAGTTAGATTCACCAACAAAAATTTGTTATTTCCATGACTTATAAATTTTCCTTTCCAGAGAAAAGAGCTAGTTACACTCATACTTGCCATGCAACACCAAGAAGACTGGTGCAAAGAACCAGTGATCAGGCAGAGGGAAAACCGGAGCGCATGAAAAACCAAACAAACTACTAATTTTCCATTTTGCATGCCTTCCCGTGAAACCCGAGCTCAAAGACCGAGTTCATAAATGGCATTTACTCCTAATTTCCCGCTCAATTTACATTTCCACCGACCGCCATAGTAGTTGGCGATGGATAAAACCAAATTCAAAGACCATTTCCCAACTTTGGCGACTCGCCACGCCGGCTCTAGCTAGCCGTTTAAAAAACTTCTACCAAATTACCTGTCCTTCATACTTATCCATCCATTTAATGCCATAGAAACTACCGCCCATGGTTCACACCCTTCCATAGGTCCCCTTTCTTCCTTGTTCATTAGTTAGGTTAGTAACTTAGGTTAGGATTTAAGATAACACTTAGTCTAACCTCATAGCACATAGTTACTAACTTAGAACATTAGCTTATAGCCTAGGCCTAGGTTAGATTAACACTAATCTAACCCCTAGGTTATAGTTTAGTTTTAGGTTACTAACCTTAATAAATCCAGTTTAGGTCTAACATTTCAAATGCTCAGAAAAAGAACCTACAACATACATTCACGAACAGGGTTCACTCCTGCACTGCCAATAGGCTAGTGAAATAAATGTATCTGAATTATTACCTGGTCCACGATCAAGACCTTCCTGATATTACGATATCGGGAACCAATTCATTTAACACGATCACCCGATTTAGACTCCGGGAACAGCTTTATTCATGCATTCGGACTTGCAACTCTCGCGAAAGGTCTATAATTTTAGTTCATCCCAAATAAACTTAGCATTACTTGGATCAATGCCACTGATCCAAGGTTGGGTCTTATAGATGGATAACTCCATATTCATTCCGAGATCGATTAAACTCGTGTTAAAATGAAAGAATTAAAAGAGTCCAATTATATTCCGACTACCAAAGATCTACAATTTCAAAGAAGATACACCATATCAAGCATGACTTCTCAATCAAAGGAACACATCCTTTTTACAAAAGAAATCACATATCAACACTTGTATGCTCGGAGGAAGTAACAATAGTCAGGGTGTTAAATGCCTAAATTACCATTTGTTATCAATCCATGAACATTCATGCCTAACAACTTGACTCAATCCATGCCTAACCAAATCTTACTCAATCCATCCCTAAAATGACTCGACTCCATCATGCCTAACTCACCTAATTTCCATCCATATCAAAACCAACAAACCCATATCTCATCTAATACAAATCCATGTAACAAATCCATATCTCATCTAACACAAGCCATAAACCAATAAACCATCTCATCAACACATTAACATCACCAAATACCATGAATCTCAATCAATAATTGTGTATCTCAAAATACATGCCTAAACCAACTGCTCATCCATCCTATCACCCGCCATCATCTCAAAAACCTAACTCCACCATGCCTAAAACCAAACCCGACTATATGTCTAAACTACAAATCCATGCCATCGACATGCCTAACTCATCTATTTTCCATCCATATATATAAATAATGAATGAATCAATCCAAAATCTATATTTGGCACACAAGCACGGTATCATAAATGTACAACACAATAATAATCATAGAAAATATCGTACAAAAATGTCTGCTCGTGGCTCGTACACGCATCATGTATAAAATATCTTCGTAGGCTAGTCTCATATATAATACATACAAAAATGAATTTCCATGCTAGGTCGGTCCATAGAGAGGTCAATCATCTCCCCATCTGATGTTGGGGAATGCTCCTTGTGCCTATGTCTCTCCTGACCCCTTTGCCACACCTTTCTCAAGCCTGGCACCCGCCTCACATCCCGCTAATGGCCCTCACCTAGGGCTAGCCTCTCGCACATTAGTGACCTCACCTCGACCCTATCCTTGGGCTCTTCACCCCCTATACTCTCCACACTGTGAGTGTGGGATCTAGTCCTCTCACTGGAGGCCTGCTGTGCTTTGTACTTAGCATAGGAGGGCACATCTAGCCCAATAACTAACAAATGATCCTAGTAATACCATGCCTCTCCTAGGGCAATCTCTCGAACTCGCCATGGGCACTGCCTGCACGTGGAGGTGCCATGGGTCCTGCTACCTACGTGGGTACCTGTATAATGGGACCCTGTCCTTGAACCTATACTAAGCCCTGTACTAGTACTAGAGCCTAAGTCATCCCTGAGTCTATGCTCATGTGCCTATATCTCGCTTGTAGGTAGTAATATGTGGCCAATGATGTTGTCGGTGGCCTCAAGACTCGTAATTTGCCCTCGTTGTGGCCAACCGGCCCTATAAAGCTTCTGAACTACGCTTATAGAGCGGTTATCTCCCCTCCATCTCTGCCTACCTCCTCTCCATCTCCATCTCCCCTTACCTCCACCTGTGTAGGTACCTATCCCTGCCCTACCTGAGCATGTAGTGTCACTATCTAGGACTGTAATATGGTAACTTGTGCCTTTGTACCTATCAGCTTCCCCTACATGATCCCAAGTTACATCACCAAAGTAGCCACCTGCCCTTATAGGGCATCTCTCTAAACTATGATGGTGGCTAAGTCTAGCTACCTTGGCCTCGGTGGTATGGCTCTCAGCTGTGCCCCCACCACTGCCTATACCCATCTGTAACCCCAACATCATCAATCTAGTATCTACTAGCTTCTCCTCCTGCCTAGTTAGCATTGTGGGTCATGGTGGAGACATAGGTCTCTCCACATCATCTCTCTTTTCTTGGGGAACGGAGCCGATACACCCTAGACCAATCCAAACTAGCATCTAACCCACTCTATGGGGCTCCATTCCTACTTGCCTACTCTCCTTCCCTCTATCCACAAATGTATCTATATCCCAGCTAGCTCCGTGGCCATCTGTCTATATGAGGGGAAGCCCACATACGGCCTCCAAATGATGTCCACCTAGGACAGTCCCCTCCAACAACCTCCTATAATAAGCTACATCATGAGTAGCTCTAGCACCTCGGGCCTCCCCCATGGCCGGTACCCACTGCCAGTACCCCACCCTCAAAACTCCCATGAGGAATGCATCTGCCTGGGGCATCCGCACTGGTCAAACACAAACAATGTGCTCGTAAGCCCAGCAATGTAGTAGTATGATGTAGCAGATGTTGAACCTCTATAGTCATCCATAGGCCCATAGCTCTTTATACACCTATGTTAAAATGTAGGTGCCCATATGAATTGTGTCCACAGATTATCATCATGTCATGGAGGACTCCCATCAATGACCTCAGGAATCTCCCCCCTCTACATCTAGCAATGCGAAGCAACACACTACCTCCATCAAGAGTACAACTAACCTCATCTCCTCTAGATGAGCTCTATACATAGCTCCATAGCTCATCCTAACACTATGGAATGTCAGGTTTGCTACACTATCACCAAAAATAGGTGCTAGTAACTCCTCAAATGCCTCTGAAGAGATGGAATAAACCTAGGCCCCCAATATTGGCAACCGTAGGATCCTGTAGACATCCTCTAGGGTGATTGTCATCTCACCCATTGGCAAGTGGAAAGTGTTGGTCACCGAGTCCCATCTATCAGATGAGGGCAACCATAAGCCTCACCTCTCAGAATACATGCATGTAGTGCCTCACCCCTATCAATCCCACCTCTACAACATGTTGCCACTCCGCTTGCATGATCGCCCGTATCACAATAGCAAGGGTAACACCTGGCCCTCATTCGCAGCTTGTCTTGAGCCTCATCCCAAAAGCAATGTATTAGTATACCTTTCCCAACTTACCTTTTTTACCCCACATCCCGACCTAATCTCTTTCCCCACCCCCATCCCGTTGGCCTTGTCTCTCACCCAAATCTACCCAAACCCATCCACCTAAACCTATCTACCCTAACCCTCACCCAAATCTACCCAAACCCATCCACCCAAAACTATCTACCCTAACCCTCACCCAAACCTACCTCAACCCATCCACCCAAACCTATCTACCCTAACCCTCACCCAAACCTACCCAAACACATCTACCCGAACCTATCTAACCTAACCCTCACCCAAACCTACACAAACCCATCCACCCGAACCTATCTACCCTAACCCTCACCCAAATCTATCCTAACCCTCACCCAAACCTACCCAAACCCATCCACGTGAACCTATCTACCCTAACCTCACCCAAATCTACCCTAACCCTCACCCATCTACCCTAACACTCACCCAAACCTACCCCAAACCCATCTACCCAAACCTATCTACCTAACCTCAACCAAACCTACCCAAACCCATCTACTCGAACCTATCTAACCTAACCCTCACCCAAACCTACCCAAACCCATCTACCCAAACCTATCTAACCTAACCCTCACCCAAACCTACCCAAACCTATCCACCTAAAACTATCTACCCTACCCTCACCCAAAACCACCCTCAACCCTTCCCCACCTACCCCCTACTTTCTCACCCTAAACCCTTCCCCTCTCACCTAACCCTTCCCCACCTAACCTACTTTTTGGTCCCAACTTACCCTTAGGTTAACTAGCGCCAGTTATCATCAACCGACCCCGGTTATCCCCTGACCGACCATGGTCTCCCCTTGACCGGCATCGGTCACTATTCTTGTGACCGATACCGGTCTCTACCCACCGACATTGGCCACAAGCCGATCACCACGCCATCACCGTCTTGTCTTGTCACCCGCCATGACTTCCCAACCCTCCTTTTCCCCCTCCTACTCCTTTTACCCACCAAAATCCCTCTTCTCACCTCTAATTATTCCTCTTTCTCTCTTTTAACCTACCCCCTACTCTTCACTATCCCTTTTCCCCCTTTTTTCCCTTATTTTCAAATTTCTTCCCCAACCCCCATTTTTCACATTTTTTATATTTTAACCAAATTAACTCACAAATCAATAACAAAGGTTTAAATCCTACCTGATCCCACTACCGCCGTCATGGTGGAACCTCCAGCCTCCACGCCGCTCCTCCCGATCCCTCTCCGGCCTCCGCCATCCTCAAATCACCTCCGACTCTCCAACCAATCCACTCAATCCACCTGATATCATGGTCCCACCTCTCACCCAATCAATCTCACCTATGTGGCTCACCAACCAAGCTCTCTACCTCTCTTTTATCCTCTTCCTCTTTTCTCTCTTCTTGTCCTTTTCTCCTTTTTCACAATACACAAATGAATTTTAAAATGTGGGTTTTCCACTTTTTATACCCTACCCGACTCAACCGACATCGGTTAACCCTTGACCACCGCGATCCTTGCTACCTAGACAACCACCGCCGGTTCCTCTCCACTATCATTGGTTCATACTGACCACTGTCGGTTACCCTACCTACTCATTGCCCTCACATTGACCTCATTTTCCTTACCTCCTTTTTCTTTTTCCTCCCCTACACCTACCCCTTTACTTGGACCACTTTTTTACCTTCTTCTATGGCTTCTCCTTATTTAACGCCTACTCGGCCATTACCTATGCCTTTGTGACCTATCTACCTCGGACCCGAACACTTGTTTGTGACCTTTAAACCAATGTGTTAACTATACCTTGTGTACTTACCTATGTTGTTTGACCTAATGACTTTACCTAGCCTATTTCCGTGACCATTTATCCTGACCCTACCTTTGGTGTACTTGAACATACCTAAACGTTCCTGCCCCTAACCTATGTTGTGTTTCCTAACCATATCCTATACCTTGGATACCGAAATCACTTCAACCTTGTTTGGATAGACCTATCGACCTTAGACGATGTAGAGTTTGCAAGCTCTTCAACCTGGTACCATGTCACAATTTATACATGTATGTGTGCATTTAACTCGCCACTACCTTTGATCTTGGCCCATTTACCTGTTTACCTATATGCCCATTTTCCCTTTACTCCTTTCCCCATTTTTCACTATTCTTCTTCACATCCACTTTTATCAAACCACTCACCGATGTGCTCTATTACCTCATCAATTCCTGGTTTGAGGGGGATCACCCGCATTCCCACTTGGGGGCCACCACACTCTATTCTTTTCATGCCACTTACCAATACAAGCTACACAACAAGAAGGGGCAAAATGTAGAACCGAAGTCATGTCATAATCACCTTGGTCCCCTACCGCAGCCCTATAATCATTTCCATCATCCTCAACACTTTATCACCTACCTCTTGAACATTTTAATTTAATTAATTTAATTAAATTAATGCCAATTTAATTACTTTAATTAAATTAATTCCATTTATCTCCATACATATTAATTTAATTATTTACATTAAATTAATTCACCACCCTCACACACCTATTTAATATAATTGCTTTTATTAAATACACCTCACCTAACCACCCCCATCATTTGACCCATTAACCTAAACCCTAAACCAATGTCCTAAATAAAACCTAACATTAGACCCATTCCCTCACCTCACATTAAAAGCTTTCTGAGGTTGGTTTTCATCCCGAGAAAAGAAGAGACCCTTATCAAATGGCGGAACAACTTCCTAGGCAATTTTTAAATAGCCTGAGATATCTTGCCCAAACCGATGTCGATTCACCCTAAACCGATGTCGGCTATTATTCCGGATGGACCAAAATGGCCTATTTAGACCTATTTATAGCTTTGTAATAGGGGTTGGCTATTTGGTTATTGTTTGCAAACTTTTCGATCTCAACAATGAGACTTTCTTCCCAACATTCTCCAACGTAGCTTTTCCCAACTTCTTCATTATCGCCCCTCAAACACCGTACTCACAAAAGACTAAGTATCCTCCTTCCATCTATTTCATTTTCTACTCATCATCTCGTAGTCTTTGTGGTAAACGAACCTAGTATCCCTTTACCATCTCTTCATTCCTCTCTCCATTTTTAGCCCACCTTCCATACCCAATCATCTTAATACTTGGCCCAAATTTCCCATTTTGACCTCCTTAGTAGTCTCAAACCTTTGTAACATATCTACAATCCCTTTATGATTAATCCTCATCTTCTATCCACTCCACTTTTGCCCCAAAACTCTAAAACCCGGACTATGTGATTCCACCAGCCTCGACTTAACCGTCGTCGCTTCTCTTTAACCGTCATCGATTCTACATTCAAACTATCATTAGTTACAGTAAAACCATGGTTGGTCTCAATGTTTCCTAATTTCTACGAAAATAACAACCTATTTCTGACATATACCTACTTGGACACCTATTTGACCTTCATATCTATATCTAACCTAGCTTGTTAGCTCAGATTCACCTATAACCAACCTACTTGACCTCTAGATCTCCTTCTAGCCTAGCCTATTAGATTAGATCTAGCCTATTACGTTTTGTATGAGATGCCTAAATCATATTAAACTACAGTAGGACAATATTTACTTTATTTCAGCATTGAATTGTTTTAAACAGTGGACTGACAACCATCTAGGAAGTATCACACTTCCAGGATCTAGCACATGCTAGGCAGTCCACTGCATATATCATTTAACTCTCTTTTGTGGTCTTGTTTTGGTTCTTATATAGGTAGTTCCTCCTAGCCAAAAGGAAGGTCTCACAATCACTTTGATTCAAAATTTAGATACGTGCACATACAACCTTCAACCATCTCAAACCAGGTATTCCTCTTACCACCTTTACCTTATCTATTTCATCAAGTACTTCTCAAAAAACTAAGAAATCAGTGAAACACCATTGTCGGTTTACTTCAACTATCATCAGTCATGTTCCCTAGCTTACTATGGTCAGTTTCCCTTGACCGGCATTGGTTGACCTTGACCGCTATCAATTACCCTTACCACCCATTTCACCCTATCAACTTGCCCTGTAACATTTTTTACCTCACCCAAAGCCCACCCTAACCTTTGACCTCATCATTAGTTCCCCACCATCACCATCACTTGGTGCATATTTCTTCCCCTCCCATGGCCTTAATCATGCCACACCTTGTTACCCACACCTTTCCCCTTTGGGTGACCATTGACCTTACACATTCGCTCTACCTTGCGATGTTTTTACCACATTATTAGCCTCCTAACCTTACCTTGCCTACGGCCATGACCTTTACCCAAACAAACCTTGACCCTTTGGATGTACTGGAACCACCCTACATGTTCCTATATCTTACCTCATTGAGTTCCCAGACCGTATCCTTCACCATGGATACCGGACCTCAAAAAACCCTTGTTTGGATAGCCTTATCGACCCTGGACAATGTAGAGTTCAAAAGCTATTCACCATGGTACCATGTCATAATCTCTGCATGTGCATATGCTTGATTGACACTACACTACCCACACCTACCTACCCACATCTCCCTACCTAACCATTGATTATGTGGGATATTCTCATGTCCTCACTTGTTGCATCTTGTGATGACGGTACCTATTTTTCTTAGCCTAATGACCTTACCTTGCATATGGTCATGACCCTTGTCCAAACAAACCTTTACCTTTTGACCTTTTTGGATGTACTAGAACCACCGTACCCATTCATGCATCTTACCTCATAAGGTGCCCAGACCATATCCATTACCCTGAATACCGGACCTCAACAACCGTGTTTAGATGACCCTTGCAACCTTAGCTGACATAAATTTATTATGATGAGAAAACCTTGTACCTCATTGAATTTTTCAATGTGCGCATACATTTGAATGCTATACCTACTCCACCCTACCTTTCATAATCACCATAACCCAGAACCTCATCTCTTTCACACCTACCCCTACTTTATCAAACCACCCACTGCCTCTCTATTATTTATCATCGGTGCCTAATTTGAGGGGGGGTCACTCATGCCCCTATTTGGGGCACCCAACATCCACCTTCTTACCCTACATTCACATATGGAAACAACCAACCTTTGTTTTTGTCATGCCACCTACCAATATAGGCTATCCAACAAAAGGGGCAAAATGTAGACACCAAAAACATGTCATATTTCATCATTCTTCTCCAAAAAGACCTAATAACTAAATTATAGACTAGTGATCGATTTAACCTTAACTAAATCACCCACACCCCCTTGTGCACACTACAATCACCCTCATTCACACACCCAAGGATTTAATTAACATCAATTAATTAGATTCCCCCTTTTACCCACTCATCATGACCACCTCACCCAACCACCTCACCATTCCATTATCCCACTTTCCCCTCCACCTCACCATTCCACTACCCCACTTGCCCCTCCACCTCACCATTCCACTTCCCCACCTTGCCCATACCTAGCCCATACCCTTCTAGAATCCCTAATAGTGGCCACCCCACTCATAGGACCCCTCTTTGTCCTATTACCTATTCTAAGGGTGGAGGACATGTGCTCTGCCACTCAAAATCAAGTGGGGAAGGCATATTCCCCACTTTTGAAAAAACAAACCTCCCGACATAACTGGTTTTGGTCATAGTCTAACCGATGTAAGTCAGGTAGGACTGGCATCGGTCACCTATAAATGCCTAGTTCTCACTCTTTCCAAAGGGTTGGTGATTGATTTTTCATCGGTTGGTTGGGATTTTCCACTCATTGGTTCATTGGTTGCTATTTGGCACTTGGAATTTGAAATTGACATGCTCATTGCAACTCATTGAAACAACAAATTCATCAGAAATCCCCACTAAGATAGAAGTGGAGATCAACCACTAAAGGACCTCAAGCCGACCGATTTCAAATAAGATCTTTCTAACCAACCTATCATCCTTCACCAACATATATCACTATTCTTTACAGCTTTTCTCGGTTTCTATGGGCATTGGACTCTGGGTAAGTGGATCCCCTCATCATTCACTCGTGTCTTTGTACTTTTCTTCTCTATTTTCCTCCCCTAGGAGAAAAACCTCTCCCCTACTCCTTAAAACCCCACCTAGTCAGCCCATATCCACACATAAGACCCCTTTTCACCCCATTCCACTCCCTAGTAACTCTCTGACCAGTCACAGAGAGCACCCTAACCCCACTATCAAACTCTGACCAAATCCTAGTGACCATCGCTGGTTAACCCTAACCATGGTCAATTGAGACTAACCACTATCGGTTACTCTACTATCTTCCATCTCTCCCCTTTCTACCCAAACATACCCAAAACCATCCCCAATGACCCTAAAAATCTAACCTTAAACCTACCATTCACCTAAACCTCACCCATATCCTCCCAACCCTTTGTTATGAGATAGAGTGGAACTTAAACACCACCTACCTAGACCTCTGTCACTTCTACAGTGACCGATACTACCAACCTTAATCGACATCGCCTACCCTCACTGTCATCGACAGATGCAGGCCGGTGTAGGTCTCTATGTCTATTAACACAAAGGTCAAATAACAACCAACCTTCCCACCCAAACAATGTAAAATAACCTACCCAACCCCAACAAGACCCTGTCTATGACCTATAGACCACCTAAACTACCCATGACCTGACCCAAAGACCTTTTACCTACATAATTCTTGTATTTAATTGAATCGACATTGATAGTAATCTGAGGCACCTAAATCAGAATGCTAGCACTAGATTCCTTTTATTTACATGTTTCAGTCATTTAATATTAATTTATAAACAGTGGATTGATAACCCTCTAGGAAGTATCGCACTTCCTAGATCTAGCATATGCTAGGTAGTCCACTACCATATACTGTTTAACTCTCTCTTGTGGTATTGTTTTCTATTACAGGTAGTCCTTCCCAGCCAAAAAGGAGTTCACACAATCGACCAAGATCAGAAGTCTACATGTGCGCATTCCACCTTCTACCCATCACCAAACAACAGGTAAACCTCCTACACCCTTATCTGTTTCAGTCTCTGATTGTACATAAAAAGGATCAAAACATTTTGGCACGCCCGGTGGGACCCATCTAGGGTTCCTTGCATTTTGTTCATTCTTAGGAAAAATTTGTATGTCTATTTCCCTTTCTAAAAGGCTTTCACATTAATCTCCTTCTCTAGAATCTTCTTCTTCTTCTATTGTCTAAAAGAAATCGTGTTTTGGTGCTTTAAAACAAACATTTCTTTCCTTTCATTAGTATCACATTAGTGAAAGAGCATCCCTTCTCCTGTTCATCAGTTGTGACATAGAATATCACTAAGGAGTTGGTAGATCCTTTGGGTTTTGAATAGTTGTTTTATAGTTTCGAAGATGAAGAAGCATCATTTGATTTGAACATGATGTTCTTGTTATGAAGATTAATTTTTCTCTTCGATAGCATGAATTTCCAATTTCCATGCCATGGTGAATTCCTTTTCAAAATTGTGAAATGTATTCACCGCAACGTTGGTGAGATGTATCTAGCGCAAGCCTGAGTAAACAACTCTATGATTTTTGTTTGGGGTAATTGAAATGTGAACTGGTTAATAAGGCTATCCTAGTGAGTTACAAAGTCAGTGATAGACTCATCTTTGTATCGTCATGTGGAATAAATACCAATCATGGTGACCTTCTTAATGATGTTGATTGAGAAGTGATCTAAAAGGCTTGGGCTACTTGATTAAACTAGTAGATGGAGTGTCTAGGTAGCCCAATGTATCACCACTACGGTCCTATCACCGACATTGGGAAGGTCCGTAGGAGTAAAGTGTCATCATGGGCGATTAGGTAACACCCATATTTTAAAACCACAAATGATGATGTGGGTCTTCTTTACTATTGAAATGATTGAATTTTGGCATTTCCCAAGGTATGTGCGAATAGGGATGGATGGATGAATGAGCTCATTAGAGATTTCATTGTAGGTGAGAGAATTATGTGAGCCGGAAACCAATGCTTCTAGTGTCTACATTCTTTCCATCATTAATTTGATGAGGTCATTGATAGGTTTTGATGGAAGGGCTCCTCCTATGGCATAAGGGGGATGATATTGAACATGTGATGTTGGTGGCATTTTAGTGTATGGTGATGTTGAATAGGGAGTTTGAAAATAGGGGACTGACATAGAGGGCATATATCTAGAATGGGTGGCAGATGAGATAGGAGGTTGTTGATAGTATGTGTATGTAGGTGGGATGATCGTAGTGACATTAGTAGTGATTGTGGGCTATGATTATGAGATGGAGAGGAAAAGATTCTGAATTTAGTAGGGGTCACCGACACCATGGGGGGTTGTGTCGCAATTGGTATTTGTGAGACAATGGTTGTGGATGGGGTTATGGTGTGGGTGATCAATGAGGGGACAACAGACACGACAGGTGTGACTGATACTACTGATCTAGTGGTCATAGTGGGTATGGGGCCTAGTTTTGAAACTATTGGGGATAAAGCATGTGAAGGTAATGCCACATTAGTAGGAGCTGATGCAGAAGTGGGAATAAGGGAAGGAGAGATGGATACAAGCATGCCATATATCAACTAAACTGAAGAGTCCTGGGTGGAAGAGTGGGAAAGGTAGATTGTAAGGCCACGAGATTCGATCAACGATTCATGCAAATTTCTCATCACCTGCGGGCAATGGTGGTAGGTATTGTTGATCCATGGGTGACAAGAACTAGTAACTAAATTTTAGAAATAGTTAGATGAACAATTTGTATGATGAATTTTTATCAAAGCATAGAGAGTACAGAGACTCACAAGAACTCTAACAATAAAGAAAATGAAAAAAGTGTTCTTTAGGCAATTTAACCCAAAATAACAAAAACCAATGTCGGTTAAGAAAAAAATGATGTCGGTTAGGGGGAACCGATCTTTGGTGGATAAACAGAATCTTTAATTCTTGAGAAAATTGGAAAAATGTAAAAAAATGGATTGTTGTGAATTTGTGTTAGATAATTAATCAACACAAATGTCTGAATACAATGAAGTCTTGACACACTCAGAAGAAGTCAGAATATTCCAACTATGATTGTGGGTGTGCGAGGCAAAAGAATGGAAAAATGGAGAAGTGCATCCTCACACCTCAAAACACACATCAATCAAATGTTAAAAACACGTACTTAATAAGTGATTTTTATTGTGTTGAGCTTATGCTATTTAAAAGGCTGAATTTAGAGTAGAGTTTTTGGTGAGGAAGGATTCCTACAAAGAAGGATATCTAAAAGGAGAGGTTTTAGGTTATGTTATGGTAGGGGTGGGCCATCCTCTAAGATAATGACTCGATAGAAGTAACGAGCTGGGGAGTACCTACCAATCCTCTGATCGTGTGATCACTGACAGGTGTTCCTAGGTAAGATGTTTTTAAAAAGATGTGTATATTTCAATTTTGTGTAGTTTTATACGATAGAGAGAATGTGCTTTCTATGATTCTTTGTGTCAACCATCAGCGGGCATGACTTCCAACATATAGGTTTCCCTCATTTTAATGTGAGCTAAATGTAGCAAATCAGAATGTAATGCAACCAATTTTAATCCCAAATCAAAAAATTACGTTCGATGAAGAAAATGATGAATAGGAGAGGATATGATTTTTCACTAAATGTAGAAAACAAGAAAGAAGAATGATTCTCTTTAAATGTACCAAGAGGAATGTTTCTTTTAGAGAAATTTAAAAAGAAGAGAGGATTACCAAAGGAGAAGATTAATGTGTTAGCCTTTTAAAGGGAAATAAACACACAAATTTCTCCCAGGAATGAAGAAAATGCAATAGAAACCCTAATGGGTCCCACCGGGCGTTCCAAAATGTTTCACCATTTGATTTACTTTATTGAGACGAAACAGATAAAGGTAAAACCCAAGAAGAAATACTTGTTTATGCTGGTCGGTTGAAGGTTGTCACGCGCATTCTAACTTCTCGATCCAATGTTGATTGTGAGAGATTCCTTTTAGTTGGGAGGAACTACCTAAGATAGAAAACAAGACCACAAAAGAGGAGTTAAATAATATATGATAGTGGACTTCCTAGTGTGTGCTAGATTCGGAAGTGTGATACTCCCTAGATGGTTGTCAATCCACTATTTAAAAAAACTTAATGTGAGAAATAAATGAAGTCATATTGTAGTTGTTATGATTTACGTATCTCAATAAGTAAATCTAATATAACAGATAGGCTATAGTTAGATCCGAATGGTGTGTAGGTGTTAGGGTGTTGAACCGGCCGTCGGGGTCGGTTTTGGGTTGTTTGGGTCACTTCGTAAAAGGTAGATTGGATATGTTATTGACATAGGTGTAAAACACAGAGGCCGATGTCGATCTAGTATGACCAGGGATGGTTTAGGAGAGACCGGTGATGGTTAGGGGTAACTAGCGTAAGTACAATACTTGGGTGATGAGTTCAAGAAAAACTTTATTACAAATTCTGGGTGAGGTTAGATAGAGATAAATAAGGGGATGACGAGGTCTATGGGAATGTTGAGAACACTCAAAGAGGTGGAAGGGCCATGATAGGTGATCTAGTAAAAGGGTGGGTGAGGTTTGAGTTTTTTAAAAGTAGACTATGAAGGAATGGGAATATTAATGGAAGAATGATAACAAAAATGATAACAACCATATGGCTAAGATAAGAAGGTAAGTGATCCTTGATAAGATCACTTACCAATGTTGTAGGTCCAATCATTTGTTAGTGGTGATGATCGAGTTGGTGAGGTAGAGCTTGATGCAATAGTGATACTTCCTAGAATGTCACCATGAGTGCAATAATTCTAGATTTGTCCTACTCCCCGGTTGTCAATGTCCGGGTGCATGAAAAGACTTTGGTTCTTCTTACATGCAGCTCTCTTCATGTCTCCTTGATCTCAGAATGTGCCAACCCAAAAAGAATATTTCTAAGGTGAATAAATGGTAACCAATGGAAGTTCCCGGTTGACCGACATTAGTGTAGGGATAACCAAAGGTCGCTTAAGGCGGATTCCCTAGGTTTACTATAAATGGTAGATCTTTCGATTTCTTGGGCTAGGTTCTGCTTATCCTTGCGCATATCAAAACAAAAGCTTCCCTTCTAATGAGAGGGAATATGGTTAGAGAAATATTAGGCATGTGATTTTAGGGTTAGACCAAATCTTAGTTCATTAAGGCAAGTAAGATCGGTTGTTAGTTAATTATGGAAACATGCCAAGAATAGGTCTTGGATGAGATGGCTAAGTGAGGTGTCTAGGTGAGGTGGAGATTTAGCTTGATTAAAATAATTAAGTAATGAATATTTTGAAGATAGATATTAATTTAATTAAGTTAATTAAATAAATTTTAATCTGGGATGGAAGGGACCATGGTTAGGTAAATATGTTTGAGTTGGTTATTCGATGTGGGGCCAAGGGGAGTGTGACCTAATTTTGGTGTCTACAGATGGTCCTATTAGGGACATTGGGAAAGTTCATAGGAATAAAGCATCATCGAGGTGATTAGGTAACACACATGTTTTAACGAATGCAATTGTTTCTACGAGTCTTCTTTACTATTGAATCGATTGAATTTAAGCATTTCCTAATGCACTGTAAGGACGAATGGGAATAGATGGAAACGATAGGTTCATTACAGATTTCATCATATGTTAAAGAATTATGGAAGCCAAAACATATGCTTCTTAGGTATGTATTTTATCCATCATCATATTAATGAGGTCGTTAGTAGGTTGGGATGATTGGGTGCCCCTATAGAAAAAGGTGGTTGATGTTGAATTTACAAAGCAAGTGGTATACTTTGGTGTATGGTGGCACTAAGTATGAGAACTGTATAGGAGGAATAGATGTGGGTGGAACATAGTGAGTATAAGCAATAGATGAGGTCGGGGTTGTTGGTAATATGTGTAAATGGGTGGGATATTCGTAATAACTCTAGTGGCAATCAAGGATAAGGATTGCATGGATACATAGGATGAGGTTTTTGAAAGTGGTGTAACTTTTTGACACGAGGTGGTGGTTGTGATACAATGGGTATATGTGAAATGGTGGGTGTAGATGAAGCTATACTCATAGCGATTGTTAGAGGGACAATCGATGTCATGGGTGCGATCGATGACGTAGATGTTGTAGTTATAGTAGTTATGGGATTTAATTGAGACACCACATGTGATAAATTAGATGATGGTAGCATCGAACTAGTGCTAGCTGACATAGAAGTAGGGGCTAAAGCAAGAGGGATAGATATGGGCATGCCATATATTAACTATCCCGAGGAATCCTAGGTGGAAGAATGAGAAAGGTAGTATTGGAGGGCAATGGGATTCTGGTCAAGGAGTCTCACAAACTCCTCATCATCGGTAGTGATGGGGATAAGTTGAGTTAGATCCATATGTGAAAAAATGGACGGTGGTGATGGAATAGGTGGGAGTGGTTGACAACTAACATGAAACATGAGGGTGTTAGTTTGGATACGAGTCAACACCATGTGAATCAACATAAATTAGGTGAACTGTACTCTATAAATGACACAGGGGACAATAGAGATAGGAAAAAATAAATTTTGAGAGGAAAATTGGATAAATATTTTGATAAAAATCAAGACAGGGTGACCGATGCCAGTTGTAAGAACTGATGTTGGTTAAGGTGTGACCAATGACGGATTCTTGTCAAGCATAATAGTTTCAATAAAAAACAATAGAAATTGGTGACTATTAGACAAGGAGACTATATTGGAGGACTATGATCAGAATATAGAGAGTATGGTGACACACAAAAACCTTTAGATAGAAAAGAAGGTGAGATGAGTGTTCTCTGGATAAACAGACCCAATAGAAAAAGGAGCTGACGCTAGTTTGGTAAACCAATGTCGGTTAGATGTAAACAGATGATGGTCTTGCACACCGATGCCGTTCTTATGAAATCTAAAGAATTAAGAAAAATAATGTGTTCTGAATTTAAATTGTATGAAAAATCAACCCAGAAGCCTTGGGTATGATAGGATGATGCCCTAACACACTCAGAGAAAGTCAAAATACTCCAACTATGATGGCAGAGTGTGAAAGGAAAAATAAATATGAAGAAAACGTATCCTCTCACCTCAAAATGTAAGTCAAGCATAAAGCTATGAAAACACGTAGTCCTAAAAGTGAATTTTATATTTTTTGTAGCTTATGTTATTTATGACTGACATGTGAATTCAAAATAGATTTTTGGTTGGGAAGGCGTCCTATGAAAAAGGAAATCTAGAGGGTGAGGTTTCAGGTTATGTTATGGTGGGGGTCCTTCCTCTGATGGGGTACTAGAAAGAGATAACTAGCTAGGGATTACCTATCAATCCTCTAATCGTGTGATCATTGACAGACATTCCTAGGTAAGATGTCATTTAAGAAGGTGTGTATATTCAAATTTTTGTGCATTTTGGCAAGAGAAAGAGAGAGAAGCAAGTGCTTTCTACGATTCAATTATTTGAACCATCACCGCACATGACTTTTAGCATAAAGGTTGCCCTCATTTTTATGTGATCCGTAATGCACAAAATCAGAATGTAATGCAAGTGTTTTAATACCCAAATCAAAATATGATATTCAATGTAGCAAATGATGAACAAGAAGAGGGATGATTTTTCACTAATGCAATGCAAGAAAGAAGAAGTGGTTCATTTTAAGCCCCAAATGACAAATTTCATTTAGAAAATTAGAAGAAAGAAATATTACCAGGGAGAAGATTAAATGTGTAATTTTTGAAATGAAAGAAACACACAAAAACATTTTCCCTATATGAAGAAAATTCAATGAACCCAAGAGAGGGTCCCACCGGCATGCCAAAATATTTCACTGTTTTCTTTAAGTTTTTGGAAAACAGATAAGGGTGTAGGCCAAGGAGGAATACTTGTTGTGACAGTTGGTTTGAAGGTTGTGCACATGTTCTGACATCTCAATCCAATGTTGACTGTGAGATCTTCCTTTTGGCTAGGAGGAACTACTTGAAATACACAACAAGACCACAAAAAGAGGATTAAATAATATATGTCAGTGGGTTGCCTAGCGTGTGCTAGATCTAGGAAGTGTGATACTTCCTTGGTGGCAGTCAACCCAATGTTAAATACAATTTAATGTAAGAAACAATGTAACTAAATAGAATCCTACTGTGTTTTATATGATTTAGGTATCTCATCCAAATGAAATAAGCTAGTCTAACATAACAGGCTAGGTTATGATTAGATCTGGAGATGGGGTAGTTGGTCAGGGTTCTAGTATTGGTTAGGGTTGGTTTCTGGGACAATTAGGTTATTTGGGTGAAGATTCGTAGATTCTATTATTTATAGGATGGAAAAAATGTAGAGACTGGTATAGGTCAGATAAAATTGATGATGGTTTAGAGAGAATTGACGACAATCATAGGTACCCGGTGTTGGTACGGTCGGGATGATAGGAACTCAATAAGACCTAATTGTGGAAATTGATTTGAGGTTAGACAGAGATAAAAAGGGGAATGGTGAGGTCTATGGGGATCTTAGGAACACTCAAAGATGTATAAAAGTCATGTATAGATGATCAAATGGTATGGTGGTGAAAGGTTGAGTTTGCATGTAACGCTCAAAATTACAAGAGCTGAAAAATGAGGATTCTTTTAAACATATAAACATAATAAAAAATTACAGGATGCAATCGTACATATTTATTTAATAAAATTCATTAATCAATTTTTCTCTTTTGATCTATCTGATAACATCCATGTAAGCCATGTATAGTTGAGAAGGGTGTATCCAAATCTCCACGATCTCCCTTCATCACTACTTTGAGTGACAATACTTACTAGCATTTTGGCTCAACCTTTTAAAGGTCATGGGAACTATGTGAAAGTCCTTAGGTCTACCACGAAGCTAGTTTCCCGACTTGTATTCTAGTATCTCGACCATTTTCTACCTCATGTTCAGTATTTTAACTTCCCATGATCAAGTTACAAATATATTTTTTTAAATTGAGGACTAGGTGATCAGAAAATGCATAACCATCAATGCATTACTTTGGCCAAAGTTATCCACCATGCAAGTTATGGATAAACTCAAGACAACACACTAGTCTTATGAGTTTTAAGTCTTCTACCACCTCACAAATTTCCCTTTCACAGTTATCTAGATCTTTATAGTTTGTTTTTATTTTATTTCCAATTAAACATATGTTGCAAGAGTTTATATTGAGATAGATGCCAAAGGCCAACTAGGATCTTTATAAGATAAGTCTAATGGATATTTTCATCTATTTACCATCCCATTTAGTCTCTTTTTTTCTGATGTTTGATTCTTTAACCTTAAATTACCTTTTACAATGATACTCTTCCATTCTCTATACAATAGGATTTACAATCTTATCATATTAATACCAAGTTTACTAAAAGGACGAATTAAATATATATTAAAACATGTATATTTAATTATTGCTTTGATTAGCTATGACACTAAATAGCTTATTTAATTTAGAAATTAAAGGAAATTGATTGTTACAATAATTGCCCAATTATCGGCTTCATACATTGATAACTATCAAATAAATGTATTCAACAATTTGTGATAAGTAAGATTTCACAACTCATGTATTCATCATTTATTCATATTGAGATATTATTACACACAAATTAATCATCTCTTTATTAAAATCATATATTACATATGTCGTTAAGGAGAAATATATAACCGGTATAATAATTCTCACATAGTGAGGTTTGAATATTTACAATGGGTCCAAGATCCCAATAATTTGGCCAATAAATCAAGGATATCATCCTTTCACCAAGTGAAATCCAAGTATCTCATTTATATCCATGCTATGGTAAAACTTCGCAAGACATGATTTTCCACACATCTGAATGTAACGGCTAATGGTCCTACAAGACTGGAGTAGTGGTATGATGTCAATTCAAAATGAATTGGCATGAATATTAACTCCATTTTTAATGTAATTAATTAATAAAATATGAAAGGATATACATGTTGTTTTATCAACAAGCACATGGTAATACAACTGAAAATGTATTACTACCTAGTTTCTATAAAGATACAACTATGGATGCACACAAATAGAACAACCAATTTTTATTTCAGCCATCATGTTTCCCTCTAATCATAAAGGTAACTACATCCGTATTCCAGCTTCAATCAATAACCATTTGACATTTAAAATTTCTACATAACTTCGTAAAAACAATATGATTAAGAAGAGTATTTTTTTCAGTCAATGAACAACTCTACAAATTAGCACAAATATTACCATATTTACATCAATTTAACATGTTCTATCTGGTAAAAAACAGCCCAACCAACAATATAGTAGTTCCACGGTTACATAATTTAAACATATTCTTTTTATTAAAATAACAATTAATAATTTCTTTCATAAGATATCATTATTTTAAACCCAATCATGCCTCCAATTACTCCTTGGTGCATCTCAGTCAAGTTGTCCTGGCTTTCATGCCCTTACCAAAACAAGCAATTTCTTTTTCATAGTCTTACAAGAATCCAAGTCATATTGCCAGGCTGGAAGTTACAGCTAAATGCCATTTTTTTAATTATTCACACATAACAAGACACCCTCATTTATACATGAACTGATTTAGTGGTCCATAATAATAAAATTTCTAGAAAATGCAGCCCCATGTAAGAGCTTTGACACCCATAAATTATCATTCAAAATATCTCAATAAATTAACAATTAGACCTGCATATAACAACCAAGAAGGAAAATACAAAACGTCAACCAATTACATACCCATGTTCATTGGGTTACCCAAATCGATTCCTTTATGCAAATTGATTTGTATACCCAAATTGATTTGTTTATTAAAAACACGACCAAATTTCAGTTTAACAAAATGAAAACCCACAAGCACAAATTGATTTTAAACACACAAATTCACAAAACATTTTCCTTCTTCCTGTACATGAAAAACCCAACTCTTTTCCTTTTAGGTATAATTTATTATAATGCGAGAAGGAATTTTTAACCTTTCTTTTACTTTATTTTTGCTGATCAAAACCCAAAACCCCATCTACATATTTTTCTGGGTTAGGTTAAAACCACACAAAGAAAACTAAAAAGAATATAGAATCCATCAATTTCCTTTTCATACTTCATCTCCAAACAATTAAATAAAAATATGTCCACAATTTCCTTGATTGCCATTAAAAATAGAATGTGTATTTCCTCTTTTTTACAAATAATGCAACAGAGAAAGGAGAAGATATTCATGCTTGAAGTAAACCCAGAATCGACAACCTTCTACTCTTCCCACTCTAACAAGTTGAATCCTTATTTCCTCCAAAACTCACATAGGTATTCCAGAAGGGAGAATGAAAATAGACGAAGGAAAAATAATAGAAAAATATAATGAAAGAACTATAGTTGGGCAACATATTGAAGAATTTTTGGGCTTCCCAATGCTGGTACGTGTTTTAGTGCATGCCACACACTTGTGCCATGTGAAGGTGTTTCACTTTATGAAACCCATAAATTTCAATAACTAAATAAAAATTTTGGCTTACATTCCAAATCCCTCTAATAATATATATATATCTATATATATATATATATATATATATATACTAATTAATATTTCATAATTTTTTTTTTACTTTAGTTGTTACCCAACTTAATGGTTAAGTTAAAATTAACCTTCATAATACAAGTCCACATATTTCCAACAATATATTACCATAAAAATTAGTTGAATTTCTAGGTTTATATAAAACATTCCAATATGAAAATCACTAAGTTCGTAAATAATAATTCAAATATTCTCATAAAGCTAGTTTGTTATAGCATTTTCATATAAAATAGAGACAATTATCATTGCGGTCATGCAAAATTTGAAAAAAATAGATGACCAAACGGATTAAAATAAAGTAACTGGAATACAAATAACTGAAAGATTCATTATCGTGTATGAATCATTTTACCTATGATTAAGGCCTAATCATGTTTTAGGAAGGATCATCAAAGTGGGTGTGGGGTTATTCATTCCGCAGTGTCATGCCACATAACAAAAGCTATGGGTCATGATACGATGAACCAAATAAATTTTACACCCAATGATGATCTTGTCTAATCCTATTTAGAATTAACCCTAGTTAATTTAACTTACAAGAAATTTTGGGATGTTACATTGCAGGAAAGCGAATGGTGGAAGAATGAAGATGCTAATAGAAAATGATAACAGAGATGACAAAAAACTTTAAAGAAAAACAAGGATGAAATGAAACATGTGATAAACACACTTACTAATGTTGCAGATTAAATGGTTGGGTGGTGGTGATGATCAATCAAAGTGGGATAGAGCTTAGTGTTGTGGTGGTGCTTCCTGGAATTCTACCATGAGAGCGATCCATGTGGATCTATCTTGATGCTGGCTATGGATTCTTGGATGTGTGAAAGATCTTTGGTTCTTTCATGCATGTAGATCTCATTTTGCTCCAAAATTTGAGAATGTGGCCAACCTCCCAAACAAGGTTACCAAAATGATTATATGGTATCCAACAATGGTTCCTAGTTGGCCGGGTTGGTTTTAGGATGACCGGCATTGGTTAAGGAGAGATTCCCTAGGTTGAATAAAAATGATAGATCTTGTAATCATTTGGGCCACATCTTTTTGTTTATTGCGGATAAAAATGGATGTTATCTTTTAATGAGTGGGAATGTGGTTAGAGGAATAATAGGTATTGATTTTTAGGGTTGAACTAAATCTTAGTTAGTTATGGTGAGTAGATAGATACTAAAAATAGGTTTATAATGAGGTTTCTAGGTGATGTGGTGGGGTGAGGTGTCTAGGCAAGATGGAAATTTTTTTTAATTAAGATAATTAAGTAATGAATAAAGTGAGGATGAGTATTAATTTAATTAAAGTGATTAAATTAATATTAATGTGTGATGTAAGGGTCATGGTTAGGTAAAAGTGTTTAAGTTAGCTATTTGAAAGGGGACCAAGGGGAGTGTGACCCAATTTTGGTGTCTACATTAGGGATAGATGTCCCTACCTATGTAGAGTATAGAGCATAACATGCCTCGAGTGAGAGGACCAGGTCTCGCACTCACAGTTTGGAGAGTACAGGGAGCCCGCAAGCCCCAAGATAGGGTCAGGACGAGGCCATTAGTGCACTGAGGTGAGCTCTAGGTGAGGTACGAGTAGAGGTCAAGTCGAGGCCTATGGAGGGTGGTGAGATGTTAGCGGGACGCCACGTGGGAGTGGAGGAGGAAGAGGAGATAGGTGAGATAGGCATGGAGGATATCCGACGGGGGGATGCTTGATAGTTACGCATACTTCCATTTTTGTGTATTATTGGTATATACTGGCATACGTGTCAAAGAGAGTGAGGTTGTATACGATATTTTTGATATTTTTCATTATATACCATCCTACGTGCTGAAGATGGTGAAGATGTATCTAATCAATTTGAGATATTTTTATTTATTTGTATCTGTGTACATTTGTATGTATACACAAACTTTCTCATTTATATAGATGATGTTATTTATAGTATGGAGGGTGTACTTGTTTTAATTTCTTTTATTATGCGTGTACGTGATGGAGACTAGGTGAATTAGGCATAATTGAGCTAAGGTCGTGTAGGCATGGATAAGTTAGGTCAATTAGGCATGATGGAGTTAGGTCATAGGCATGATGGAGTCAAGTTATAGGCATGGTGGAGTCAGGTCATAGGCATGATGGAGTCAGGTCATAGGCATGATGGATTCAGGTCATAGGCATGATGGAGTTAGGTCATAGGCATGATGGAGATAAATGATGATGTATATGCATGTTATGGTTTAAGTTTCCCAATATTTGTTATAGTGGAAATGTGAAAATGATAAATGAACAATGTGATGATGGGGTAAAAATGTTCATCAATTGTTGCTTGTTTGGTTTAATTTCCAATTTTTGATATAAAATGGAAATGAAACTAAGGTAGGATGTGAATAGGTAAATAAAAGGAAAATAAATTAGGGTTAAGAGTGGCAAAGCTAACCTTTAAGGGAACCATGCCCTCGAAGTGTTACCTACATAACCTCGAAAAAAGGGGCCTCAAGCCGATGTAGTTATCCCATAAGCTAGGGAAGAATATGATGAATTAGGGGGATGGGTGGTGAATTTTTAGGCATGGTTGAGTTTAGGTCATAGGCATGATGGATTCAGGTTATAGGCATGGTTGAATGTAGGTCATAGGCATGATTGAGTTGTTTTAAATATAGGTGTTGATGATCTGGTCCTGTATATGATAATCAATAAGTAATGAGGAAGGTGAATGGTAAGAGGTGGAAAAGAGTTGCTTAATTGATAAGAACCCTAATGAGTTTACCATACCCTAGATGGGCTTATGAACATAAGACCCTAAAGGCCATACATAATGGACTATTCTAAGGGTGAAGAAAGTCACATGATCATGAAATGTCATGGTTACAAAAATTCCCTTGAGTAGAGAGGAAATTATGATGAAAATGAAATGAGGTGAGAGTGGGTGGGTTAGCATAACTTAGTGTACGACAACATGTTTTTTTAGCAAGAGACCCAGGATATAAAATAGGCAAGTTGATGATGAAAATTTCATCATTTTTTTAATTTTTTAATTTTTTGAGTTTTCATCATCGACTTGCATATTTTATATCCTTGAGGTCTTCATGAAGCTGATTGATGTGGAAAGCTTCTAAAAAATTATTACATTTTTACAATGAATTTATATAGTTTTCCTTCAAGGAGAAGTTTATTTATAGTGGAATAATAGAGTGAAGAGATGTCCCTTTTTAAGGGAGTCATCTTTTTCTATAAGTTTTACTCAAGGAGTTGAATCCCTTTTTCTTTTTGGACGTTTAAGTCATGGACAAGACTATATAGGAAGATTAGGTTTTTGTTTCGAAGATAGGCCATACCACACATAAGTTAATTATTAAAGATGTGGATTCAAGTGATGAACAACCATGGGATTCCATATTTAAAAAGACAAAAAGTATCCATGAGAATCATGTTATGAGTAGAGCCGTGCTACACATATTGAAGAGGATGTTGAAAGGTGACGGGTAGTCAGATGATTCTTTTTTAGTTGTGGATCTTCAAAAATGGGTAATATGGAAGGTGAACAACACTTAAGGGAAGAAAAGGCATTAAGAGGATCCAGTTCGGGTTTACATTTGAGTGAAGAAAAATGATAAGAACATGATCCATAGGCATGGGTGATGATATAGGGTCCAAGCCAATCGGAGAAAAATTTCCCCGTTTACTTTTCTCTTCTTTGGTTACATGTTGATTTTCCTTCGAGATGAGTTCACCGACCTGAAAGGTTCATGGAAAATTTAGTTATAGGCACATTTGATATGCTTTTTGTAGATTTGGATATGGTTAAGAGAATTAAGATTGTGTTCATCTAATAAATCATGTTGTGCCAAACGGTCCTGGTGAAAGTCATCATCGTTGAGCATTACTTGTAGTGAGATGCGGAGAGATGGAATCTGGAATTTGATAGGTAAGACATCCTCAATACCATAGACTAGAGAAAAGTGTGGCAAAATTCAAAGTGTGAATACTAGTGCGATAAGCCCATAAGGAAAAAGGAATGTGTGAATGCCAATCCTTGCTAGTATCATCAACTACTTTCATTATAATTTTTTTAAGGTTTTATTGGTTGATTCTACTTGGTCATTGGTTTGAAGGTAATAAGGTGATGAGAAACTGAGTTGGATGCCAAAAGCGTTTCATAAATTATGTAGGGTTTTATTTTTAAATTGCTTTCTGTTATCAATGATGAGGTGGTGAGGAACACCAAAGCGACAAATGATGTGATGGTTGATGAATTCACATATTTTCTTAGATTTTGTAGAAATGAGGGGAATGGCTTCTACCCATTTAGTATAATATTTAGTAGTGGTTATAATCCATTGGTGGCATTGTGAAGAATGGGGATTGATCTCATTGACAAGATATAAACCCTTTGAGAGAAAGGCCAAAGGTCTCGTGTGACCTACAAGGCATGACTAGATGTGTGATGAAGATTATCATGTTGTTGGAATTTCACACAATGTTTGACATAGTCACAAAAATCATGGTTTAAGGTTGGCCAATAATAGCCAAGGTAAAGAATGTGTTTTGGGACAGCTAAAGCACTAAAGTGACCTCCAAAAATTCCATCATGAACTTCCTTGATGGTGTGGGGAATTTCAGAACTTGTAATTCATCGTAAGTTAATACCATCAAAGCCACGCTTATAAAGGAGACCACCCATGATGACATAATGAGAGAGACTTTTAAGAAAGGCACATTGTCCATTATGAGTGAGATTAGAGGGTATACTTGAAAGGGAAATATAGTCTAAAAATTATGTATGCCTAGGGTCACGTGGGCTAGGTGTAATGGTTCTGAAGGAGTAGACCTCACGAGGTAAATAAGAGGTTGATTATAGCATTTTTGTTGTGACAGATATTTTAGAGTTAGTGAGCGAAGTGGGTATCCGAGAAGTAAAGCAGGCCATGGTATCCACAAACTTATTGGTAGAACGTGGGGTGGTTTGAAGTTCATAATGGTAAAAGGTTGTAAAAATTATATCTACGTGATGTTTATACTTTTGAAGGATCTCATTACGACACTGGTATATACCATTTACTTTGTTTACAATCAGCTAGGAATCACCAAAGATATTGATTTTCTTAACATCTAAGGAATAACAAACCTAGAGACCTAATACGAGTTCTTCTTATTCGGAAATATTGTTTGTATAATGAAAATATAGTTTGAAATACAAAGACATAGGTTCCCCCTCAAGAGGGATGAGGATAACAAAACCACACCTCCACACTAACACTTAGAGCCATCGAAGAAGAGTTCATTTGGTAAGCGGGTTCATTTAGGGAGAGGATAATAATGGATTCATCTGGGAAATAGAAGTTAGAGGGTTGATTCTAGGAAAGAGGCATGTCTTCTACTTGGTCAGCGATAGCTTGGCCCTTGATGGACCTTTCATCAATGAATTTGAGGTTGAGCTCTGAAAGAAGCATAAGTCAATGTGTATTATGTTGATGTTGATAGTGTTTAGCATACATATAGTGTAAGGGGTCAGTATTGGTAACAACAAAGGTTTTTTGGTTGAGGAGGTAATGGTAGAGTTTGGTGGCGAAAAAAACTAAGGCTAAAGAAGACTTTTTCTACATGGGTGTATCTAGATTCGTAGTCCATAAGTGCACGGATTGTAATAAAATAATTGCTCTTTGTGTTGCTCGTCATGATGAGTGAGCATGGAACCTAAAGAATGGTCAATGGCAGAAATATATAGGTAAAAGGTTGGTCATCCTTAGGAGGAATGAGAACTTGAGGTTGAAGAAGGTATTGTTTTAAGGCTTTGAAGGATTTATGGTATTCACCATCCCATTTGAATGAAACTTCATTCTTGAGAAGATGATGAAATGGTTAACAATGGTCGAATGCTATGAGATAAAATGAAAATGGATTACAACTTACCTTGTAGGCTTCAAAGTTGATAGAGATTAGTAGCAGGATACATTTCTAGAATAAACTTTAATTTTGTAGGATCAACTTCTACACCATGCAAAGATAAGATGAAACCAAGTATTTTACCTAAAATTAACGTAAAGATGCACTTCTTTAGTTAAAGATGAACACAATACATCATGAGGGGGTAAAAGATGACCTTAAGGATGGTCAAGTGTTTGGCTCAATGTTTGGATTTGGTAAGAAGATCATCTACGTAATCTTCCAATATGTGATGCATGATGTCATGAAAGATGTAAGTCTTAGCTCATTGGTAAGTAAGCGCCAACATTTTTAAGTCCAAAAGGCATGATTCGATAATAGAAGGTCCCCAAGAGGTGATGAAGGTATTCTTTTTTTGATCTTCTAGAGTAATTAATATTTGATTGTAACCTAAGAAATCATCCATGAGTGGTAGAATTTCATGGCTAGCAGGTGAGATCAACTAGTTTGTCAATTCCTAGTAGGGTAAAATCATCTTTTAGAAAATCTAGGTCAAGGTCATGGAAGTTTGTGCAAATGAAAAGTCCCCTATCACCTTTTGATAGGAATGATGTTAGAAATTCATTAGGGATAGTCAATGGGTAGGATGAAGGAAAATGAGAGAAGGTGTTAAAGCTCTTCTTTGACCAGAAGAGCGATAAGAGGATGCATTTTCTGCAACTTTTGTTTGATGGGTTTGGCATCAGGAATGGTTACGATATTGTGGACCATGATTTTATGGTCAATATAAGGCATATCATCATAGGACTAGGAAAAATCATTGTTATGGTCCTGAAGGAAAGAGGAAAAAGCTTCTTGTTTGGTAGCATCTAAAGATGGGCCTATCTTTAGAATATGAGGGTCATCTTGAGTATGAATGTTGATTTTACAATCAATTCATTCAACATGGTTTGTGTCTTAGATGGTATCGACCAGTGAATATAAGAGTCTTCCACACCAAATTAGGTAAGGATGGACTCATCATCCCGACATTGAATGAGATTAATAAAAGGTTTATTGACATCGATCATGTTAGGATATAGGAATGGGAGAGAAGAGGTAGCCTCACCATCACATTCATAGGTTAGAGGCCCCAAGGAAATTTTGTTTATGAAAAAAACTAGGAGGAATAGATTCGAGATCTATGGCCTCCATGGGTGAAAATGGTGATGTGGGTGAATGAGGTGGAGAAGGTTTGTCTTCCTCAATGAGGTCGACGTGAGCCTTCATTGGGGGTGTGCACCAAAGTCAATGTCACTATGTTCATTGTGTTTACGGGTGGTACAAGAGATGATGGTAGGGTGGCCTTGTTCATAAAAACCGAAGCCAAAGCCTTTCCATTTGCAACAGTGGAGGAAACTATGGTTAGTAAGAGAGTCTAAGACAGATGAAAATAGTCATGTATGGGATGGCGAGTTTGGGTGAATAAGTCTAAATATCAAGTCCAACATACATTAGATTAGTGCAAAGGTGGGAAGGACCATAAGGAAAAACCTTTCCTATGTGGTATTCATAACTAGGGTGTTGACACAGGTTCCCATACTCTTGCGGGGTGAGGAATGAGTTGATATTGTATAGGCGGTACTCTCCCAGAGTGAGGCATTGAAAAACAACTTCTAAGGGATTAATAGTCGATATGTAGGTAACGGGATAGAAAACTCATAAGATGTTTGGGATGTAGATGAGTCAGTTGTAGAGGTTACGACGGTAGTAGGAATAACAGGGTTAGATGTGGGAGAGGAGGTGATAGCCTTGGTGGATGGGCTTATGGGTGAAGGTGAAATGGGGTAGTGATAGATGCCCTGACTAGTATAAGTACATCATCAGATCGGTACATCATGTTACAGGTCTTGAATGGCGATGGGTCGGTGGTGATGGTGTAATTACATCCTTCATGCTCAAATTTCACACAAAGGTGTAAAGTTGAAGGGACACAACCCATGACATGAATCTAGGTCTGTCAAATAATAGGTTATATTGGAACTCCCTCTATAAAGATGTAGAATAGTTCGGGACAATGTGAGGGCCTACGTGAACATGAAGGATAATAGTTCCAAGGGTGGAGGTGATGGCGTTGTTAAAGGAGCATAGCATAACTGGGTTATTATGCATATAGTTATAAGGAATACACATTTGATTATATACGTGGGAGGAGATGATGTTAATGCTAGCACCACCATCAATCATGACGTGTCATACATGTATGTTATTGATATAGACAGAAATAAATAGGTCAGGATCATGGTCATTTTACTTTAGAGGTACAATCTCCTTTTCTCGAGAAGTTGCGGTGGCAATGTGAGGAGGGGTCATGGGGGTAGAAGGAGGAGCTGATTTTGTTAGTGGTGCCACATGGTGAGGGGTGATAATTGAGGCCATTGGTGTGGGGTCATTTTATAGAACTTCAATGGATTATAAAACCTCGATAAGAGCTTTTCTATTGGATTCAAGTCTTGACAAGATCATAGAAAGAAATCTTTATAGGAGACTAATGTAATTGTTTTATCATTACATGATGGGTGACCCCATCAGATATAGGGTATGTAGGTCCGCGGATGGTGAATTTGGGTTTTTTTTATGGGCTAGTTGCTTTTTCTTTTCCTTTGTCTTTCGAGTGTGGGTAGAACGTGAACCATGTTAATCGAGGAGGTGGATGGAGAGGATGTTCCATGAAAGGTGTAATGGCATCGGGGAAACAATCCTAGCATTAGATAAGAGCCTTGTGAAATGAATAGGGTGCATTGACATTTGGGTGGTGGTTTTTCCAACTCTCTAATACCGACCAAGTTGATATCATATTTTGGAGGTTGGAAAAATGGTTGTGGGGGTGGAGATATTGATCAATGAAAGGGTAAAGGAAAATGATGTATGGTGACAGGATAATAGTTGAGCATGGTCCTAATCAAGAAGGTCATCATCTTTGAAATTTTTTTAGGAGGACAAAGTTGAAGAAGAATGGTCTTCAAAGCCTTATAATTTTCAGAATCATGTCTTGGCACACAATGATAGGCACAAATCTTAGTCTCATCAAAACCTTTTTCTTTGGGTTTGAGAGGATCGTAAGGTCGTAGTGGTGGTAATATCATAATAGAAGTCTCTAAGAGATTGGTTAATTTTTTTGTGTAGGACCCTGCTAATGGATCACAATGGGAGGTGAGAGTGGGTTTGGGTATAGGTGTGGCTGATTGTGAAGGAATGGGCTTTACAAGAGGGGGAATGGGTTGGTCTACTATATTGGTATGTGGAGTGGTCTTAGGTCTTGTTGGCATCTATTTTGGTAAAGGTGGGGCAGAAGAGCTGGTGATGCTAGGTTTGGTTGGCTTGAATACCTTAGTGGAGGGTAGCGAATTCTTAGCTTTGAGTTGCACCTTCTTGGGTAAAGGTGACATAGGAGTATGGGATGAAGAAGGAAAACAGATGGTGGAAGAGGATGGGTTACCCATGGCACAACCAAGTTGTGGTGGAGGTGGTTGTTAGAGGTTGGGTAGGTAATATTAGTTGAATTCTTATAGGCAAGGTTGGGGTTATGGTAATCGGCGGAGGTATAGGTGGCAAGAAGTGCATGGGTAAGGGTGAGGGAGCCTAGTTTTTGGGTGAATGAGGTGTAATCTGTTGGTTTCAAACGTAGCACCCCCGGGACTCTGTAACACGATCGGTTGAGAATATCAGTGTGATTGCACAACATGGAGCTTTTCCCAAGTGTGGGACCTTGCGAAATCGGAAAAGCTCTCCGGATGAAGGCCGGCTCCTATTCCTCTATTCAGATGCACGAATAAACGCAGAGGGTTTACCAAAAACCTAATCTAACTTGCCAAGGAGACAGGGTAGAGAATGCATAAAAATAAACCTAAACTACGGAGGTGATGCACCGAGGAATGTTGGACACCCGTTTTGCAAAGTTAAACACAGACCACATAAATGCAATATAACACCATGCACAGGTAGCCAAAATGCAATAAGAGATCAAAAATGACAGCAATGAATATATGAGAGGGTTTAGAATCAATCACAGACATACATATATTGCTCAAGGATCGATTCAATACATCAAAAGGGGCTAAGAGGCAAAAACAAGCATTACAATCCATATGGGAGGCTTGAAAACTCCACAAATTCTCTCAAGCAAAGAGAGAAGGGAGGGCAAAACAAAAATGCCCAACCATTTTTTTTTAAAGCCTCTCCTTACCATTTATACAAGAAAATTGAGGGAGAAGAGAAGAATTCGAGCTCCCCCAACTACCTCCAAGACTGCACCTAACTCATCCCATAATGGCGGTAGGTGGGATCCCCAACAACTCAAAACATGGCGAACTATATTTTTACATTTTTAAGAACTTTTCCCACCCAATTAAAGATATCTAGTCGTAGTTGGGTAGAGGACACCGAGAGCTTTCCGAAAAGTCCAACCTTGTGTGAATCCGAGCTCCCTGTGAAAAGTTATGGCGATCTGAATATTTCCCGCGTCAGGGTCTTCTGCCTGTCGGGTTCGGGGTTCTCCTCTACATTTGCATCGGGTTTGGAGGATGCCTCGACATGTTTTTGCCCCATGCTTCTGCACCATGTTTCTCCACCTCCGAAACCCGCTTTCCCTTTGCGTCAGGTTTTCCAACCTCGCGACATGTTCTTTTTTTTTCCGGGTTTATCCGCCTCCGACATCCGACTGCTTCGCGCCATGTTTCTCCGCCTCCGAAACCCACTTTCCCTTTGCAGTCGGGTTTTCCAACCCTTGCGACATGTTCTTTGCTGTCGGGTTTATCCGCCCCTCCGACATGCTTCTGCGCCATGTTTCTCCGCCTCCGAAACCCGCTTTCGCCATGTTTCTCCTCCGAAACCCGATTTGCTTGTTTATCTATATTTACCCGGGGGTAAATATATACAACAATTTGGCGACTCACGGGGTTACCTGCCTGCTAGGTAGAAGATCAATGGCCTTTTAGCGATCCATTGGGCATGGAGTCATAAGCAACCCTGAAACCAACCTGATACCGCAACTCCTTCTCCGAGAACACGCTGAACTGTAGAAAACCAACCCAGGAGCAACAAAACCTATGCCAAAGCACTTAGGGAAACTGAAACCTAACTACAACAAGACAATGTGCATACGCACTTAGGGAATTGAAAACTAGGCTAATATTTACAAGGGTAGAACTTTTCTTTTTCAGTAGCAATGTTTAAGATAGATTCCGTTGACCGGAATCGGAGTTCTTCTCCGTCCAATGTAGACAATTGGAAGGCATTGCTATTCTTACATTCCATGACCATGTAGGGGCCACTCCAAATGGCATCAAACTTGGAATGCCTTCCCGGTTTTGCCCGATCTGCATCCCATTTCAGAACTAAGTCCCCTTCCGAGAAGGTCCTTGCTCTTGCTTTCTTATCAAACCATCTTTTCACTAAGGCCTGATCTTTCTCAATTGTTTGAACTGCATGTTCTCTAATTTCTTCCAATTCCATCAACTCTGCATACCTAGCCTCCATTGGTTCGAACTCAGCCAACTCCAATTGCTTCATGAACTCCAATGCAGTGGCTTCTAATGATATAGGCAATACACGCTCTCTTTTCCATAGACCAACTTGTAAGGGGAATTACCTGTAGACCTCTTTGGTGTTATTCTATCAGCCCATAATGCTGATTTTAGCCTGGTATGCCATGTTCTTTGATTTTCATCCAAAGTCCTCCTGATGATTCTTAGCAAATTTTTGTTCGTGGACTCTGCCTGTCCATTACCCTGCGGGTAATAATTTGAAGAGGTGCTCAAATAGATTCCATTCTTGATAGCCCATTCTATAATCCTGGAACCTATGAATGCCAATGCATTATCTGATATGATAGTGGCCGGCACACCAAACCTGGTCACTATTCCTTCATAAAATTCTAGTATATTAGACTCGTTTGCCTCTTTGAGCGCTACTGCTTCAGTCCACTTGGTGAAATAGTCCGTTGCCGTGAGAATCCACTTGTGGCCTTGGCTTGAGTTTGGGTTGATGACCCCGATGAAATCCAATCCCCATTGCATAAATGGTTGGTCAACCAAGATTGGGTGCAATGGAAGCGCTGCTAGTTTTTCTTTGCCTGTGAAGAGTGCACATTTCTTACACTTTCTTATCCATGTATAGCAGCTATCAACACCATGGGCCAATAATACCCTGCCTTCATTATCTTGAGAGCTGTTACTCGTGGGGCAAAATGTCCACCAGAATCTTCCATCGTGAAAATCTCGTAACACCCTCTCAATTTGACTTGTCCCAATGCACCTCAATAGAACTCCATTGATGTCTTTCTGAACAAAACACCATCAACAAGCACATATGGAATGGCTTGTAATCTAAGTATCTCCTCTTTGCTTTGCTCATTTCTGGAGGGCATAGTCCTGTCTGTAGGAAGTGTATCATATTCTGAGTCCAACAAGGAGTAGGCACATCATCATTTTCATGTTCTTGACCATCCTGTAGTACCAAGGTAGTCTCTTTTTCATCACCTACTTCAACTTGTTGACTCAAGGCTAGCTGCTCACATAGTCCCTTTCCACGTACTAGTTTTGTGACCTTGATCTCGATGTCATATTCCATGACACGAGTGATCCATCCTGCACGCTTCTCATTCAGATCCTTGTTTAGAAGGAAGTCCTTGACTCCCGCATGAGAGACCAATAATTGGATCTTGTTGTTTGAGACTAGGTGCTTGAATTTCTTTAAACTCCTGATCACTGCAAGGACATGCTTTTCAATGAAAGAGTACCTAGTTTCGTATTCCTCCAAGCCTTGACTGAAGAAAGCAACTGGTTGTTCTAATCCTCCTTTGTTCTGTTGTACTAGGATTGCAGAAATTGTGTCTCCACCACCGAAGGCATATAACATGAAATCCTTGGAGAAGTCTGGATTGACAAGAGTCAGAGCTTGAGATATAGCCTCCTTTATTGCCTCGAAACTTGCCTTGCCTTCAGATGTCCACTTAAATGCCATGCTCTTCTTTAACATCAAAGTATTGGCTTTACGAGAGCCGCAAAGTTTGGAACAAACTCATGACAAAATTGATCCTTCCTAAGAAGCTTTGAAGAGCCTTCTTGTGACTTGGCAATGGCAATGCTTGAATTGCTTCAACTCTCTCTCGGGTCAATCGTCAACCCTCCTTTTCAAACAATATGGCCTAGAAGTTTTCCTCGTGAGCCAAAATATGCATTTTTGGGATTCAATGATACCCCAAATCTTCTACATCTCTCAAATACTTGCCTCAAATGAAAGAGGTGATCCACCGCATTTTTTGAGAATACAAAGATGTCGCAAGATATATTAGAACCATTTTGTTGATCAACCCCTTAAATGCCATATCCATTGCCCTTTGGAAAGTGGCTCCAAAGATTTTGATAGCCCAAATGGCATCTTCAGTAGGCATAGTCCCCCATTTGGTGGTGAAAGCCGCTCTTGAATTGGTCATCTTCTTTCACCATCACCCGATTATACCCCGAGTAGCCATCTAGAGAGAGAATCTCTCTCGAACCGATACTACTTGCAATATTTGTTCCATCAAGGAAGTGGGTAATGATCTTTGAGAGATGCCCTATTGAGGTCTCGGAAGTCCACACATAACCTAATTTCTCCGCTCTTCTTCCTGACCGAACCAAGTTCGCAACCCAGCTTGAGTGCTTGATCGGGAATATAATGCTTGCCTCTATTAGCTTGTTAAGCTCTTTCTTCATTAGAGGCTCAATGTGAGGGTTGACTGGTCTCTGCTTCTGCCTGATGGGCTTAGCATCCGGATCCAATTCTATGGTATGTTGTGCCAAATTTGGATCGAATCCTCTCAAGTCTTCATAGCTCCAAGCGAAGACATCTGGAAATTCTTGGCAAAGCTGCGTGAAATCTGATTTCTCTTGCTCAGTGGCCACTTTACCAATTTGAAGTGTTTTGCCTTCCCCAACCGGAATTGGCTCTGAATCTTCTCTCTTGACCTGTATGTTAGCCTTTTCCTTACGAAACTGGTCGTTAGGGTTGAAGATAGACTCCAATGTTACTAAACCCTTAGGAAGCTTGTTTGTCCGTAGCTGCACTACTTGATCCCCATATTGCTGCTCTAGCCTATCCTGATTTCTAGCTGAGAATTCAGCTTCTTCTTGTAAGAAATTGATGATCTGTTGATCGTTCTCAAACACCTGCCAGCTTGTGTTATTATCTGGAACTGCTGGCCTCACAATCACATGGATATGTGGTTGTGTTTTTTCCTTTCGATGTTGTCAACCACATCAAACGTTGCTCCAACTACTGCGAGCCTATCTGCAACTTCATTTTTCTTCCTGGGTATGGACACAATGTTGAAAGCTTCGAAATCCTCAATGAGGTCCCATACCCTATTCTCAGTAGCTCTTTAAAGCAAGTCATTCTTTGTAGCATGTTGTCCCCTAACTTGGTTGACGATTAGCTCGCTATCTCCAAACACCTGCAAGTTCTTTATGCCCTTTTCCTGGCCCAATGAAGTCCATGAATCAATGCCTCATATTCAGCCGTGTTGTTTGAACAAGAAAACTGGAAACGAAAAGCTGAATAATATTTGATGTCTTGTGGTGAAATCAACACTACACCACCTCCAGCACCTTGTCTGCTTCTCGAACCATCGAAGAATAATTTCCAAACTTCATTGTTTTCATCTTTTGTTCAAGCCGAATGATGTCGGGAATGGGTGAATTTTCTTCATGTATACAATACACGCCCAATTCGTATTCTTCAATTTCCTTGATGGGTCAAATTCATGACTCTTGTTTGCCCATTCATCCAAAGTTAAATCAGGAATTCCCTCGACCTTAGTACCTGCTTTCTAGATCACTTGAACACTCCTCCTGATCAAAAGCTGAGCAATTTGCATTGATAGGACTTGATACATAAGGCTCAATATGGAAATTGGCAATTGATTCTGATCTGATTGTTGCTTTAGCTCCATACCTTGTCCTGAAAATCATGTGCGACCAATCTGCAGATAAATATCCACCGATCTTTGCAGTGAAGTCCCTTGATAAACACAACGCAAAGAGTGGCGGGAGGTCAATTACAGACACATCTTGCAAAACTGTAACATTAGGACATGAATGTAGTGTTAGGCTTAACCCTTTGATGACCCCAACTATTCCCACTGCTGTTCCATCTAGTTGCACTACTCCTTTCAGCACTGGCTCATACTTCAAACCCAGTTGATCCGCTATTTGCTTCGGCATCACTGAACTACTTGCTCCTGAATCTATCATGCAGTTGTGTACCAAGTGGTTTCCAACAATCAATGAAACATAGAATGGTGGAGGCTTCAAATTTTTCCTTGTCTGGCCCCCATCATGTTGCACTGCATTAGTGAGAACTTTCTCATGTCCCTGGTTTGATACATTTGTGGCAGACCAATTAGCCATTACAGCTTGCAATAAATCTCGTTGCCCTGGGATCGCAAGTGATTCCCACATGGAAATGTTCACATGTGTCTTCTTCATTTGATCGATGATGTTGAAGGGGGATGAATTGTCCTTTTGCTGTCCCTTACTTGGTGCAAGCTTTTCTGGAGCTTGAACGGGTGCATGTGTTGCTACAACAGGTACCTTAGGCTGATTTTGCACATTTGGAGCTATGTTTGGTCTACTGACCCCTTGTTGTGTAAGAGTGGGTTGAGAAACAACTGGATTAGATGGTTGTCCCTCTACTATGCTTCTCTTCTTTGACCGTGTGTTGGTAGCCACGCCTTGAAAAGGCTATTGGTTAACTCCACAGAAGTCTTCCATTTGCCAATTGGCCAATGTGGTTTCTGTCGAGGTCCCTTCTTGTTGCATTCCTTGCTGCTGATTCTCTTCCTGGCTTGGTTCTTGAGGAACACCAATGGTTTGCACCATCAAGGCCTGATTCAGTGCACCATTAAAACATGCTGACTGATTGTGAGGTAGATTGCAAGGGTAACACCAGTTGTACTCCTGTGCCATGTTATTTTGTGTCGGGACCAAGGCTCTTGAGGATGTCGCTGCATTTGGATCATACGGCCGAAATGGCCTGGCAGCTTGAGGTTGTCCTTGGTTTTGGTTTTGATTTGTAGCCTGAGGTGGTGGTGGTCTATTCTGTTGGTATGAGGGCCTAGCTGGTACTGCGCTTGAGGCTGATATGGTCTAGCACTTTGAGCTTGTTGTCTTTTGATAGTCACAAGCTCATTTCCAAGGTTCTGCAGTTGTTTCATGACCTCCTGCAATTCCTTTGAAGTATTTGAAGATGTGGATGCCTCATTATTGCTTTGATTTCTAGGAGTTGGAATGGGATTCAACTCTGGTGCTTGACTGGTTGTAGGATTTCCCATATCCGGATAGAGAGGCATTGGTGGCCTTGGTGCAAGCTTTCCACTTGGATCAAACAGGTTCTCTACTCTGATCACTATGTCATAGGCCCCTGGCAGTGTTGTCCTCCCATTGATTGGATCATCATGGCTATGTCTGAATTTATAGCCTTTAAGAAATAAAGGAATGCTCCTTCGGCAGTTGGTCTAACAGCTATTGGAATCCTATCCCATGTCCGTTGGAATCTAAAGTTGAAATCTGTCATTTGTTCGTTAGGAGCCCTTTTGATTGTTGTCAATTGTTCCAATAAGGACAAATTATCCACCCTCTCCCCGATTGGTTGCAAAGAGCTGAACAAAGTTGGTTCCAATTTGTAATAGACCCTATTGTTAGGCTCCTAAACCATTGTAAGGCCTTACCTTTGAAAGATGAAGCCAACAACTTGACCGCAACATCCATTTCATTTATTTCGTGGATTGCACATGCATTAGCAATATCCTGGATGTGATCAATAGGAGTAGTATGATTTTCTCCTGTGAAATAGGGTATATTCTTTAGTGCTGCAACCGGAATTTGATTTTGAGCATTTAGGGCAAGTGGACTACTTCCCGTGAAATTGACAAAGGGATTCGGTGGTAGATGTGCCATTATGATTGGCCTAAGAACCCTGGTTGATGCGAGAAAAGGCCTACTAGGTGGAGGTGTAGACAAAGTCCTGTTAGGTGGAGATGGTGATCTTTGTGGTCTTCTTCCTCTCCTTCCTCTGCCTGGTGATAGTTGCAAGTGGAAAATAGCCCCTCTTCTCGAGTATTAGACCTGGTTCGAATTCTTCTCATGTGCCTGGGCAACTTGTGCTGCTACACCACTGAACTCTATCCCTTCGGAGTCGCCAGATGTGTTAGAGAACAAGCCTCTAAAAGGCTGGATTTTGCCAAGTTACACACCAAACTTGACAATATTGAAAATATAATTTAAAATTTGAAGGACCCAGAGGAGACAATCTTCAATCCGAATTCGGCCCTTGTTGTGCAGCTGCGGATCCCCGAAAAGTACAGTGGAACTCAGGTCATGCGATGCAACTCACAAAACCCGAATTGCTATGTGTTAGAATTTGAAACATGTCCGACATCCCTCAAAACCTGATTTTCTTATCGTGTGATGTTCTCGGACCACGAAAACCCGAAAACGCTGCTTTGATATCTTGGGACCCCGAAAACCCGAAATCACTAAATACCCGAAATGACTATTGTCGGGAATAGGACCATGCAATGATGTTCTCGGACCCCGAAAACCCGAAATCACTAAATAACCCAAAATTTTGAAAATCAAAATATCAAAAAACTAAAGATACCCTTTTGAAGATTACCCTTAGATCTACCAACTGTTGAAATTTTGACCTGTTTTGAGCAAGATAAACCCTTGAAAAATGATTTCGGAGTTCAGGCTAGGAGGTGCAAAATCTGAAATTTGTAAAAAACTACAATTTTTAGTGCAAATTTCATGAAAACTCCTTCAAATTTTGATGGAATGACCTCTTGGTCCCACCGGGCGTGCCAAAACTGTTGGTGTCAAAACGCAGCACCCCTGGGACTCTGCAACGCGATGGGTTGAGAATCTCAGTGCGATTGCACAACATGGAGCTTTTCCCAAGTGTGGGACCTTGCGAAATCGGAAAAGCTCTCCGGATGAAGGCCGGCTCCTATTCCTCTGTTCAGATGCATGAATAAATGCAGAGGGTTTACCAAAAACCTAATCTAACTTGCCAAGGAGACAGGGTAGAGAATGCATAAAAATAAAACCTAAACTACGGAGGTGATGCACCGAGGAATGTTGGACACCCGTTTTGCAAAGTTAAACACAGACCACATAAATGCAATATAACACCATGCACAGGTAGCCAAAATGCAATAAGAGATCAAAAATGACAGCAATGAATATATGAGAGGGTTTAGAATCAATCACAGACATACATATATTGCTCAAGGATCGATTCAATACATTGCAGTGGCCAAGAGGCAAAAATAGTATTACAATCCATATGGGAGGCTTGAAAACTCCACAAATTCTCTTGCAAGCAGGAGAGAAGGGAGGGTGCAAAGCAGAAATGCCCAAATTTTTTAGAGCCTCTCCCGGCCATTTATACAAGAAAAATGAGGGAGAAGAGAAGAATTCGAGCTCCCCCAACTACCTCCAAGACTGCACTTAATTCATCCCATAATGGCGGTAGGTGGGATCCCCAACAACTCAAAACATGGCGAACTGTATTTTTGCATTTTTAAGAACTTGTTCCCACCCAATTAAAGATATCTAGTCGTAGTTGGGTAGAGGACGCCGAGAGCTTTCCGAAAAGTCCAACCTTGTGTGAATCCGAGCTCCCTGTGAAAAGTTATGGTGATCTGAATATTTCCCGCGTCAGGGTCTTCTGCCTGTCGGGTTCGGGGTTCTCCTCTGCATTTGCATCGGGTTTGGAGGATTCCTCAACATGTTTTCACCCCGTGCTTCGTGCCATGTTTCTCCACCTCCGAAACCCACTTTCCCTTTGTGTCGGGTTTTCCAACCCTTGCGACATGTTCTTTGCTGTCGGGTTTATCCGCCTCCGACATGCTTCTGCGCCATGTTTCTCTGCCTCCGAAACCCGCTTTCCCTTTGCGTCGGGTTTTCCAACCCTTGCGACATGTTCTTTTGCATCAGGTTTATCCGCCCCTCCGACATGCTTCTGCGCCATGTTTCTCCGCCTCCGAAACCCGCTTTCCTTTGCGTTTATCTATATTTACCGGGGTAAATATATACAACAATAACTAAGGATCATAGTGTAGTAGTAAGTTATTTAGCTTTTGACTAGCTTTGGGTATGATATTTTTTTGTCAAGGTTGATGGATGAGGACCTAGGATGGACGGATGGGGGTGACAAGGGTGTAGTAGGCGAGACTAGTATACATGGCCTAAAGAGTTGGGTTTTCATTTTAGGTAAGAGGATAATACAATTGTGGACATTGGAAGATGCAGGCTAAGTCAAATCGACGGGTGGGTGAGTAAGACTTGATATCGCATAACACCGAAAGTAGTGATGGGTTTAGATACAAACAAACTTATTTACAAATGTACAGACATGATTTGTTGGTTAAACTTGGATATCACGAAAGTGTTTTCTATGAAGATCATCAATTACAAAAGGACTGAGGAAATGAGAGCATGGAAAAGAGCAGAAAGGCAAACATGCAGAATTATAGATATCAGAGTAATTCTTTATGTATGCGAAGTCACCGTGAATTGAAAACAAGATCATTCGTATAGAACAAGTAAGATGGAATTTAAAGACACAAAGTTCTGTAAATAACATCTGCCAGAACGCAAAGTTTCTTAACGTAACACAGATTCGTTATCAAGGAAACAAAGTTCCTTCTTGGTTATGCAAGATCACCATGCTTGCAAAGTCAATCGATGAGACTAACGAATTTGAGATAAATGATCTTCACAAAGAAAACAAATGAAAGCTTAGAATAAACAGAGATCAGATAGACAAAGAAAGGAAAGTCCTTCTGTATTGATTTCTCTATAATCTATTTACACTTGCAGAAAATATGCCAAGTTCTTCCTCCTTTCTTTTGAATGGCGGAAAGAAGGCCATTATATAGCTTACAATTCGGTTTCTCTTCAGAATCGCTTTCTTTTAATCAAGAATAGTTAAGGAATGCCAAACGCAATTTCCTTAACTAATTACAAAGAATACGGAAGGAATGGCGAAGAAGAGAAAGAAGGAAGGAGAAAGAGACAGTGGCCAATTAATCGAGAGGGACCCACCGTCTTTGGAAACCGCCGCTGAATTTTCTTCCACGTCTCAGCCATGTCCTTGCCACGAGGGACACGCCAGAATTTTTATCTTGAGAATGACAACGAATATCTTTGGAAACTGATGTAACCGACGTCTTGAAAGTTTTTGTCCTTCGAATCTTCTTTAGTTCTCCCAAGCCTCCTCCAGATCTTGATCTTCATATTGTTAATAACAGAGCTGCAAACCAAGCTCGGAAAGGAGTTTCAGAGGGAGGGGACATGCGCGGGTTTTCAAATTGTAAGGGTTTGAAACAATGTAAGAATTGCAAAGGAAGTTTTGCCCGTTACATAGCCGTTGAGGAGAGAGAAGGATAATCAATGCGCATTTGAACTCATATTTTGAAAAACAAAGATATTCGGGAAGAGCGGAAACTAAGTATGAATGGCTTTAGGTTCACTTGGGACATGTGAGACGCGAATGCGCGAAACACGCGGTTCGGCCGATTCGGGTGAAACAGGGAGAAGACGCACAAATGCATTTTGGGACATTTGGGATGAAAACGCGCGAAGGACGCGGTTCGGGTGTTTCGGCCGAAATTGGAACAGTTTGCATTTTTGGCTTCGGGACACTTGGAACAAAAATGTGCGAAGTGCGCGCGACTTCAAAGTGGTTCGGCCGAAAATGGAATAGAGCGCACTTTTTTTGACTTCGTGGGACTTGGAACAAAAATGTGCGAAGTGCGCGACTCGGGTGGTTCGGCCGAAAATGGAACAGAGCACACCTTTTAACTTGGGACAGATGGGACAGGAAAGCGCGAAGTACGCGGTTCGGGCGGACCGGCCGAAAATGGAACAAAAGGCCCGTTTGAACTTGGGACATTCGGGACAAAAAGTTCCGGAGTACGCGGTTTGGCCGGTTCGGGTGAAATTGAAACAGGGCGCACTTTTGAAAATGGGACAAAGAGCTCTGAAGTACGCGACTCGGGGTTTTGGCCGAAAATGGGACAGAGCAATTTGGAACTTGGGATAGTTGGGACAAAATCGGCGAATCGGCTGAAAATGGAACAACTCGCACAATAAGTTCGGGACACTTGGGACAAAAACTTCCGACGGGCCCGAAAATGGGACAAATTCGGAGGTTTCGGCCGATCGGAGAACAGAAGACCCATTTGCACTTGGGACAGTTGGGACAAAAATGTCCGACAGGCCCGAAATACTTACAGAATGACCCAAACTTAGATTTTTTTGACTTCAAGACTTTTTCCACACCACCAGCTCGACAGAAAAGACATTTAAACTCAAAATTTTGAAATTTTTACTTTTGACAGAGCGGGGAATTTTGAGTGGACAACAGCTGGCTCCTTCTGGGGATGACTTGGCATAAATTCAAGGAATGAGGCAAGGCAAGAACTTAGACAAACTCGGGAAAGTAGACCAGTGCCTTATCCATTGGGCCAAGGAGTCAAAAAGATGAGACCAACACAGAGGGCAACACACAAAAAAACAAAAGGAAACACACCAAAACAACAGAAGGAAAACACTGTACAGAATATACAAGGGACTCCCTAATCACCTAGGACTTGAACAACTTGAGATACTGCCCACTATAAGGAAGTGGGAGAGAAGAACCATCCATGTAATCAAGATAAAAGGAATTCTCACCAGCAAAGTGTCTGATCTTGAAAGGTCCGAGCCACAGGGAATCAAACTTTCCATGGCTGCCACGAGGTTCATGTCTTTTATCCCATAAAGAACACAGTGTCTCCAACTTGGAAATCTCTGAACCTGCTTTCTTGTCAAACAGGACCTTAACCTTCTGCTGGTGAACAGATATCCTATCAGCAACCTCCAATCTGCCCTCATCCCGTCACAATTTGCTTTGGGATTATACGCGCTCTGCTTTCGCTTAAAAGATTTAATTCCTGGTTTGAAAGGAATAGGATGCTGCATATCTTTTGGCTTGAAGGCTTTTAGATCCTCATAAGGATAAGCAAGAACATCCTTATACCTCTTTAGAAGATCAATTGCTTTTCTTCTTTCATATGTTGTGCAACTTTTTCCAATATTCACTAGCTTGGGGTCAGAAGAACTCCCAATATCAATCTTATCATACTCAGCTGATTGCTGAGGCCCAGAAGAAGCTCTAGATTTCACATACCTGTCATGCTTATCAAATAGTTCCTCCAAACTTACCAACCCTTTAGGAATCTTGTTTCCTTTGAGATTGATGCATCCGTCTTGACCTGTTTCTTCCCCTTGGGCGACTGCTTTGTCAAAGGGCACACTCTCACGAGGTAGGTTGTCACTTCCCTCAAAATACAGCTTGTTCAAATTGCCTTGAGTTCCGGGAAGGAAAGCAAATGTTGATCATCATTGAAAACCTGCCAGTTATTGGTATTATCAGGTACACTAGGCCGATGGACCATTTCAATAGTGAACTTATCCCGAGAAAAGTCGATGAGGAATCATCGGTAGAGACCCCGAGACAAGCCAAACGAATCAGCCCTCTGTTCTTTTCCTAGTACTACTTCAATAGAGAAAGCATCAAGAACTCAATAGAATCCCAAACCCGATTCCGGTAATGCCTTAACCTTCCATTTTTTACTTGAAAAAGGTTTCTGACCTGCTTTACAATCAACTCTGCATCACCACGAGCCAGAAGATTCTTTATACCTTGTTCTTTGGCCACCTGCAATCCGAGAATGAGAGCCTCGTATTCTGCTGTGTTATTAGTATTCTCGAACTGCAACTTAAATGAAAAAGGATGTAGGACACCTTCTGGTGACACCAGTAGAGACACCAGCTCCAGAACCAGCCGAGGAACAACTTCCATCAAATTCTAAAATCCAAATCCCATTAGGATCTTTAGGTGACATTCTGGGAAGTTGGATTTCATCAGGGGACATAATCATGTAATTGCCATGACCCATATCCTCATAGAGTATTTGTGCTCTAGGATCATCTGTTTTCTGCACAATATACTCAGACTGCTTCTCGGGCAACAACTTCTTCATTTGTCCATTGACAGGCACGAGTGCATGCGACCAGTCCATTTGGATTTCTCCACCCACATCTTTGCAGAAGTTCCTACTTAGCAACATCCCGTATGAAGGAGGGATATCTGCTACTAAGATGGTAGCCAACACTTTCTTTTCAGGCAAGGCAAAGAAAAGCCACTTGTGCATCTTTAATCCTCCCGACCAGGGGCACTTCTTTACTTTCCATGGAGTAACAGGATCCATAAGTGCGAGTGAGGGTCAGGCCTAAAGCATGAGCTACTTTAGCAGGCATTACATTATCTGAGGCTCCTGAGTCAATGACACAATTACTGAGCCTATGGCCAGCTATGAGAAGTGTTACATAAAATGGTTTAATTTTGTCACCAGTGAGGTGAGGTGAAAGAGCTACTGACCGGGCCGTGGTCAGCGCGAAGAGGAGTAGGTAAAGGCTTTAGAAGTGGTCTTAGAGTTGGAATTAACAAAGTGGATCATTTTGGCAAAGGCTTTGGGATGGGTTTGATAGTACTCAGCTTCTGAGATTTGTACCTTGGTCTTTTTCAGGTGATCAACAATATCAAAGGATCCAGAAGTGGACGGGCCATCATCATTTGGAATTCTAGGCTTATCAACTTTAGGAGAAAAAGAAGAAGCAACTTTGGTAACTGGATTGATAGGACTCACCTTCTGTGTAGACGAAGTAGGGATAGGAGATCCTCTTCTTGCAATTACAGGGATAGTTGCCGACTGCTCCTTGGATTTCTTAGGTGGCTAGGTCACCTTCTCCTCTCGCTTTGTCTCTGCTTCTCGAGTCATGACAGCAAAAGATTCGCTGTTCATGTCTGCTACCACTTCATCATAATCATCAATGCCCTCAGTGGTAAAGAAATTCACTCGAGATCCCTCAAGTTCCTCTGCCTCATCATCAAATTCTCTCGCAAACTCTTCGCAAGCTTCGTTATCTTCATCATCATCTGGTTCTTCCACCTCGCAGGTCGCATTGACAGGGACTCTAACAGGAGGTCCTTCAAGTGCTAATCTTGTTTGAGAAGCAGGCAAACGATTCCTGGGCTGGAAATTTCTCCTCGGAACGTCTGCATAAGGAGCGTGCTGAGCCAGTTGTTTCTTTATAGCAAGAAGATCATTCGCAAGCTTCTGAACTAATGGGTCAGTGTTAGGTCCAGGGGTGGAAGAGGAAGAAGCAGCAGACTTAGATTTGGAAGTGTCTCTTCTCAACTTCCCTGACATGATCAAGTCATCCTCGACACTAACAGCCAGTTCTTGATCCAGAGCTAACGTTCCGAGATTAGCCCTTCTTAGTGCATAACTAACTTTAGGCGTTTGAGCATTTAGGAAGAAACACTTTTGAATTTGATCAACAGGCGAGTATTTACAGGAATTTTGTTGATCAGTCTGTTGAATCGGGCCACAAACTCTCTCATAGGTTCTTGCGAATCTTTCTTTATCTGAGAAATTTGGGCAAGCAAAGCATGCACATCTTCTGCCGGCTTGAAACGGTTTTCGAACTGAGTTCTCATCGTGTTCCAGTCGGTGATAGCATTAGCCGGAAGGTGGTAGAACCAATCAGCAGCATTGTCTCAGTAACGCTCAACGAACAGCCTCACGGAGACGTCTTCATGTTCGACTCCCAGAACTCCACAGGCAACAATGAAAGCTGCGATGTGTTCATCAGGATGCACTTTGCCGTCGCCTTTGAACTTGGGGAAGTTCTTCCGGTTACCTCTAGGTAACTCATGCAAAGGCTGAGTAAGGGCCAGGGGCCCGACACGATGACCCCATGGTAATGGCGCCGCCATTCTTGGAAAAACGGCTTGGAGAGGAACTTTAACACCAGCGAGGATCAAAGCTCGTAGATTGGGACTAGCAGGCTTTGAAGGAATACCACCCGCAGGACTTCTTTCTTGAACAGGTGGAGTGCTTGTCGAACGAGTTCTTCTATTTCTTGTGGAAGGAAGAGGAAAACCCTGCTGCTCCAAAAGCTGAAACTGAGAGTCTTCAATACCAAGGGTCCTTCTCCCTCGAGTAAAACGCGGAGTCGCCAGATCAAAAGATGATCAAAAATTACAGAACTGGAATATGATTTTCCCCAGCGGAGTCGCCAAAAACTGTTGGTCGTCAAATAGGACTTTTAAGAAGAGCAACAGTCAGGGGACAAGAAGTCCCTCCTCTTTAATGGGAGAGGTTCCCTTATTCAGAAACAAACTTATTTACAAATGTACAGGACATGATTTGTTGGTTAAACTTGGATATCACGAAAGTGTTTTCTATGAAGATCATCAATTACAAAAGGACTGAGGAAATGAGAGCATGGAAAATGAGCAAAAGGCAAACATGCGAATTATAGATATCGAGTAATTCTTTATGTATGCGAAGTCACAGTGAATTGAAAACAAGATCATTCGTATAGAACAAATAAGATGGAATTTAAAGACACAAAGTTCTCAGAAATAACATCTACCGTAACGCACAAAGTTTCTTAACGTAACACGATTCGTTATCAAGGAAACAAAGTTCCTTCTTGGTTATACAAGATCACCGTGCTTTCGCAAAGTTGCAAGTATAATCGATGAGACTAACGAATTTGAGATAAATGATCTTCACAAAGAAAATAAATGAAAGCTTAGAGAAGATGAGAGATCGATAGACAAAGAAAGGAAAGTCCTTCAGTATTGATTTCTCTATAATCTATTTACACTTGCAAAAATATGCCAAGTTCTTCCTCCTTTCTTTTGAATGGCGGAAAGAAGGCCATTATATAGCTTACAATCGGTTTTCTTCAGAACCGCTTTTTTAATCAAGAAATAGTTAAGGAATGCCAAACGCAATTTCTTAACTAATTACAAAGAATACGAAAGGAATGGGAAGAAGAGAGAAGGAAGGGGAAGGAGACAGTGGGCCATCGAGAGGGACCCACCGTCTTTGAAACCGCTGCTTGAATTTCTTCCACGTCTCAGCCATGTCCTTGCCACGAGGGACACACCAGAATTTTTATCTTGAGAATGACAATGAATATCTTTGAAACCGATGTAACCGACGCTTGAAAGTTTTCGTCCTTCTTCAGAATCGCTTCTTTAGTTCTCCCAAGCCTCCTCCAGGATCTTGATCTTCATATTGATAATAACAGAGCTGAAACCGTGCTCGGAAAGGAGTTTCGAGAGGGAGGGGACATGCGCGGTTTTCAAATTGCAAGGGTTCGAAATAATGTAAGAATTGCAAAGGAAGTTTTGCCCATTACATAGCCGTTGAGGAGAGAGAAGGATAATTAATGCACATTTGAACTCATATTTTGAAAAACAACATATTCGTGAAGAGCGGAAACTAAGTATGGATGACCATTGGTTCGCTGGGACAAGTGAGACGCGAATGCGCCGAAACACGCGGCTCGGCCGATTCGGCGAAACAGGAGAAGACGCACAAATGCATTTTGGGACATTTGGGACGAAAACGCGTGAAGGACGCGGTTCGGATGTTTCGGCCGAAATGGAACAGCTTTGCATTTTGGCTTGGGACACTTGAACAAAAATGTGCAAAGTGCGCGACTTCGGGTGGTTCGGCCGAAAATGGAACAGAGCGCACACCTTTTACTTCTAAGGGACAGATGGGAACAAAAAGCGCGAAGTGTGCGACTCGGCGTGTTCGGCCGAAAATGGAACAGAGCACACCTTTTAACTTGGGACATTTGGGACAGAAAGCGCGAAGTACGCTGTTCGGGCGGACCGGCCAAAAATGGAACAAAAGGCCCGTTTGAACTTGGGACATTCGGGACAAAAAGTTCTGAGTACGCGGTTTGGCCGGGTTCGGGAGTGAATTGAAACAGGCACACTTTTGAAAATGGGACAAAGAGCTCAAGTACGCGACTTGGGGTTTCGCCGAAAATGGGACAGAGAGCAATTTGGAACTCGGGATAGTTGGGACAAAATCGGGCGAATCGGCCGAAAATGGAACAACTCGCACAATAAGTTCGGGACACTTGGGACAAAAACTTCCGACGGGCCCGAAAATGGGACAAATTCGAGGTTTCGGCCGATCGGAGAACAAGACCTGTTTGCACTTGGGACAGCTTGGGACAAAATGTCCGACAGTGCCCGAAATACTTGCTGAATGACCTTAACTTAGATTTTTTTGACTTCAAGACTTTTTCACACCACCACCGACAAAAAGACATTTAAACTCAAAATTTTGAAATTTTTACTTTTGACAGAGCGGGAATTTTGAGTGGACAACACATGGTCAGTTTTGTTTTGGTTACCAAAAAAACATTTGGGTAGATTGTAGAAGTATCTTCAGGAAAAATTTGCATTTGGTTCAAACGGTAGTCAAGATGTCCCTAGAGCATGGAATGATCAACGTATTCCAAACAACCGACCAACCGTGAAAACAGGATTACTGAAGAAGATGATGGAGTGGGATGGGTAGCAATCTCCTGTAAAATATGTTTGTGAGATAAAGAATTGGGTGGCATCAGATTCATTAGGTAAAAGAGATGAGATCATTTCAATAGGGTTCTAGGATATTAAGGGAGAACTATCTCGGACAAGTAGTGACATGTTTGAAGCATCTCCCATGGGTAAGAGATCTAGAGATGAAAATCCTCAATAGAAGAAATATTGGAAGAATGTTGAGTTTTATTAGAAGGATGATGTGGACCCACCTTGAGGACTACCTCCTTGGTTGATACTTTGGGATTTGAATAGTTATTTTTTAGTTTTGAAGCTAAAGAATAATTGTTGGATTTGAATGGGTGTTCTTGATTTGTAATTGGATCTTATTTTCTTCAAATGACATGAATTTCAAGTTTTTAGTCCATGGTGAACACTTCGCAAAGGTTCAAAAGGTTTGGACTTGTAGATTTGGGGAGATTTGTCTTACACAAGCTCAAGTGAAAAACTTGATAAGTTAAATCTGATGTAGTTGAAATGTTAATTGGTTGATGAGACTTCGCCAGTGGGCAACGAAATATGTGATAGATTCATCTTCGTACTGTCAAGTTGAATAGAGATCGGTCATGGTGACTTTCTTGGTAACATTGATTGAAAAATGATCTAGGAAAGATTGGGATACTTGATTAAAGGAATAAATAGAATGTCGAGGTAGTCCACTATACCAATCTAATGCTGGTCCTATCAGGGACATTGGGAAAGTTCATAGGAGTAAAGCGTCATCGTGGGTGATTAGGTAACACCCATGTTTGAATGACCGCAAGTGTTGCTTTATGAGTCTTCTTTACTATTGAAGCAATTGAATTTAGGCATTTCCCAATGCACTGGTAAGGACGAATGGGAATAGATGGATGGATAGTCTCATTACATATTTTGTCATATGTTAAAGGTTTATGAGAGCCGAAACAAATGCTTCTAAGCTCTACATTTTCTCCATCATCATTTTAATGAGGTCGTTAATAGGTTGAGATGATTGGGTTCCTTTGTAGAAAAAGGTGGTTGATGTTAAATGTATGAGGGGGTGGTATGTTGTTGTATGGTGGCATTGAGTATGAGAACTACGTAGGAGGAATAGATGTGGGTGGAACATAGCCAAGTATAAGACATAGATGAGGTTGGGGATTTTCACAGTATGTGTAAGTGGGTACAATAGTCGTAACGACTCTAGTTGCATTCAGGATAAGGATTGCGGGATAGGGAGGATGAGGTTTTAGAAAGGGGTGTAAGTTTCGACATCGGACGTGGTTGTAACCTAATGGGTATATGTGAAATGATGGGTGCGAGATCAATCTATACTCATAGTGAATTTTGAGGGACAATCGTTGTCCCAGGTGCGATTGATGATGTAGATGTTATAGTTATAGAAGATGTGGGATTTAGCCGAGACACAATAGGTGATAAATTTGATGACAGTAGCACCAAACTAGTGCTAGCATGAAACACAAGGGCGTTAGTTTGGTTGTGAATCAACACCATGTGAATCAACGTAAATCAGGTGAATCAGACTCTAAAAATTACATAGGGGACAACCGAGATAGGAAAAATAAATTTCTTGAGGAAAATTGGATAAATATTTTGATTAAAATCAACACAAGGTGGCCGATGCACGTGTCAAGAACTGATTTCGGTTAAGGTGTGACTGATGTCAGTTGCAAGATGACCGATGATTGTTACTTTAAAGAATAACATTTTCAACAAAAAATGATAGAAAATGGTGTCCTTTAGACATGGAGACTGTATTGGAGTAATATGATAAGAATACAGAGAGTATGGTGACACATAGAAACCTTTAGATAAAAAATAAGGTGAGATGAGTTTTCTTTGGATAAACTAATCCAACAGAACAAGGAACCATTGCTATTTTGGTAAACATATGTCGATCGATGTAAATCAACGATTCTCTTAGACCGATACTAGTTACTATGAAATCTGAAGAATGAAAATAAATGAGGTGTTGTGAATTTATATTGTATGAAGAATCAACCCAAAAGCTTGGGTATGATAGGATGATGCCCTGACACACTCAAAGAAAGTCATAATACTTTGACTATGATGGTAGAGTGTGAAAGGGAAAAGAAAGATGAATAAAATGTATCCTCTCAACTCAAAATGCAAGTCAGGCACAAAGTTATGAAAACACCCAGTCCTAAAAGTGAATTTTATATTTGTTGTCGCTTATGCTATTTATGATTTCTTATAATGCAGAGAAGGAATTTTTAACCTTTCTTTTACTTTAGTTTTGCTTGATCAAAATCCAAATTTCCATCTACCTATTTTTCTGAGTCAGGTTAAAACCACACAAAGAAAACTAAAAAGAATACAAAATCCATCAATTTCCTTTTCATACTTCATTTCCAAACAATTAAATAAAAATATGTCCACAATTTCCTTGATTTCCATTAAAAAAAGAATGTGTATTTCCTCTTTTTTACAAATAATGCTACAGAAAGGGGAGTATATTCATGTGTGAAGTAAACCGAGAATCAGAATCCTTCTACTCTTCCCCGGTCCAACAAGTTGAGTCCTTCTTTCCTCCAAAACTCACGTAGGTATTCCGTAAGGGGAGAATGAAAATAAACGAAGGAAAAAGAATAGCAAAATATAATGAAAGAACTATAGTTGGGTGGCATATTGAAGAATTTTTGGGATTCCCAATGCTGGTATGTGTTTTAGTGCATGCCACACACTTGTGCCATGTGAAGGTGTTTCACTTTATGAAACCCATAAATTTCAATGACTAAATAAAATTTTTGGCTTACATGCCAAATCCCTCTAAAATATATATACTAATTAATATTTCATACATTTTTTTACTTTAGTTGTTACCCAACTTAATGGTTAAGTTAAAATTAACCTTCATAATACAAGTCCACATATTTCCAACAATATATTACCATAATAATTAGTTGAATTTCTAGGTTTATATAAAACATTCCAATACGAAAATCACCAAGTCCATAAATAATAATTTAAATATTCTCATAAAGTTGGCTTGATATAGCATTTTCAAATAAAACAGACAATTATCATCATGGTCATGTAAAAGTTGAACAAAACAAAAGATGACCAAACCGATTAAAATAAAGTAACCGGAATACAAATAACCGAAAGATTCACTATCATTTATGAACCATTTCACCTATGATTAAGGCCTAATAATGTTTTAGGAAGGATCATCAAGGTGGGTGTGGGGTTATTCATTCTGCAGTGTCATGCCCCACAATAAAAGTTATGGGTCATGATACGATGAACCAAATGAATTTTTCACCCAATGATGATCTCGTCTAATACTGTTTAGACTTAACCATAGTTAATATAACTTACAAGAAATTTTAGGATGTTACATTGCAGGAAAGGGAATGGTGGGGGAATGGAGATGCTAATAGAAAATGATAACAGAGATGACAAAAACTTTAAAACAAAACAAGGATGAAATGAAACATGTGATAAACACACTTACTGATGTTGCAGATCCAATGGTTGGGTCGTGGTGATGATCGATCAGTGGGATAGAGCTTAGTGTCATGGTGCTTCTCGAAATGCTACTTTGTGAGAGCAATACCTATGGATCTATCTTGATGCTAGCTATGGCTTCTTAGATGTGTGAAAGAGCTCTAGTTCTTTCTTGCATGTAGATCTCCTTTTGCTCCAAAATTTGAGAATGTGGCCAACCTCCCAAATAAGGTTACCAAAATGGTTATATGGTAACTAACGACGGTTCCTAGTTGATTGGGGTTGGTTTTAGGATGACCGCATCGCTTAAGGAGAGATTCCATAGGTTTACTAAAAATGACAAATCTTCCAATCATTTGGGCTATGTCTATCCATTTATCATGGATCAAAATGGATGTTATCTTTTAATGAGTGGGAATGTGGTTAGAGGAATAATAGGCATTGATTTTTAGGGTTAAACTAAGTCTTAGTTAGTTATGGTGAGTAGATAGATACTAAAAATAGGTTTATAATGAGGTTTCTAGGTGAGGTGGTGGGGTGAGGTGTCTAGGTGAGGTGAAAATTGGTTTAATTAAGATAATTAAATAATGAATAAAGTGAGGATGAGTATTAATTTAATTAAAGTGATTAAATTAATATTAATGTGTGATGTAAGGGTCATGGTTAGGTAAAAGTGTTTAAGTTAGCTGTTCGAAAGGGGACTAAGGGGAGTGTGACCCAAATTTGGTGTCTACAATAGGGATAGATGTCCCTACCTATGTAGAGTATAGAGCACAACATGCCTTGAGTGAGAGGACCAGGTCTTGTACACATAGTGTGGAGAGTACAAGTAGTCGGCAAGCCCTAAGATAGGGTCGGATGAGGCCATTAGTGCACTAAGGTGAGCTCCAGGTGAGGTACAAATAGATGTCAAGTCGAGGCCCATGGATGGTTGTGAGATGCTAGTGAGACGTCACATGGGAGTGGAGGAGGAAGAGGAGACAAATGAGATAGGCATGGAGGATATTTGACGGGGGGATGCCTGATAGTTACGCATACTTCCATTTTTGTGTATTTTTGGTATATACTGTCCTACGTGCCGAAGAGAGTGAGGTTATATATGAGATTTTGATATTTTTCATCATATACCATCCTACGTGCAAGATGGTGAGGATGTATCTAAGCGATTTGAGATATTTGTATTTATTTGTATTTGTGTACATATGTATGTATACATAGACTTTCTCATTTATATAGATGATGATATTTATAGTATGGATGGTGTACTTGTTTTAATTTCCATTATTATGTGTGTACATGATGGAAACTAGGTGAATTAGGCATGATTGAGTCGAGGTTGTGTAGGCATGGTTGAGTTAGGTTATAGGCATGATGGAGTCAAGTTATAGGCATGGTGGATTCAGGTCATTGACATGATGGAGTGAGGTCATAGGAATTATGGATTCATGTCACAGGCATGATGAAGATAAATGATGATGTATATGCATGTTATGGTTTAAGTTTTCCAATATTTGCTATAGTGGAAATGTGAAAATTATGAATGAACGATGCGATGATGGGCTAAAAAATTTCATCAATCATTGCTTGTTTGGTTTAATTTCCAATTGTTGATATAAAATGGAAATGAACTAAGGTAGGATGTGAATATGGAAATAAAGGGGAAAATAAGTTAGGGTGAAGAGTGGTTGAGCTAACCTTCAAGGACCCATGCCCTCGAAGTGTTTCCTATATAGCCCCAACGAAAAGGGGCCTCATGCCGATGTAGTTCTCCCATAAACTAGGGAAGAATATGATGAATTAGGGGGATGGGTGGTGAATTTTTAGGCATGGTTAAGTTTAGGTCATAGGCATGATGGATTCAAGTTATAGGCATGGTTGAATGTAGGTCATAGGCATGAGTGAGTTAGGTCATAGGCATGGTTGAGTTGTTTTAAATATAGGTGTTGATGATCTAGTCCTGTATATGATAATCAATAAGTAATGAGGAAGGCAAATGGTAAGAGGTGGAAAAAGAGCCTCTTAATTGATAAGAACCCTAATGAGTTTACTGTACCTAGATGGGCTTATGAACGTAAGACCCAAAAGGCCTTGCATAATGGATTATTATTAGGGTGAAGAAAGTAACATTATCATGAAATGTCGTGGTTACAACAAGTCCCTTGAGTACAGAGAGAAATTAGGATGAAAATGAAATGAGGTGAGAGTGGGTGGGTTAGCATAACTTAGTGTATGACAACATGTTTTTCTTAGCAAGAGACCCAAGATCAAAAATAGTCATTAAACATAGAAGATGTATTACAAGGAGAGATCATCGAAATGGTTGTTTTGGTCTAAAATTGACATTTATTGAAAATAGTAAGTGGTCCCACGAGCACCTGCCAAAAATAAAAATATGATCCAGAAGGTGAGAGGAATGAAGGGAGAAAGAGAAATCTGAGTTGCAACATCCATTTGAGGTTCGAGGTATCTAATTTTTCATACTTACTAAAAATAGTAAGTTGATTTTTCTTAAGAAATCGTGAAGCATAAGTGGATAGGGCATAAGCCGATGCAACCTTTAACTTCGAGTAAGAGATATAAAAATGTGTAATCTCTATCATCATACTATGTAGAGTAGGTGACAAAGAGGATGTCGAATTGTCTTTCGAAACTCATTTCATGCTTCAATTAGTATGTGGGAGGTGGAATTCACATTCAACACTATCAAATCATTCATAATATGTTTCATTAGGATCATGTCCAAATCAGCCAAGCAATATGACAACGTTATAAGGAGTATAGAAAATATTCGATACAAGGCTCCATTCCCTTCAAGGGAGGATCTTCATGAGTGATACTGCGATCCAGCAGCAATTCTAGTGGCGCAACTTCCAGAGACCATAACTTTTGCACCGTAGCTCCGATTGACTCCGTTCAAAAGGCAACGGAAAGCTTGGAATGTGTAGAATGTGATGAGAAGGTGCTGAACTTTGTTCGGCAACGTTTGACCCCCGAAATCCGCATTTAAGGGGCCCAAATTGTGATTTTTGTACTGCTGTCTAAAAATAGTAAATTCTAAAAATAGTATGTTTCGCAAAATTAGTGCACATGTAAGTCTTGGAAGATGAAACACCTCGTCTCCCTCGAGACTGGTGACCTTCCACATCTTTCTAGGTGTCCTTTCGTATTTATAAAGTATTATAAATACATATGTAACCGGAAGAAGAGATAGACATCTCTTGGCAGAGATAATTGATGTATTTCGAATTCTTTGAGTAATTTACATCTCTTTTCAGAGATATTTGTTTTGCAATTCATTTGGCACATTTGTTAATCTGTTCCTTAAGTCTGAAACCCCTCGGTTTTGGATCAGTGGTATCAGAGCTAAGTCGTCTTGAGAGTGTATGATCCCCAGAACGAGGTCGGAATACAAAAAGCTTGGGTGGTCCACACACAATCCTTCAGAATACTTGCCTGTTCGCTGCAGGCGACCTCCAATGGCGGACAACACCGGGATGGATGATCCTCTCAAAAATATGGTGAATGAAGCTCTTAGGGAGCAAAAGGATCAGATGCTACAACAATTCACCCAAATTCTGCAACAACTACAAGTAGGAAATCATGCCTCCTCATCTGTAAATCAGTCCTTTGGTGCCCCGACTCCATTCAAGGTGCAAGTAAATTTCGACATTCCTATTTTTGAAGGTAAGATCAATTCTGATGCAGTAGAGAACTGGTTGGACCAATTGACCTCATATTTTTCTGTCAATCAATTTACTGATAAGGAAAAGATAACATTTTCTCTATTGAAATCATCTCTCTTCGCTTTATGTCCAAAAATTGGTGGGGTGTGTATAAGAATGGGCTCGGAAGGGATGAGCTAGGAATCACGAGAGAACCCACATGGAATGATTTCGTGGATGCCATAAAGGAAGAATATTACCCTGTTGGGGCTATGATGAACTGTACATACAAAGTGGCAAAGCAATCTTCGCACAAGGTAAGGACCAGTCGGTTCAAGATTATACTAACAAATTTCATTCTTTATCTGCAACATGTTCAAGAAGTACTTCAGACCCTCAGGAAGCACAGACTGTATGCAAATCTGGATAAGTGCACATTTGGGATGACAAAGGTCCAGTACTTGGGTTACGTCGTGGATGAGGAAGGAGTCCATGTCGACCCGGAGAAAATTCAGGTTATTCAGAGGTGGCCTACCCCAAAGAATCTTACAGAGCTTCGTAGCTTCCTGGGCCTTGCCAATTTCTATCGCCGGTTTGTCTTGGGTTTCTCACATATTTCCTGGGCACTCAATCAGGTGACTAAAGGAGGGAACAAGGCTAAATTTCAATGGGGGGAAGCACAACAGAAAGCATTTGAAGGGCTGAAAGAAAGGTTATGCTCAGCCCCTGTCCTTTCCCTTCCTGATCTACATCATCCATTCGAGCTGATGACAGACGCATCTGAGTATGCCTTGGGAGCTATTATCATGCAACATGGCCACCCTGTTGCATACCATAGTGAAACATTCAATGACACGGTCAGGAAGTACCCAATATATGATAAGGAGCTTTATGCCATTGTCCAGGCATGTAAGCAGTGGAAACACTACATTCTGGGGAAGGAGACAGTAATCCACACTGACCATAGGCCTTTGGAGTTCCTTCAGACACAAAGCAAGTTGAGGAATGAGAGACACCAGAAATGGGCCACATACCTACAACAGTTTCACCTGATAATAAAGCATAAGAAGGGAAGTGCCAATTCAGCAGCAGATTGCCTAAGCCGCCCTCCAATTGCAGCCCTCACAACTATTCTTGATCTCTGTGGACATGAGACTTCAAGTTGGTGCAGTTTGTATGAGAAGGATCCTGAGTTTTCAGACACATATCAGGCCCTCTGTGAAGGAAAACATGTCTCTGATTTCTATCTACAGGATAATCTCCTCTGCCATATGGGACACATCTGTGTTCCAGCAAGTGAACAACAGAAGATGATCTGGGAAGCACACTTCAGCAAGACCGCAGGGCACTTTGGCGTGGACAAGACATTGGCAGTACTTCAGAAGCATTTCTACTGGCCTAATCTAAGGACTGATGTGGTGAAGTATATTAAGTCCTGCACTCCTTGTGCAATTGCTAAGCCAACTAACAAGAAACAGGGATTGTACACACCATTGCCAGAACCAACCAAGCCTTGGGAATCTGTCTCGATGGACTTCCTCTCAGGTTTGCCAACTTCGAAACATGGGAATGATGGTATTTTTGTTGTAGTTGATCGATTTTCTAAAATGGCTGTAATGGTTTCCTGTAAGAAAAATATTTCTGCTGAAGATACTGCTAAAATTTATTTCAGTCATGTATGGATCAACTTTGGGCTCCCCAAGTCTATTGTTTCTGATAGGGATAGCAGGTTCCTGAGCATCTTCTGGTCCACCTTATGGGGAATGCTAGATACAAAGTTGATGAAGTCCACATCCTTTCACCCACAGACTGATGGGCAAACAGAAGTGGTGAATCGCCTAATTGTTCACATGCTTCGTATGTACCACTCCAAGCACTCCCGCACATGGGACGAGGCCCTGCCATACATACAACATGGATACAATCGAGCCCTGCACAGCTCCACTAAACATAGTCCTTTTCAAGCTTGTTATGGATTCCAACCTATGGCTCCCATTGATGTATGCATCCCAATTCCTGCCATGGAATTCACACTTCATGGAAAAAGTGAAGCAGAAAAGGCGACAAGGTTTGTTGAGCAGATCCAGCACATTCAGCACCAAGTCCATGACATTTTACAGAAAATGAATAAAAAATATAAGAATCGCCATGATAAACACAGGATTCCGCATCATTTCCAGGTTGGTGATAAGGTTTGGTTGCGGCTTCAGAAGGAACGACTTGCAGGTCCACACAGAAAGATTCGACCTCTGCAAATGGTCCTTACACTCTCACTAAGCAAGTAGGGGAAAATGCTTTCGAGTTAAATCTTCCACCCTACCTTGGTCTGCACCCCATCTTCAATGTGGACCTCCTCAAGCCATACCATCCACCTTTGTTGGATACTTCAGTCACAGCAGAACAATTGGACATCTCTGAGCTCAATCCAGCAAGTCTTTCCCCAGCTGAAGAAGATCAGATTGTGGACAATTTGACTAAGACCACCAGAGGACAACCTATTCAACTCTATCGTGTGATAAAGAAAGGAAATCTCAGTCACCAAGGTGAATGGCTCACTGCATACCAGGTAAAGAAGCAATTTCCACAGCTGATGGGGCATCTTAATGCAATGGGGACCATTGCTTCTGAAGGAGGGAGGAATGATCCAGGCAGCAATTCTAGTGGCGCAACTTCCAGAGACCATAACTTTTGCACCGTAGCTCCGATTGACTCGTTAAAAGGCAAGAAAAGCTTGGAATGTGTAGAATGTGATGAGAAGGTGCTCAACTCTGTTGGAAATGTTTGACCCCGAAATCCGCATTTAAGGGGCCCAAATTGTGATTTTTGTCTTTGCTTTGTCTAAAAATAGTAAATTCTAAAAATAGTATGTTTCACAAAATTAGTGCACATGTAAGTCTTGGAAGATGAAACACCTCGTCTCCCTCGAGACTGGTGACCTTCCACATCTTTCTAGGTGTCCTTTCGTATTTATAAAGTATTATAAATACATATGTAACCGGAAGAAGAGATAGACATCTCTTGGCAGAGATAATTGATGTATTTCGAATTCTTTGAGTAATTTACATCTCTTTTCAGAGATATTTGTTTTGCAATTCATTTGGCACATTTGTTAATCTGTTCCTTAAGTCTGAAACCCCTCGGTTTTGGATCATACTCATGTCCACTGAATGAGTCATTCGACAATGTTTTTAAACACTTATTTCACATTGTTCACATGACATCTAAAGGAAGTTTGTTAGTGTGCGCAAGAGTGCAAAGATTCATAGTTTATCACATTGGATAACTTAATTGAGTCATCTGTAAGGATGAATAGGTTTTATCAGAGGCATAATATATTATCATTGACATCATTCTTCCTTCTTATCCTTTCTGATCTCTCTCTCTCTCTCTCCTCTCCTCTCCCCCAACTTTCTCTCTCCTTAATATTCTAATCTTGTGTTGGGGTTGCACTTTTTTGTATGTCTTAATGTTTCTATTGTAATAAGTCATGTTTATGTTATTAAAAGGGACTTAATTTTTTCCTAGGAAGGTGAAGATTCTTAAGTCATGTCGAGACATACGAAGAGTCATTGGGGAGTATGTGAAAAGTTATTTCTCTTCCTATAAATTGTAAAGCCATTCCCATTTCAAAGGGTTGGTGATTGATTTTGTATACTCAAGAGTGCATTGAGAGAAAAAAGGAGATAGCTAAATTATTTCATTCCCCCGTTCTCAAATTTCCTCCATTTATCCACTATGTACAAATTTTGTTTGAGCAATTAATACAAGAAGGATTTTCTATCCTTTTTTACTTTTTCGAGGAATTTATCAATACTTTGTGTTCACAAATTCTAATTAGTCTTCTTGCTATTTGCATATTTGTTTCTTCTCATAAATACATGGGTAAAATTTATAACTAGTGTGTGCAACAATCTGATTTTATACCGCAACATTAGTTCTCCTATCTCATTTCTCACTCCCTTTTTGACTTTATAGACAAAGTCCTCTCTTAGAAGAAATTGTTAGCTTTACCATAGGGTTATTGGAGTGCCCCTATTGGATCTCGGGTTGAAAATGCCACCATAAAAATACACCTTTTTTACTTGCACATGTATATACAATAGCTACACTAGTTAGGTAGAGGGACTTATTTTCCTAGAGTGTTGGCAAGAAACCCACCAATTTGTCCCCGACAAATTTTCTTGCCAACACACCCAAATGCAATCCCTTGAGATATATAGATAGATAGCCCTTGATAGAAAATTTCCACCATTATAATGGTATGTATGTTGCATTTATATGGGGATCTTTTGCTTGAATTTCAACACTAATGACCTTACATGTCAACTATTACCTCGGGGATATTAGCGGAAAAACTTAAAAGACTGATCTCAAATATAAAAAATAAGCTAAAAAATTAAAGAGGACATGGGCACCCGGGATGGACAGAGTGTTTGGGTGTCGGTGTTTAGTTTTTGGCGCTAGTGTCTAAAGACAACTAATGATAAATGTCCAAAGAATGAGATATGGGATCCCTTTGACTGTGACAAGAACGTCGTGTATTAGTGACAAGTGTGTAAGATAAAACAAGTATAAACAAGAAAGACAAACATAAAGACTATATAGTGGGCCATCAATGAATACTTTTCTTATGAAATATCCATACACAAAATAACACTCTTGGCGGTATAATAGAATAGTAGTATGTGGCTAATTTTTTGTCTACATTTTCCTAATAGCTATCGAACATCATCATATTTATCAAGAATGTGTTAAAAAAACATATAACAAATATGTCAAAGAACGTGACTTCAAAATTGGTTATCTTTTCCTTAAATATTATCAAAATGTCACTACTTTAGCAAGGAGTAAACATGGAAATTTTTCCCCTAACTGGATCAGTCCATATGTCATTACTCACAAATATGGGTTGGGATCCTATCATATAACCTCCCTTGATGGTACACCTGAAAAGGAAACTTTGAATTCCTTACACTTTCATCGTTTCTACTCTTAACATATAAAACATCATGACATTAGTCACATCAAAGATCTAATTTCATCACTATCCTATCATTCTTCAACATAATGATTTGGAAGCATTTGGTCTATCGTCATTGCTTTATAATTAAGACTTTAAAGATGAACAACACAACTCTATTCATCACATTTTTTACATGGACAATTTCCTCATCAGATGGAACCCCATAAACATTAAATCCATTTACCTTTTTATACTAACTAAAACCATGTTATGGGGTACATGTGTAGTATGTACATGTGTTTTTCCCCTCCTCAAAATTGTCTACTAAGCCTACCCTCAGCATAAAATAAGAGAATGTCTACAAATGCACATTATCAAAATATAGGCTTATCTCGTGAAGGACAACTACTAAATTATATTATCAAAAATAAATTGATCCCTCAAAGGACATATTCCTATCAAAATATAGACTGGTCCCTTAAAGAATGTCTATACAAAATTAAAATTCACAAATTCAAAATTGTAGACCACTCCCTCAAAGGATGGCAACCCAAGTCATTATAAAAGGTTCCCCACATCGATCAACCTTCCAAAAGTCAAAAAGTCTAAAGCATCCTATGAAATCTTCTCGCATTCACTAACTTTCCCATAAAAGAAAACTTCTCGTATTTATCGGTTTGTGTCAATAAAATATAGATGGGGAATGAGCCTACAAAATCCATCAAAAAGAGAACCCACTCTCCCACACAAATTGAATCTATCAACCCTTTCCATGATGTTATAAGGTATACAAACTCACTTCCATCTATATCCAAGGTCCTACATGTGACTACTTATAGTTAGTTATGTGTTAACTTCTTTAACAAGGTTATAAAATGCATTTTCATCATATATACTTTTACCATCATATTACATATGTATTGAATTCCATCTAAAAGAGAAAATTCACATTGTAGTCCTATCCATGATTAACGTACATTTTTGGAATACATATATTGACACCATTATATTAGAAGTCACATCATATCATCATCAAAATTAACATATCATATATCAAATTAACATCCATACTCATCACATCTGACAACACATCAAATATATCTAAAATTGTCTCAAAAATCATCATGTTATATATCCAAATAAACATGAATATATCTAAAACATCATTTCAAAATCACATCTAAAAATATCAAAAATTGTATCTAAAACTATCTCAACATCAAAATAATTCAATCAACACATGAATCTCATAACTTCATCATCATATGTATATCATGAAAAGTCTATCAATATGCCTTCAAGAGGATCATATAAAAAATCTTCGATATCATATATAAAACCCACATATAATTTGGTAAAATATAATTCTTATACATAATCACAACCCTAGTCTCCTACGGCCCTTGCATCTATCCCGTTCTCTCATTGGCTACACTACACTATCGGTACTTACCAATGTTTCCTTTTGAGCTGATCGGTGCTTAGTTACTCTTTACTCCACATATATAGGAACACCATGAAGGAACTCTATAACCAATCGTTCGTATTATATCATCTCCTCTCTCGAGCGATTTTTACTAATTAATGGTCACAAAATGAGGAGGTCTTTGTAGACACCAAAATTGGGTCACACTCCCCTTTGTTCCACATCAAATAATCACCTCGAACACACTCACCTAACCATGGCCCCTTTCACCCCACTCTAATATTAATTTAATTAAATTAATTCATGATCTCATAATATTTATTATTTAAATATCCTAATTGAGATAATTCTCACACCACCACCTCACCCCAAATCTATTCTTAGTATGTTGCCATAACTAACTAAGACCTACCTAAACCCTAAAAAATCAAATCCTACATTCCCTCTAACCACATTCCCACCCGTTAGAAAGGAAGCTTCCATTCTAATCCACAAAAGAAATGAACTAGATCCAAGAAATCAAGCGGATCTACCCATTTTAGTAAACCTAGAAAATCCCACCCTAACTAACGCTGGTCACCATAAACCACTATCGGTCATCTCGGAACTGTCGTTGGTTACCATTTATTCCCCAAAACAACCTTATTTCGAGTTTAGTACATTCAAAGAGAAAAAAATGAGACCACAACTACATGCAAGTAGAACTAGCACTCGTACACGCATCTGAACATCCACAACTAGCATCAGAAGTGATCACAGAGCCATTTTGCATACATGGGAGCATCAAGGGAAGTGTCATCACCATACCAAATTCCATCCATCTAATCAAATGCTATTTCCATCTAGCCATTAAGCTCATACAATCGTAAGTATTTTGTTAACCAACATTCATCTACTTTCATTTTAGTAGGCTCGGTTTCCTCTATTATCCTTTTCTACTTATACTCCCATTCTCCCACCATTTATCTTCATGCAAGTTTGATAATTCCTTCACCCACACCATTAAATTTCCCATACCCAACTATTAAACACCTCTGAGTATACCTGATATCTCCATAAACCTTTTCATTTCCCTCTTCATTTCCATTTAGCCTCAGATTTGTCCTTACACCAAGATTTTAATAAGTTTCTGACACTCGACTGTACTGATGCCAGTTACCCATGACCATTGTTAGTCCATCCTGAACTATCATCGGTTACACTAGACCAACGTCGGTCTCTGTTTTACGCTCAGACCAATAATAAAGCCTAAATTCCCCACCAAATACCCCAAACAGCCCAAAACCAGGACTACGACGGCCAAGTACTAGTACTCGATTGCAGAGACCTTGCCTTTCAGATTCAATCATAGCTTAGCCTGTTGTGAGTGAATTTTCTTATTGTAATTGAATGAGATACCTAAATCATTTTAACTACAGTAGGATTTTATTTATTGTTAACATCAAATTATTTTAAACAGTGGATTAACAACCTTGTAGGGAGTATCACACTTCCTGGAACTAGCATACGCTAGGCAGTCCATTGTCATATGCTATTTAATCTCTTTTAGTGGTCTTGTTGTTCATTTCAGGTAGTTCCTCCTAGCCAAAAGGAAGCTCTCACGATCAACTGTGGATCAAGAAGTCATACACACACAACAACCTTTAACCAGCTTTAACAGGTATTCCTCCTAGCCCTTTTACCCTTATTTTTTTTGTCACATTCCGAGAAACGCTCTAAGAATTAGGTGAAAATTTTGGCATGCCCGGTGGGACCCATTTGGGGTTCCTTACATTTCTTCATTTCTAGCTGAAAATTTGTATGTTTGTTTCCTTTCTGAAAGGTTCTCACATTAAAATTTCTCCTTGGAATCTTCTCTTCTTTCTATTTGTCTAAAAGCAATCATGTTTTAGTGCTATAAAAAGAATTCTTCTTTTCTTTCATCGCATGTATTGAAATATTTACGAGATCATATTATCTCATGTTCATCTTTTGTGACATTAAATTCAATATTTTGATTTGGGCTTAAAATCAACTACATTTCATTTTACTTTACTACATTAGCTCACATTAAATGAGGGAAACCTATACGCTGGAATTCATGCCCATCTCATGGTTGACAAACGAATCGTAGAAAATAACTTTCTTTCTCTTCTTCTCTCTCTAAATCTTACCAAACATCACAAAATTGAAAAATACACACATTCTTAAACAAATTCTCACCCCGGAAGAAGTTGTAGGTGATCACACAATCACGGCATAGTGGGCACCCACTCATTATGCCGAGTCATTATCTCAAAGGACGGCTGTCCGCCATAACATAACCTTGAAACATCTCCTTGTAGATCTCCTTCTTCGTAGGAAGCCTTCCTCACCAAAAATCTATTCTAAAGTTCATGAGTCAAAGTGTTTTTACTTGGCTTGTGTTTTGAGGTGATAGGACACGTTATTCATCTTTTTATTTTTCCTTGCACACTCCTCATCATAGTTGGTGTAATCCAACTTCCTCCGATTAATGCCTAGACCCCATTTTCATCATTCTTGTAATTCAAGGTTTGATTCCACACTTTATTTTAAATCACAACCACCTTTTCTTCATCTCTATTTCAATTTCATAGTAATCGGTGTCGGTCCGGCAATCATTGTCGGTTACCCTCGATTATGTCACTGGTTTTACCCAATGGCATTGGTTTCTGTTTTATGGTTAACCTACCCGAGAGGACACTGTTTCATATTATTTGTTTTTCAGAGTCTCTATAACTTTCATCATCTTCTCTGTCCTGATAAAATCCATCTACATCTTATCTACCTGGCAAATTATTAGCCTTTTTCCTTGTTTTGGAAAACTATTCTTTTCCACATGATGACCGATCGTGATTACACCTGTAATCGACATCGAGTTTACCATAACCGCATCAAGCGCTTATTATCTGCTTCAATTTTCTAGCTAACATTTTTACCACATCCACCTACCACCGCTTGTTTTTCCTCGTTTCGTTGTATTTTTATGTCATTTATAGAAATTAGTCCCACCAAATCAATACTTGTTCACATGGTGTTGACTCGAAGCCAAGAAAATGCCCTCATATTCTATAAGACCTTGACAAATGGTTCTATTTCTCTTTGCATTACAAGCATTAACATGTTATTTTCTTGAATGAGGTGTGTTTCCTTGATTGTTGAAAATCATGCTTGTTATGGATAAATCATTTCTACTCTTGGATTCTTTAGAATGAAAGATATGGCTTACGAAGAATCCATTTTCACTTCTTGATGATAAGATGTAACCTAATTTTGAGAGTTGCAAACTTATCTCTTTTATTGACTCATCCTTGGATCAATTTCAGTGATCCAAGGAATGTTTTAAAACTTCTTGTTGGTCTCAATGATAAATTGACATTCATTAGTTTGAGATACATAGTGACTGAACCTTCGTATTTTACAAATTCTTTGGTCTTGTATTAACGTGACTTCATTAGGGTGTATGTTGTGCTTGGGTCCTTGGGATTGATCTCTGCATGACATTATTGGTGTAAATGAAATATAGTTTGCTTATGACTATGAAGGGGATTAGAATCCTAAAACTAAAGGATTATCCTAACGGTATCCTAAACTAGGTAAGAGCACCTACTTCCTAGCTACGTCTACTTAATTGGGTTTTAATCTAACCTAAGCTTCTTATTCTATTTTGTTGGGATGACATCCTAACCTAAGCTCTTGTGTTAAATGAATAAGGGATAAAATTGCTAAGGTGATACTAGACTATTTTAACCTAATGCCTAATACTAATGTAGACACCAAATTCGTGTCTCACGACCCCTTGTGACCCGCATCCCATTTCGCAACCTAACCTCATTACCTAAACTTTACACAACTATTTATTAATTACCTTGTAATTGATAAATCCACATCACCTTACCCGCCACCTCACTTTGCCACCTCATCATGACCTAGCCCTAACCCTAAACTAACCTAATTAAGATCCATGACTTGGTCTAGACTCACATCCATAACTAATGCCTCCTTACTCGCACCAAAAGCCGACCTTCTAGCCACTTGACCAAGCCCGCAACTGATCCTCGGAGAAAAACAGGGAAGGTGGGCTATTTTACTAAAAATAGCCTACTTTTTCCTAACCGATGCCGGTTCCTACCGACCGCCGCTTCTTACGCAACCGCCATCGGTTCCTCGTAAATGGGCTCCCAAACCAAAACAACGGATCGGAATTTCATTTTGGAGATCACCGAAGGATTTTTGATCAACAGAGAGTCAAAGCGATTAGCAGAGTCCAGAACTTCACTTGACCAAGCAGAGACGAGTGAAGAAACCAGAAGAGTTGGCAGCCAAGGAGATCAACTTGCATCTTCGTCAAAAACCAGTAAGTCACATCTTGCATGTCCTCTGTTATAACATTTCTCTTGCCTTTGGAACCACAGTCCTCATAAATCCATCCCTGAATCCACTACCCAGCGTGCATATTACATCTAACTGCCATCCATCTACCTCTCATCACCTTATTTCTTAATATCACCCATATACAGCCTTACAAATAATACAGTTACCAAACAACACAAACACCCTACAAAACAACCAACCTACAGATCCTAAACCATAACCGGTATCGGTTATCGTGATCGCGAATCGATGTCGGTCGGTTAACTCGACTCCTAAACCCGACCAGTATCGGTTGCAAGAATCGTGCAATCGGCCTGTCGTTCTTTGTGATTCACAACCAGAAACCAGCCTTTCCCCTACCTGTTTCAACGAAGTGATTTAATTGATATTTTACAGTATTTTGTGTTAACTCATATCGGCAGGGGAACTGACCACCTTCGAAAGGAAGTTTCATATTTCCCGGACCCAAAAGGCGCTTCCTCATTTATTATCTAATCAAAATCTTGTGGTCTTGTGTTCTTATTTGCAGTAGTCCTTCCAAGACAAAAAGGAGTTCTTCGCAATAACTTTTGATCTTTCTCTACGGTACGCGCACATCATCTCGACATTCTACAGTATTCCTCCTAACCCTAACCTTATCTGCTTTATAAGGAACGAAGCATTTCCGAGTGAAACATTTTTTGGCACGACACTTAAGGTGGGACCCATTTTGGGTTTTTCTTTATTTCATACTTGCTGTTATTATAGGGAGCATACTTGCTGTTTTCTTCTTCTAGAGATATTCACAGGGTATTTTATTATTCTGGTAAAAGAACTTGCTTTGTTTTTGCATCTTGCATTAGTAAAAGTCATCTCTTTTGCTTCATCGAATATCACTTTCGATTTGGGTTTTAAAACACATGCATTACATTCCTGCCTGTTGTTTTTCAATTCTAGTGAACATAGATTAAGTAACAGGTCGTACACGTGGGGGTGATATCCACGGTATTGACAGGAAATTAACCTTAGTTTCACTGCACAACACATACCGAATCACTTCACAATTAACACAACATCTCAAACATCCCCCCTTTTCCGCGGTATTCCTCCGCCCGATTGAGGTAACCTTATAAGCCAAAACAAACTTGACATTTCCCCTAGGTCTTGTTGTTTAGGATTCTGACATCATTCTACGTCTAAAGGCATAAGCCCACAATAATTAAAATTAACCCTAAGGTTAATCTCTGATTTGCATGTGCATCTTGCTTGTTTTCAAATCTGCTTTTCTCTGTCATACTTTGTCTTTTGTGATCAATAAGTTGATAAATATACTCAACGCTGCTAAAAATCAAATTAGCAGCCCTTTGTATCTTCTTATCCTAGATTTTTGACACCGCATCGGTTAAGGGACCGACGCCGTTTGATCTCGTGACCGACCGACAAGCGTTACTAAACCGATATCGTTACTCGTCTTCATCACCCCCGACAAACCAAAGAACTTGCCAAATTCACCATTCGAGGTTGTTTTTGTTCTTGATAGATTGAAACTTTCCCGTGTGTTCTAGTCTATGGTTGTCATCACTGAAGCAAGCCGCCATGGTTTCACACGCTTGCTCTCGTGTTTTTTGCCTCAATCACCCCTTCACATTCTATAGGGAACCCTACGGACACCAAAGTGAGATCCCCAAATTCCTGTAGGAGACAAGGACTTTGCCAAATTTCTGATGCTAATCCCAGCCATTGCATAATACTATTTGTCTCATACCCCGACCGTACGCTCCGATGGTCACTCCTTATGGGCATGCCTATTAGTATAGCTGCTCATTTAGCTCCTACTCCTCCTGATAACAATACCTTACTTCCTGCATCACTAGCCCCGTCTCCCAATCCGACAGCTTCAGAGGTTCATACGACCCCGATTAGCTTTCCTTTGGTTAACCTGGGGCCCCACGTATCGCCACCACCAACCGCCTTATCTCTGTCTCTCTTTCGCACCACTCCATTCATGACTTACTCTACCACCTATTCAAACGAGCTTTCCTTCTCAAGCTCCGCCTACCTTTTCATTCCCATACACGTATCCAGTAACCTCAACACCTTATATGGGACATCCCTATTCTGTGGCACCATCATCTCATCCAACCACAGATTTCATCAAGCAAATGATGGACAAAATGCAAAACCTGGAGGCTTCCGTTTCAGAAGTCGAGCGCCTTTGACATACGAGCAAGTTTGTCGGGAGCCCATTCACCCTTCTCCCCCTTCATTCATATCCTCCTCAATGGGAGTTGCCAAAGTTTACTCTTTTAACAAGAAAGAGGATCCTCAACAACACTTGCGATCATTTAGACATGCTTGTTATTTGATTGCCCATGATGATGCCTTTTTATTACTCCGCACCTTTCCCATGTCCTTATCGGGGCCTCGCCTTGAGTGGTATGTTGCTTTAACCCAAGACTCAATCTTCTCTTTTAACCAACTAGCCCAATCTTTCTTGGATCATTTCTCCATTAACATTGCCAAGAAAGTATCTATCATCGACCTCTATGCCATCCGACAATTCAAGACGAATCTATCGCAGATTTCGTTGGACGATGGCGGGGCCTTATCAACCAACTTACGTATGCCTTGCCTCAAACCGAACTTATCGAACTCGCTTACGCGGGCTCGCGCTAAGCACATCTCCCCTACCCTCCAAATTCAAACTTTCCGTACATTCGACGAGGTTTTACTATGGCTCAAAATTAGAAATTCGAGCCTTAGAGGAAGAGAAATCATGCGGTCACGCAACAAGAACTCCACTTTCCGAACTCCCGATTCTACCAATAAACCAAATACCACCACTCCTCACGCGCCCACCTCTTCTAAATCAAAAGGAGCTGTCCACGCGGTGATGGTCAAATCCCAACCACCGTCCAATACTCCACCAAAACCACCTATAAATACAAAGCCGAACCCATCAATACACTCCTCGGGAGAAACCTATGGTGATATTGAGAAATTGCTCAAAGTCAGGGCTATCACCTTGCCCCCGTTAAACCTCACTCCGGGTTTGACTCCACCCGCGCAATACCTTCCCGGTACAAAGAAAATGACTTTTGTAACTTTCACCGCGTAAAGGACATAGTCATGAAAACTGCAAGATGTTGAAAAACATAGTGCAGAAATGGTTGATGCGGGGGATATAACCCTCGATAATCCTAACGCCCGCTAACCGAAATCTGAAAATTTTCAACAAGCCATTCCCGAATCACTCGCCCAAAGAAGAAACGTGAACCAAGATATCTTAGCCGAGGAGAGTGTTCATGAGATCCATGCAGCTTTCGATTCTCACCAAAAGCCTCTATCGAGAAAATTTTTAATCAAGCCTCTTCACTAACACAGAGCCCGAACCTCCTTTACCACCATCAAGCCAAAGCGAAATCGCTCCTTTACCCATAGAAGAGTTAATCGCCTGTGCTTCTCTTCTCATCAATGAGTCTTCTTACACCACATCCCTACAAGATCGTGAGCGGATGCTATCTAATTTATCTATTTCCCAAACGTCCCCTTCTACCACTCTTGCTACACAAGAGGAAGGCTCGCCACTCCTTTTGACATCCTTAGACGAGAAATCTCTTACACTAACATCACCACATTCTTTAAATGTGACAGATCTCCTCGAACACGCCCTCCTACCTATTAGTCCCTCATCGCCTAAATCTTTTCAACGACCGGTTGACCTCCTAACATCTATTGATACAGTGCCTCATCTGCCTCCTGTGTCACACCCACAATGGACTGGAATTACAACCCACTTTTCTTCCGTACTCAAAATTACAAATCACACTGAGACTATCATTCCACGTAAGATGACAGCCCTATGGGAACGCTTGAGTACTCCTTTTTCTACTCAAATGCAAATGACTGATCCCGATGTCTCCACCATCTACCCGAAGTGCTTACGTGCTTAAAATGCCCCCTGTTCTCGCCTTCACCCCCTCACCTCTACCAAATGCCCCGTCCACTTCTATCAACTTAACCAGATCTTCCCCTACGCTGGGACCTCACCAATGCCCAATCCTAACACACCCGCCTGCGACTCGATCTATCCAAAAATAAACCCGCCCGCCACCTAGAGACGAACGCAATCCGGCCTCTATCACAAAAAACCTCATCTTCACACCCACCTTCCATATTGGGACCTCATCCCTCCACATTACACCAATATATCATACCTCCTTTGTTTTCTCGCAAAACGACCTACGCCTTTACACCTATACAGATCAAAGGGTATCACAACATCGTTACCCCGCGTATCCGGTCCACCTATCAACCCTAAACCAATCCCATCATCAAAGGATTTATTTTCTGTCACTCCCCTTTCTCCGTGGTTGTTTCCCGCTACCATGCCATCTGTAGCCTCATCATCTAACCAAATTTCAACGTAACTTCTGTGTCCAAGAAACCACGTTTAGTGAAAAACATGTGTCAGCACCCCTCGACTAAACCACCACCCATACGAACTAAACACGCCCAAACATTACCACAACCCACACAATCAATACCCTCATCTTCTTCTGATTTTGACCCACTCAAAGGATCCTACGCCAAAATCCTTGCTATGTTGGTGGAGAATGCGACCATCTCTCTACCTCCACTTAGACCTTATGACCCGCCTAAGCCCCGACCTATGGGTTATGATGAGTCTAAAATCTGCGCTATCACCGCACACTGACATGATGTAGAAGGATGCAAAGCTCTAAAACCATCCTTCGCCACCACCTCTTCCGGATCGAAAGATTAAGAAAGACAACTTACGAAGGAGAGACCTCTAGCGTCAATTCCCTCTACTATACCATCTATCCCCGCCTCACCAAGATCGATCATTATTACAACCCCACCTCTTAAGACCATGAATTATCCCAACCATCTTCTTCATCTCAGTCTACGAGATTAATATGATTAGTGTCGCTACTCGAGGACGTAAAAACAATGGGAAAGCGAAAGAAAACACACCTCGCGGCATCTCTTTCTCCTTCAACCATCCCGATTACACCACCACCTAAAGTGGTTATTCGCGACCCGCCTATCCCGCTCTAATGGAGTTGCCCACCGAACCATGATCAAACAACTTCATCAATCGCCCGTAAAATGACACTATATGATCTCATTCGACTTCAATCTCATCGACAAGCTCTCGTTGAGATCCTTCAAGGGATAGAGGTTTTTCCCAACGAAACCCCGCCCGTGGCCTCCATTCTAACACCCAATCACGTTGCTTCTCTCACCAAACAATCCATCTCCCCACCACTTGCCTCAAAACAACAAGCCGCCATGCGGTTAGTTTCTCGGAAGATGAAATTATCGACTTTGGTGCGTAAGACCCGACCTCGCCTCTTTTCATTTCGCTTACGTCCGAGACATTCGAGTACGCCGGGTTATGATTGACGGGGCGCTAGCCTAAACATCATCTCTTCAAAAGCCTTCCAACAAATGAACATCCCTTCTAGTTGCATGATGTGCAACCCCATCATGTTGCGATCATTCAATGATGCTATTACTTCTACCTTAGGCACCGTGATCCTCAACATTCGCGTAGGCCCACGTACTTTACCCGAACTCTTCTATGTCCTCAAGGAGAGTTCCAATATAATATATTGCTAGGTCGCCCTTGATCCGGCCATGGGATGCGTCCCTCAACATTACATCGATGTATAAAATTTGAGTACGAGGGGAAGTCCTACACCGTAAAAGCTAATCCTCCCCTTTCAAAACTTGCAATATGTTATACCGCCCAAACGATGTGCTTATACCAATTAAGACACCCATACATTCAACCCAACCATCCTCTTCAAATGTACCTCAACCATCCACCTCAATCGCACCTACGCCTTCAACTGATGAAACCACCGTCGCACAAACCACTTCTCTTCCCGCAGCTAACATCCCAACCTCCGACCCCTTAGTAGATGTTTTTCATCGCCTCACGCTGGGGGAGTACCGCCTATATAACGTTAGTTCTTTCCCTACCCCGCAGGAGTACGGACAATTACATGCGCATCCCACCTACGACCGTCGCGTGGGGGAGGTAATCTCTTACGGACCACCCCATTGTCGCACTAACCTAACGTATGGGGGTGTTGACGCATCCTCCATTACCCCTGAACCTCCTCTTGGTGTGGTTCCCTTCCAATCTGATTTTCAATACCTAACAAATCGTCGCTTCGCCCTCACCTTCTTGACTCGCTGTGCGTGGAAAGGCTTTGGTTTTGGCCTTTACGAACAAGGCCGACATACACTCATTCCCATGACCACACGCAAACATAATGATCGTAGTGGTCTTGGATTTCCAAGAACGCTTACCCCAAAGGAACCTCGTGACAGTTGCCTTCTGGAAGAGGACGACGTCACCCCTACCGAACCATCATCACCCATTTTGCCTCATCACCACTTGAGTCGATGGATCCCGACTCTATCCCTCCTAACTTTTCTCACCAACGATGATTTCCGCCAAGAGCGTTAGCCCAATTGGAGCTTCTTGACGAACGCCGCCTTACACTCTTGATCATCTTCAAATCTATCAAAAACGCATCAAGCGTGCTTATGATAAGCGACTTCATGAGCGTACCTTTAAGGTTGGTGATCTTGTCCTCAAAGAGAATCAACATGTCACCAAACTAGAAAAGAGCAAACGCGGAAAATTTGCTCCCAATTGATTGGGCCTTATATAATCACTCACACCTATGGATCGGCACTTATCGCTTAGCTTCGCTTAATGGTAAACTCCGAGCTCGAACCCCTTAATGCCTTACATCTTCCCCATTCTACTTGTTGAATCTAGTGTTATATCACTTCTTATCTACCTACTGCTCGTCCCTTGAGCTCATTTACCGCTACATACACTTTGTTTTCTATATCTCTAAATAAAATCAAATCACTTCGCACCTCCCTTGATAATGCCTTCCCTTTTTAGTCTAGTCCATGACTTCAAAGTATTAAAATAAGCCGTATTCTTATGGGATTTTCTTGAGTCAAACTTCCTACTAAACTAGATGCTTCACGCCAAAAGAACATCTAGTCATCTAAAATTAAATATAGATCGCTCTCCTCGAAGGACAAATATATGCCAAACTATTGCTTGCTACTATAAAATAGATCGCTCCCTCAAGGACAATATGCACTAAAATCATCTCTCTGCTACTATAAATAGATCGCTCCCCGAAGGACAGCTATACACAAATAGCCAGCCTTTTTATCGAAGCTTCGCATTGATCAGCTTCGTGAAGACCTCAAGAATAAACAATCAATATCCTCAGACTTCCCGCATCGATCGGTCCACATTCAATAAAATAAAAGCCTCATTCAAAAGAACTTTTGGGTCATGGACTTGTCTATTTAGGGTAGGTTCTCTTTCACGTTGTAACAAGTTCTTTGTACTCAGCTATATCATCCACATCACCTCACCATTTGTTTCAACTCAAGGGACGTAACGTACATCCGATATATTGTGATCATACAACTCTTTTCAACTATGGACTTCTGCCTATACACGACACTTAGGGCTTCGTGCTCGCTTCTACGTTGTGTGGTTTGTTTAGCTCTTTTCACCTACGGAGCACTCTTTCCGCTTTGCCTCGCATCTAGAATTGTGTGTTGATCTTAATCGTGACACTATTCCCTACTACTTGGGTATGCTAACCTTTGCTTTACCTATACCTACACCAACAACATTATCCTACCAAAGATCAACAACATTACCCTACCAACATCAAATTTTTACCAAACGACAAATTGCCTAAACCACACCAAATTGCCTAAAATCACCCCTCCCTGATCCTAAGGGAGAACTACATCGGCCGAGGCCCTTCCTTGCTTTGTGCAATGGGCTATGTAGGGCAGCACTTGAGACATGGGGTCTCCCAAGGTTAGCTCGACCATCCCCTACCATAACCTATCTTGTGTGGTGAATATAAATATTTTTGTGTATTTTTATTTTAATCACATTTCTCTTTATCCTTTTTTCGAAACACCGAAAATCAAAACACCGACAATCTTATTATTATCATAACTCAAATCAACATACATATTCAGTTTTATTTAGATGTTAAACAAATACATCTTCTTTATCATCGACACGCAGGTCGGCATCCTTATTTATTCTCATACCTCGCTAACATATACTCAGACCATCACAACTCATCCCGAACTAGGTGATGATCGTGATCGCCGACCCTCTCGCCGGCCTCTCTGTCCTCAAAGGTACCGCGGCTATTGGTACCACCCACTGATCTTCCAATCTCTCCTGTAACATATGAATACGCCCTCTCGCATGGAGAACTCCAGCCTCTAGTCTCGCCGCCTGTGACTCCGCAACCACCTAAGGTCGCACTCCAACTAACAATCCTCTTGTCTCATTCACTGCGTTTGGAGCTCTGAACCAAACGCCGCAGACGATCCTCTCTCTGTAATCACCATGCTTATGTGGCGCCTCGCACACCTCGCAGCTCTACTACCCACCATAATCTATAGGCCTCAACCTACCTATCCATTACCCTGCGATCGGCCATGCTATCTCCTCGGGCCCTTCTAAGGTGTTGGCCGGGCTGGTGAGAATGCATTGCCCGACCTAAGGCCTCAATCCTCATATATGGTCTATAAGCCCTCAACCTATGTCCCGCACATATCCAAATCGTCGCCGCGCCACGCGACTATAGGAATCCTCTCATATTCACTGGCCTCAACCCCATTGTGATCCACCTCAAGGCCTCAACTACACCTCTCAACTCCTCGGCCTCAACCCACCATGTTCTCGACCCAAGGCCTTCCCGTAGGCCTCCAACCTAAGATATCATTCGCAACCGGCCTCACCACTTCCTCCCATACCTACCTATTTGGCCCGACCCAAGGCCTCAACCTACCTATTTGGCCCGACCCAAGGCCTCGCCTACCTATTTGGCCCGACCCAAGGCCTCAACCTACCCATTTGGCCCGACCCAAGGCCTCAACCTACCTATTTGGCCCGACCCAAGGCCTCAACCTACCAATTGGCCCGACCCAAGGCCTCAACCTACCCATCCGGCCCAACCCAAGGCCTCACCCTACCATTTGGCCCGACCCAAGGCCTCAACCTACCATTTGGCCCGACCCAAGGCCTCGCCCTACCATTTGGCCCGACCCAAGGCCTCAACCTACCATTCGGCCCGACCCAAGGCCTCAACCTACCTATTCGGCCCGACCCAAGGCCTCAACCTACCATTCGGCCCGACCCAAGGCCTCAACCTACCATTCGGCCCGACCCAAGGCCTCAACCTACCTATTCGGCCCGACCCAAGGCCTCAACCTACCAATTGGCCCGACCTAAGGCCTCAACCTAACCTATCCGGCACACCTCAAGGCCGCAACCCAACCACTTGGCCGACACCCAAGGCCGTACCTAAGGCCGCATCACTTCCATACCATACCCACAATCAACGCTTATTTTATCCATCCATCATGTACCTTTTGTTCAATCGAGCTCACTGCTCGTGTTTTAGCATGATTAGGGTCCTCGACTTGATCTCGTCGACCAACTTTGCCTGACCTAGACCGTGACGTTTATCTCAACCAAACCAACCTTTTGCTACTGCCGAACATGCCTAAACGTTCCTGTACCTTACCTGTTATATACCCTGGAGCTACTTCCTATGCCTTGGATACCAGGATTATATCACCCTTGTTTGGATAAACTATCGACCTTTGCCTATACATTGCTGGTTTGCTCGTCAAATCATGTACCCTAGTCGTACTATTGCATTTCAACATGCGTCTGCTTCCTCGACCTACCCCACCCTTACCATCCTCTCTACGCCATTTACACTTTATCAACCCTATCCCTGATTTCCCGTTCACTCAATCTGTGATAGATTTGAGGGGGATTACCTATATCCTTAACATGAGAAACCACTTCATATTATTGTCCGCGCAGCTTTACAAAACAAGCTACACGACAATAAGGGGCTAATGTAGACACCAAATTCGTGTCTCACGACCCCTTGTGACCCGCATCCCATTTCGCAACCTAACCTCATTACCTAAACTTTACACAATTATTTATTAATTACCTTGTAATTGATAAATCCACATCACCTTACCCGCCACCTCACTTTGCCACCTCATCATGACCTAGCCCTAACCCTAAACTAACCTAATTAAGACCCATGACTTGGTCTAGACTCACATCCATAACTAATGCCTCCTTACTCGCACCAAAGCCGACCTTCTAGCCACTTGACCAAGCCCGCAACTCGATCCCTGGGAGAAAAACAGGAAGGTGGGCTATTTTACTAAAAATAGCCTACTTTTTTCCTAACCGATGCCGGTTCCTACTCGACCGCCGCTCGCTACGCAACCGCCATCGGTTCCTCAGTAAATGGGCTCCCAAACCAAACAACGGATCGGAATTTCATTTTGGAGATCACCAAGGATTTTGAATCAAAGGAGAGTCCAAAGCGAGGAGCAGAGTCCAGAACTTCACTTGACCAAGCAGAGACGAGTGAAGAAACCAGAAGAGTTGGCAGCCAAGGAGATCAACTTGCATCTTCGTCAAAAACCAGTAAGTCACATCTTGCATGTCCTCTGTTATAACATTTCTCTTGCCTTTGGAACCACAGTCCTCATAAATCCATCCCTGAATCCACTACCCAGCGTGCATATTACATCTAACTGCCATCCATCTACCTCTCATCACCTTATTTCTTAATATCACCCATATACAAATTTCTTACAAATAATACAAGCTTACAAACAACACAAACACCCTACAAAACAACCAACCTACAGATCCTAAACCATAACCGTATATCAAGGTTATCGCATGCTATCAAGAATCGCAATGTCGGTTAACTTTGACTCCTAAACCTCGATCAGTATTTGCGGTTATCGAAGAATCGTGGTGTCGCCATTCTTGTGATTCACAACCGAAACCAGCCTTTTCCTACCTAGTTCCACGAAACAATTTAATTAGTATTTTACGATTTTGTGTTAATTCATATTAGCAGGGAACCGACCACCTTCGAAAGGAAGTTTCATATTTCACGGACCCAAGCGGCTTCCTCATTTATTATCTAATCAAAATCTTGTGGTCTTGTGTTCTTATTTGCGAGTAGTCCTTCCAAGACAAAAAGGAGTTCTTCGCAATCAATTTGATCTTTCTCTACGATGCAGCACATCATCTCGACATTCTACAGGTATTCCTCCTAACCCTAACCTTATATTGTTAGACTAACCTAAGTCTTGGGAAATCTATCCTAAACTATTAAAAAGGAACCTAAGGGTCGCATGGCACTAAGGCGACGGTTTCAATGGCATTTAATTGATTTGATTGGGTTTAATGCATGGAGGTACTGCCAGTTTTGGCAAAGGCTAGTTAACTTTAGTGGGGGATTACATGGATGCTTCACTAAATATGGAATTACATGTTAAATTAAAAATGGCATTCACTAGTTTTGGGAGGTGGTGGCAAGGAGAGATAAGCGGGAGTTTTGGGAGTAATGACATTAATGGATCTCGGTTTTTGTGTGCAAACCATCTTGGAAACAAGGGAGGTAGATTTTTGGGAGGTTGTTTGGTTTTACATGTCTCGCAAATTTTACTCTGCATGGAGCTATGTGGTTCTTTGAACCAGCAGTTCGAACTTCCACTTCATGGTTATTTTTGGTTTCTCTAGTCTATTTTCGATCAAAGGAATGTATATGAGGCATTGGAAGAAAAGTTGGTTAGTTTTTGATCTTTCATGGAGAAGAAGAAGAGTGGGAAGCTCGGTTAGAAGTCTCCATCAAATTGGTAGAGGCACTATCAGGCATGATAGGCTCTACCCATTAAGATTTCTTGCTTTCTTCTAAATGATTCATTAAAACAACTCTACTCTCATGAGATAAATATTTGCATGATTTTTCTGGTTAATTACTTTCATGTTTTTATGAATCTCTGTGGTTTTGGGATGTAAATCCATCGCAAAGTAATGTTAGTTTTTGGGGAACTTTCTTTGTGCTAGTTTAATGGTGACATGCATGTGAAGCTTGTATTTCATTCTAAAATTTTTATTCGAGGTTGGTGTTGTTCTAAACAGGTATTTGTTGCTTAGTACGGTTTGAACCTTTATTTGAGCCATGTGTTTCGTTTGAACTTGTATTAGGGATTCGTGTTTTGTTATGAGATTTTATTGGAGCTTCATGTTTGTTCTGAGCTTGTGTTGGAGCTTTATGTAGTTCTAAACTTTTGTTTGAAGCTTCATGTTCAACACTGTACTCATATTCAGTACTTGCATGTTCCAAACTTGTAGTCGAATCGATGTGTTTGATTCTATACTTGTATTTTGAGTTGGAGTTTTACTTGTATTCAAGGATTGAAATGCTTGAACTCATTTATGGACTGTCTGCTCGATAAGGGCTTGAGAGATGAGTTTTGGTTTGAAGTTGATCTGGTAATCTCTTTTGAGATCTTCTTCGTGTAGCTTCTTGAGTGTGAATGGTTTTAGTACTTCTATCTTTTAGACTGTACCATGTTCTTGAATTGGTAAGGAATGTAAGTTTGGGGATATTCTTCCTTCACTTCCCTGAGAAATCCTGTGCATTGTTGAAAGCTTGACTATTTTGTTTGAAGGATTATTAGACTGTAACTGTAGCTTGTTATGGGTTTGGTTTGATATAAAGTTCATTGAAATAGTCATTCACAGTTTAAGAGGTTTATGGAAATACAGTTTGCATTTTCCCTCTTGTGAATAATATTGAAACAAATACCTTCTTAGCGTAAGCTTTTTAGATGGAACTTGAGATTATTTACCGTGATTTTGTTTCATTCAAGTTGGAGGTAAGATAGGGACATTACATGACTTAAACGTATATTGAGTTTTACTACTCTCTTCGAGATCTTTTTAATTTCTAGGTAAATTTCTGGGTTTAATTAAAAAAATGGTTTAAATACCTTAGTATACTGAATTTTGTATGCAAGATCTCTGATTCAATTTTTTTAACTATTCTTAACTAGTTCACGAACTACTTGTTCTCTAGTAATTAACCGTTGAAGCTTTGTAAACTGTATTTCATTTCTTTGAGTTTGTGTGTATACTGAACTTGTTTAGTTTTTACTCTTGGGGGTTTCCTATTCCTTGTTGGCTTAAGTGAATAAATCTCTAAGTCTTTTATAGAGAAAATAATATGTTTTCTTAGGGACAGATATACTATTTTTAGACTAGTACTTATGTACTTCATTCTGAGACTTGAATTCAAACTTGTGTTTAATGAATGGGAATAGGTAAACTAGTTAGTGAAGATTTGTAAGGGAAACTAGAAGTGTGCTTTCTTCTACCAGTGTGTTTGGTTGTGTGTTCACTTTTGGGAACTAGTTAAAGAACTTCTAAGTTTGAAATAGAAATGGGAATTTGTAGTGCCCGTTTCAACAACCACTTGAGACCAAAGAAACAACCTAGGGTTAGCTAGAAAATTATGGGATAATTTTTTTTATCGAAGTATCTACAACCAGGTTACAAGACATCAGTCTACCATTGGTAGGTTCCAGAACAAAACCTATTTACCAAAACAAAAATTTCCTTTACTTACTTATATCAAGTTCACAAGGTTCAAATTTTAGGGTTACATGCTTCAGTTAGGTTCAGGGAGTAATTTAACCCCATACCTGCTCTCTAACAGGCTCAGAACTTCAACTAGATTTTTCTCCTATTAAACACTTCCAAAAATTCCCTAAACCATTCCCAATGGATAGGAAATTTTCTCACCTTTTGGTGATATAAAGAAGTCCTTCTAACTCCTTACAGAACTCAAGTTATGAGTGGGCGAGTTCCTAGGGTAAAATTTCCCTAGAGGGACACGTGGCAAGAGGAGGGGAAAAGCCCTTGGGATGGATTGGCGGGTCGCGGGGTGGCATTGTGAACTTTTCCAAATGCAGGCTCAAAGGTAAAAAGCACTTTGTGCCCCCATGGGTCCCTAGGTGGACACGTGTCAGGTTCTAATGCCGAGTGGAGAAGGGGGAAGGGAAAATGGAGCGGCGGGTCGATTTGGCGCTTTGCGCCAATGAAAAGGGGAAAAGGGGAAAAGAAGTGCGCGGGTCCACGCACCCACTAAGGGACAGAGTCTAAAGGGGAAGGTGGGGAATTAGGTCACAGGGAAGAAGTTTAAACTTTTTCCAAAGCCAAAAAAAAAAACAAAAGGGAGAAGGAAGGTCTCGCCCTCCCGCCTCCACCCCAAAGTGCCACGTGGCACGCTCCCATTGGCCGCGGGCGGCGAAAAAACATAAAATTTCCCAAATTTTTTAAAAGGGGTTAAGTTCAAAATGAAACCGTACCTCCACCAAAGCCATGAGGGGACACGTGGCACCCTCTGATTGGCTGTGGGTCGGCGGAAGGATAAGTGAAAATTTTCCAAAAATTTTCAAAAGGATAAAGGGTTAAAAAGAATCCACGCCTCCGCCTCAGCCCTTAGAGGACACGTGGAACCTTCTGATTGGATGCGGGTGTGAAAGGAAAATTTCCCAATGTCCAAAATTTCTAAAAAATTTCCTAAGGCTGAAAAGACAGGAAATTTTTGGCTTGCGGGCCCACCAGGGAAAATTTTCGCAAATTTTCCTGCCCAAGCTCAAAAATTTCTAAGTGCCATAACTTGAGCTAAAAGCTCGGTTTTGGGTAAACGATAAATTTTTGGAAAGATCTCGATGCCCTATTTGTACAGGAAGCATAAATTTCACTTTTTGTTAAGTTATTAAGGGTTTTTTTAAAAAGGATCTACAGGATTTTAATTTGTGAACTGGCAGATTTCAACTTTTCAATTCGATCAATTTAGAACTTCTCCTTCACTCAACATGTCAAATGGACATGGAGGATTAGTCTAGGGATATTTTAGAGTGTTTTAGTGAAGATCAATTTGTCCAAGTTATTCAAATTGTATTTTTTTACGATAAGAGAACACGAAAAATGGTCTGAAAGCTCCAAATTGAATTTTATTAAGTCTTAGAGGTTCATTCTTGACTGTTTTTGTAAATTTGAGTTCCTTAAGTCTTCCTAAGTATGAATTTCAAGGTTTCATAACTTATTGTTGAGTATAAGTTTGAACTACTCATTTTAATTAAAATGTGCATTGCAAGATTTAAGTTTTAAAACAGTGAACTGTTTCTTTTAAATTAATTTAGCAATTTGTCTTTGAAGATGCATATGGTTACTAAACTAGTCCAATCCATTTACAATATTTGGAACAACCATTCATTTCAAGTTACAATGCATTTCTGACTTCAATTTTTAATATACATTTTACAAGCATATCACACTTTGTCTTTCTTTTCCACGCATTCTTTCTTTCTTTTCTTTTCAAACAACAATCCAATTTCAACAATAATTCAAAATCAGATGTGCAATACACTTTGGAGAAGGGAATGCATTCTTTCATTGATCCTCAATACAATTTTACAACTTATCACTTTTCCCATTTGATTTGGTTTCAAATTACAAAATACAGAGTATGGAATATCATTTACATTTTCTTTCCAAAACCAAAATAGAGAAAGTATAATTCTTCTTTTACATTTCTCAATTCAAATTCAACTTCCATTTACAATGCAATAACTTCACATTACAACATTTATACACTCATCCACGCAAGGTGGGAAAGGTTACAATGAATTACTCAAAGGAAAATGATTATCAAACTATTTTCTTCTTGCTCCAACAATAGCATGCTTGTTCTTCCATCTTTTCATCTTGATCACAATAAGGAAGGGGGAAAGGCAACGCTCTCCACCCAACCAAGACATCCAATGAGAAAGGAGAAGTCATCCTTTCCTCATTTTCCCCCGAGCCCCAACCATATTGAAATAAAGAATGAGAGACAACTCATGGCAACAATGGCTTCTACCACAAACAAGCAACATTCTTTTCACATGCATAAAAATAAAATACACAGTCCAAACAAGACAACAGTTCCCAACTGCATTTGAAATCATTCACACAACACATAGGCTTGATCAAGCAAGTCAAACAAGAGCAAGAACTATAGGTAGCTCCTTATGCCTCCTACTTTGGAATTGGGCATCCACCAAAATGCATACCGCCAATAAACATATCAAACCCATAAACCTTATCTCCCAACCCCTCCTTATGCCCCCTCCATGTTTATCCCTTATGCCCCTTAAGAGTAAGAAATTCAAGAAGTTTCTTTTCCAAGGTGGATCCTAAACCAAAAATCCCTCCACAATAAAACACTACCATTGGCAATCCCTTATGTCCCCATATGAAATCCCTATAGCCTTCTCCTACACTATGCCTAAGCATTCTACCCAACCAGCCAAAAATGTAAACACAACATCATTCAAACATGCATGCAAGAGAAGGAATAACAAAACATTTAAAACAATTTCAATATTCCTACCTCTCCATAATGGAGTTTGTCCCAAGCTCACAAGATTTCCACAATGTCAAAGTGTAGTCCAAAACCAGCAAAGTATAAGCATACAAAAATACTCCAAGCTCTTCTACAAGCAAGCTCCAAACAGCACCAAAAAAAATGTGCCCCAAGAGGAAAATAACAAAGTTTCAACAACCCCCAATGAGCAAGAAGCTTCACTTTAAAAAGGAAAGGAAAGAGAAAAGGATGATGTGGATCCATGTGGGATGCCACATCATTCTTCCTCAACCCCAAGAGGAAATCAACATCAACCAACAAATCACAATAAATAAAAATGACAAAATGACTTCCACACTTCAAAACAACCCATACTCCAAAAAGGACTGAATTAAAAATATGTAAGGGAAGTGCAATTAAAACTTACATATTGTCACTTCAAAATGCATTATAAATGCCTAAATTTAACCTCCAAACCATAGGCATGGTTGGTGGATCATTTTAAGAGGTGTGGGACAAGTTTAACTTGTCCCACAAGCCTCCAAATTTGGCCTCCAAGGACAAATTCGAATTTCATAAAAGATGGAGTGCTTGACCTTCCAAAATCTTCCTTACATACTCTTACAAATTTCTTACACATTCTTACAACATCAACTTACACACTCTTCCCACATTAATATTTAAAATCAACAACTTTATTAATTACATTCCATATCCCAATTTAATTTAAATAAAGTTTAACTATAGGACTCTCACATTAAAACTATCACATTTAAATAAATTACAAGAAGAAACACATTACAAAATGAAATACATACCACAATAATAAAAGGAACACATAAAAGAAACACATATCTCATGGTCACATATAGTGGAAATCCCCCATGGGAAATCCTAACATAACTCAACACACAAACAAACAACACAGTTGCCATGGTGACCTTGTTGAATTCACCCAAAATTTCAATATGGTTAGTCTCCAGTCCCCCGACATTGTTGTGATTTTTAACCTGCAAAATGCAAATACCTCCTTCGGCCTCATGGCCATATCAGAACATCCAAAATGATATAAACAACATTTCAAAATCATCTAAACACATGAATCACAACAACATCATGAATTCAACATTATCATTTTTAATTAAATAAATCAACTATATCATCATCAATACTATTCCATACTAGATCTACTCAAATATCCAATGTCATAAGTCCAAATCAACATCCATATTATGTCCATGTCAAATAGTATATCCTCATCCACATCCAAGAAATGTCTCTAGTAATCATCAAGCATAATAACTGAATCTAGATCAATAATAATCCATGATCTAACATCTAACCATCATACCAAAACAAAACATAATAGTGTCCATAATACGATCAATAGTATCAAAATCAGTATCAAAAAGTGTCAAAGGGAAGTGGGCACTACGAGAATTCATTTGATAGTATAAATGAAATGAATTAGTTATTGGATCTTTTCTAATGGAGATCCCTTTTCTTGTTGTTTGGATAAGTTCATTTGATTGAACTTCTCTGTATTTGATCCTCTTCTGAGATGGAAATTTCTTATGGATTGTTTGGTCTACTTTGTATAAGTCATTGGTTGTAATGATGTGGAAAGAGATTATCTAAGTCGGTATGTTGGAAAGAAAATATAACATGCTTAGACCGATTGTTTTGCTTGATTAAGTCATACTCCATTTGGATTGATATTGGTAGGTTGTCTCTTTTTGCACTTTGTCTTTTTATGAATCCTCGTTTGGATGGACATGAGAAGAGATTAATTTTGTGTGAGTCTAGCTTGGATTTGTGGAATTTCTAGTTTTAGATCTATGAAATTATAACTTCTAACATGTGGAAGTTAGTTTAGACTTGCAAGAGGACTATTTTGACTCTCTACCCCTACTTGGATTTATTTGGGATTCTTTTTAGATGTTGTGCCTTTAATGTTGAATCCTTATAATGTTATCTTTGAATTGAGGCAATTTGGTGTGTTCTAAACCTGTTTCTATCTTTCAGATGATTAAGTGTGTAAGGAATAGTATGTATTGATTCTTCTTCTTTGCTTAAGTTGTAGGATGAATCATCCTAATATGATCTATGCTGCATATAACTCTTTTGCTACTTAGTAAAGATAAATGTGTATTTCTATTCTTTTATAATTATGAAACAATTGGATGACAAGATCTATTGATTGTTTTAAAGTAATTGATAGGATCAATTAAACCTTATGATATAATGTAGATGTTGTGGATTATATTATGCTCTTTTCTTAAAAGTAAATTCAGACTCTTAATTGTACTTCTTTTCTAGTTGATATTACTTATGCTTATTTGTATGATATATTAGTTGTTTCATTAAAGCAATATTGTTTTAATGGAACAATTAGTGGAATGCACTTCACTTTAATGCTTAGTTCTTATCATGCTTAGTTCATTTAATCTGACTTGTGTTAGCAATTTTTGTAGATGGAAATCGTAAGTGATAAAAGAAGGAAAAAAAATTATGATGCATTGGTTTACTTAATTTTGGATCTTATGTAAAGGATTTCAAATCATTCTTGAGTTGTATTGGAAAAAGAAAAGTGATGTTCTTTTAAGATCTTAATTCTGATTGACATGCAGAATGTCTGAAATGCATAGTCTTGTAAATGTATATTTATCATCATGAATTGAAAGGTTTTGAGTTGGACTCCAATTTGTGGTGTGAATTCTTTTGTACTTGTATGATGGAAATAATAGTGATATCTTGGTGGTATTCTTTATATCTGTTTGTATACTATTGTTGTTATCAATTAATAAGTTGGATTAAGGGGATAGTATAATCTCCCTTATTATAATGAACTTGTTAAACTGCAAAAGATGTCGTTCTCTAACTACACAACTATAGTTTAATAATAAAATATGCTTGGGACATACAATTCAACTATATGAGTTAAGAATGATAAAAGGAATAGTGGTTATGATCTTTAATATTTTAACTATGGTTATAAAGTGAACACTAGTTGAATCTAGGTGGATGACACACTTGATTTGGACAGCTAGGTTGCATTAAGAATTAAATGTTTGATGTTTTTTGTCCTATTTTTGGGGTAACTACTTGTTATGCCACATTAATGAACAACAATGCAAACTTGAAATAATGAAGTCCTCCATATCTATTCAGGCTAGTTATGGATAAATAACTTAATGAATGTTGGAATTAGGGTTAGGCATGGTTGTTGTAATCTGAATCTTAATCCAATATTAATTATGATAATGACTACTAAGGGGGTATGTACATCTTGATGAATTAGTTCTCACAGATAGGCACATGCCAATCCAGCAAGACCCCTCGAGAAGTCATGGGAGTTCTTGAGGATAAAGTGTTGAAGTTGACATGTGGCAACACCCTTCCGTATTTGTTCATCTAGATCTGTGCACATCTAAACTTGAGCTAGGATCAAACCTTGGACAAGTGGACTGATGGTAGTCAATAAAGAACATTCTAGATAACGAAGAGTGAGGTGAAGGATGTATTCGGAATGATGAGTATGTCGTCTAGGAATAGTAACATGAACAGTATGTTGAAAATCTTTGGCCAGAGTATCACAAGCTACTAGTTTGCATTGTCATATGTCACCTAGTTTAAAGCAACATGATGTCGGATGAATATTGGTAATAAATATTCATATAGGTTCTTTAAACAGATCACTCAAGCATTCTGAGATGGGTTAGGAAACCAAGTATACATAGTATACATAAAGTTTTTATACTTTAAGACAAACATGAGAGATCGGTTGGTAACCAAGTCATGGAATGAGAGATTGGTAGTATACGTGAGTGATTACAACTGCATATGGTTATCTATTATGGGATTGATTGGCATGAATTTTGTATTCTAAATGATGTTTTATTTAAAATAGAGAACATTATGTTTCAAAAAAAAATCCCTTGTTTCTAAAGTCATAAAATGGGAATGTTACATCTTGGTATTAGAGCGAGGTTGCTACTCTTGGACCTATTGTGTTCGTAATATGATGAAACTTAAATTTTATTATTAATAGAAAATGGTTAGAACAAGAGGAAATGTTGCAAATAACCCTCCACCCGAGGAAGGAGCAACAACTACCCAAAACCTGATGAGATCCTTACTGCCTTGTTGGACACAAGAGATTGTTTGGTTGTACTTGAACAACAAGTAATGGGAAATGAGGAGGAAGAAGATGTTGGTAATAATAATCAACCACCTCTCGAGGACAATGCCAATTTAGGTGTTGATAATAATAATGTGAATATACTTGATCAGCCTGAGAACAAAAAGGCTAGGCCGATAGCTGAACTCATTAATGATATAAAAGGATAAGTCCTTTGAAGTTTGATGGCACCACATTAGGAGATGGGTCTGATAATTGGCTCAACGAAATGGAGAAATACTTTGAAATAAGGAATTTTTTAGAAGAAACAAAGGTGATATGGGGAGCATATCAGCTTTCCCATGAGGCATCTTCATGGAGGGACAAGCTGTAAGGCTGAGTTAAACATTGATGAAACTAATATCACATGGGATAAATTTAAAAAGGTTACTTTAGGCAACGTTGGTTGCATGCAACTTAAATATGATCAGGAAAATGATTGAATTCCAGAACTTAGCTCAAGGAAAGCTAATTATAACTGAGTATTGGGAGTAGTTTACTAAACTCCTTAAGTATGTACCTCAATATCAAACTGATGAGAATTTCAAGATACAAAAATTCATCATGGGATTGAATCCTTTTATAGGAGGAGAGGTGGATGTCCACAGTTGAACCAACCATGGTGGAAGGGGTTGTTGAAAAGGCCATAAGGCGGGAATAGAAATTGAAGGTAATTTGTGCTCATAAGAAGGAAGTAGGGAAGAAAATCCCCAAATCTTCTTCATCATCTCTCACACCTAAGAAATGACCATGGAATAAATTCAGAATGAAAAGTAATTTTTCATCTGATATTAGTAAGAAAACAACAATAAATAATTTTGTTGGTAATGCACAAAACAACTTTGTCAAAAACAATAATAATAGACAGAAGTCCTATGGAGGTCAGAATGATAATTCTAGGGCTGGAAATAAATCTGGGCGTAGAAAGGAACCTGTAGGAGGCTGTTATAACTGTGGAAAATATCATTCCATAAATCAATGCCCTTTGAAAAAGGACGATCATATTCAGCAGCATAAGATACACACTGTAGTAGCTAACAAGCAGGCTGAAAAACAAGCCACACCTATAGAGGTTCTCGAGTAAGTTATTTGGCATACCTATAACTATTCTTTCGATACCAAAGCTACTGCGAATTTTTATTTCTAGTAAATTAGCGTCAAAACTAAAAAGAAAAGCTAGAAACATGGACTGTACATTATAAAAATAATGTTGTTCATAAAGTTAGCATGTGTCTTTTTGGAGCAGTCCTTGACTTACCTAGTTTTTCCACTGAAGTTGATCTTTATGTTGCACCTTTGGGGTCTTACGATGTAATCATAGGTGTTAATTGGTTAGCAGAACATTAGGCTAAAGTGGACTATTTTGAAAAACAAATCATTTTTTTAGATGACCTACAGAAAATAGCAGAGATTCAGGGTGTGAAACGTGAGATTTTTGTTAGGTAATTGTCAGTTATGCAACTTAAAAAGGCCAAAAATAAAGGTTGTACCTGATATGCAGTAAAGATTTTAGAAACAACTGAAGAGAACAATGATGTCTTGTAATGATATCTACTGTTAGGAAACTTCAATGACATGTTTCTGGAAAATTTACCAAGTCTTCCACCCAAAAGGGATTTTGAATTCACAATAGAGATCAAGCCTGGAACCGATCCTATTTCTAAGGCACCTTATCAAATGACTACTATAGAATTAGTAGAGATTAAGGCTTAGCTCCAAGAACTTTTTTCTAAAGGTTTGATTAGACCAAGTGTTTCACTTTGGGGAGCACTTTGGTAATTTTGTGAAAAAAAGATGGAACACTTAGATTGTGCATTGATTACAGAATGTTAAACAAAGTAACAATCAATAATAGATACCCACTCCTAGAATTGATGATCTATTTGATCATATGCATAGATCATCGGTGTATTCTAAGATAGATCTTCAATCTAGATATCATCAATTACATATTAAAGATGAGGACATTCATAAAACAACTTTCAAAACAAGGTATGGACATTATGAGTTCACGGTTTTACATTTTGGATTAACCAATGCACCTACAACATTTATGAATTTAATGAAAAATATCTTTCAAGAATACTTTGACAAATTTATGCTCGTATTCTTGGATGACATTAGCATATATTCTAAAAGCAAAGAGGAACACCATGAGCATTTGAACATAGTTTTAGAAATATTGAGAGAGAGACGGTTATATAGTAAGTTATCTAAATGTTCTTTCTATGACACAGAAGTGCACTATTTGGGACATGTAATAAGTAAGAATGGAATTGTTGTAAATCCTTCTAAAATTGTAGCTATAATTGAGTGGCATGCACCAAAGAATGTACATGAAGTTAGAAGCTTAATAGGGCTTGTTGGTTACTATAGAAAGTTTGTAAAATATTTTTCTAAGGTGGCTTGCACCAATAACTTCTTTACAGAAGAAGGATAAGAAGTTTGTTTTGAGTGAGAAATGTGAATTTGCATTCAAAACTTTGAAGGAACAGTTAACTTTAGCACCTATTCTAGTGGTACCAGATCCTAATGGAGACTTTATGGTAGTAACTGATGCATTTGGTGAAGGTCTAGGAGGTATTTTGTTACAAAATGATCATGTCATAGCTTATGAAAGTAGAAAACTAAATTTACATGAGTTGAATTATGCTCCACATGATTTAGAGCTTATTACCATTGTTCATGCACTATAATTTTGGAGGCATTACCTAGCTTGGTAAACCTTTTGAATTGAAAACTGATCATCTTGGGCTGAAGTATATTTTCACTCAGCCAAATCTAAATACAAGACAAAGAAGGTGGTTAGAGTTTTTGTTTGAATATGATTTTGACATAAATTACATCAAAGGTAAGGAAAACAGAGTGGATGATGCTCTAAGTCATAGGAAGAACATTTTTTCTCTTATAACATTGAGAACTCTGTTTAAGGATGAAGTAAAAAGTGTTATGGAATCTAATTCTTACTTTCAGCAAGTAAAAACAGCTCTTGTTGTAGACCCAAATGATGTGAGGTATAAAGGTTTTCACTTTGATACCGAAGGAATCTTAATATTTGAAAATAAAGTATACATACCTTCGCTAAATGATTTAAGAAAGAAATTGTTAGCGGAATTTCACAATTCACATTTTTTTGGACACCCTAGTATTACAAAGATGCTTGCTGATATACAACAACAATATTTATAGAAAGGAATGAAAAAATATGTTATTGAATTTGTGACATATTGCCTTAAATGTCAACATGTTAAAATTGAACATATGCACTCTAGCGGTTTATTATATCCTCATAGCATCTTTGCATAAATGGAAAGTAATAAGGATGGATTTCTTATAAGGGTTACCTATATTAAGAAATAAACATGAGGTTATTTTAGTAGTTGTTGATAAACTAACAAAGGTAGCACATTTTATTACTGGTAATGTGAAGGATGATTCTCCTGTATTGGCTAAAATATTTGTACATGAAATTTTTAGATTACATGGAGTACCGAATTAATCATATCGATAGATATCCTCAAATGACGTCAAGGTTTTGAAAAATGCATTATGTAGCTCTAAGAACTAAGCTAAATTTCAGTTCTGCGTATCACCCAGAAACGGATGAACAAACTTAAAGAGTTAATCAAGTTTTAGAGGATATGTTATGAATGTATTGTATGTATCAGCAGTATAAGTGGGAAGAGTACCTTCCACTAGTTGAGTTTGCATATAATAATGCATATCATGCCTCTCTTAAAATGTCACCTTTTGAAGCATTATACGGAAGAAAATTCAGAACCGCTAGTTAGTTGGGAAAACATTGAGGATAGAGAGGTAATTGGACCTGAAATCCTTATAGAAATGGAACAAAAAGTTAAAATGATTCGTGAGCGCTTGAAAGAAGTAGCAAATAGGAAAAATATTTATGCTAATGTAAAGCAGGTTGACATAAAATTTGAACTTGGTGAGAAAGTATTTCTTCGGGTTAAACTGAAAAAGAGCTCTATAACTTTTGGCAAGGCCACCAAGTTATCACCTCGTTATGTGGGACCCTTTGAGATAGTTGAAGTAATCAACCTTGTGGCTTACCGTTTAGCATTACCTCCTACTTTGTCACGAATGCATGATGTTTTCCATATTTCTTTTCTTAAGAAATACGTTTCAGATTTATCACATGTGTTAAATTGGAACTCCTTGCAGGTCCAAGACCCAGGAATAATCGTGGTTAAACCCAGATGAGTGGTGGAAATTTGTTAGTTGCATTTAAGAAATAATTAGATAAGTCAATGTAAGGTCCAATGGGACTAGTTTAATGAAGAAAGTGTAACTTGGGAAAACCTGGAAGATATGAAAACTACTTTTCCATATTTATTTGATCAAGATTGACTATGATGACTGATAAAAATTTGTGATTTTATCTTTATAAATCAATAAGTATTCCAGTTTGGGGTAGATGATTATTTATTTTTAAATAAACAACTATGTGAATGCTGATTCGGAACTTTAAATTCTCGATATTGTTGCAAACATATGAACTAAGAAAGTGAATAAATTGATTATTCTTAATGCATTGATAAAAATGAGATAATCATCGGGACGATGATTCTTTTTAGGAGGGAAGTATGTAACACCTTAGAAAAATGGTTATATTTCTCTTTTGCATTACAAGCATTGACATGTGATTTTCTTGAATGAGGTGTGTTCCCTTGATTGGTGAAAATCATGCTTGTTATGGATAAATCATTTCTACTCTTGGATTCTTTAGAATAGAATGATATGGCTTGCAAGAATCTATTTTCACTTCTTATTTATAAGTTGTAACATGATTTTGAGAGTTACAAACTAATCTCTTTTATTGACTCATCCTTGGATCAATTTCAGTGATCTAACAAATGTTTTAAATCTTCTTGCTAGACTGAATGATAAATTGGCATTCATTAGTTTGAGAGACATAGTGGACTGAACCTTTGCATTTTACAAATTCTTTGGTCTTGTATTAACGTGACTTCAGTAGGGTGTATGTTGTGCTTGGGTCCTTGGGATTGATCTTTGTAGGACATTATTGGCATAAACGAAATATAGTCTACTTATGACTATGAAGGGGATCAAAATCCTAAAACTAAAGGATTATCCTAATGGTATCCTAAACTAGGTAAGAGAACCTACTTCCTAGCTATGTCTACTTAATTGGGTTTTAATCTAACCTAAGCTTCTTATTCTATTTTGTTGGGATGACATCCTAACCTAAGCTCTTGTGTTAAATGAATAAGGGAGAAAATTGCTAAGGTGATACTAGACTATTTTAACCTAATGCCTAATACTAATGGTTGTGAATTTAATCTAACCTAAGGTGGAAATTACCTATGGCAATGTTTTAAGACCTAAGGTGATTTATTGTTAGACTAACCTAAGTTTTGGAAAATCTAGCCTAAACTATTAAGAAGGACCCTAAGGGTCGCATGGCACTAAGGTGATGATTCCAATGGCATTTAATTGATTTGATTGGGTTTAATGCATGGAGGTACTACCATTTTTGAAAAGGCTAGTTAAATTTAGTGGGGGCTTACGTGGAGGTTTCACTAAATATGGAATTACATGTTAAATTAAAAATGGCATTCGTCAGTTTTGGGAGGCGGTGGCAAGGAGAGATAAGCGGGAGTTTTGGGAGTAATGACATTAATGGATCTCGGTTTTTGTGTGCAAACCGTCTTAGAAACAAGGGAGGTGGATTTATGGGAGGTTGTTTGGTTTTGCATGTCTCGCTAATTTTTCTCTGCATGGAGTTGTCTAGTTCTTTGAACCAGCAGTTCAACTTCCACTTCGTGGTTATTTTTGGTTTCTCTAGTCTATTTTCAATCAAAGGAATGTATATGAGGCATTGGAAGAAAAGTTGGTTGGTTGTTGATCTTTCATGGAGAAGAAGAAGAGTGGGAAGCTTGGCTAGAAGTCTCCATCAAATTGGCAGAGGCACTATCAGGCATGATAGGCTCTACCCATTAAGATTTCTTGCTTTCTTCTAAATGATTCATTAAAACAACTCTACTCTCATGAGATAAATATTTACATGATTTGTCTAGTTAATTACTTTCATGTTTTTATGAATCTATGTGGTTTTTGGGATGTAAATCCATTGCAAAGTAATGTTTTTTTTGGGGAACTTTCTCTATGCTAGTTTAATGGTGACATGTATGTAAAGCTTGTATTTGAAGCTCTGTATTTCATTCTAAAATTTGTATTCGAGGTTGGTGTTGTTCTGAACTAGAATTTTTTGCTTAGTACATGAGGTTTGAACCTTTATTAGAGCCTTGTGTTTCATTTGAACTTATATTGGAGCTTCGTGTTTTGTTATGAGATTATATTGGAGCTTCATCTTTGTTCTAATCCTGTCTTGGAGCTTTTTGTAGTTCTAAACTTTTGTTTGAAGCTTCATGTTTGACACTGTACTCGTATTTAGTACTTGCATGTTCCGAACTTGTAGTTGAATCGATGTGTTTGATTATGTACTTGTATTTTGAGTTAGATTTTTACTCGTATTCAAGGATTGAAATGCTTGAACTCATTTATGGACTGTCTGCTTGATAAGGGCTTGAGAGATGAGTTTTGGTTTGAAGTTGATCTGGTAATCTCTTTTGAGATCTTCTTTGTGTAGCTTCTTGAGTGTGAATGGTTTTAGTACTTCCATCTTTTAGAATGTACCGTGTTCTTGAAGGTAAGGGCATGTAAGTTTGGAGGATATTCTTCCCTTCATTGTTATGAAAAATCCCACATATTGTTGAAAGCTTGACTATTTTGTTTGAATGATTATTAGACTGTAATTGTAGCTTGTTGTGGGTTTGGTTTGATATAGAGTTTGTTGGAATAATCGTTCACAGTTTAAGAGGTTTATGGAAATACAGTTTGCATATTCCTTCTTGTGAACAATGTTTTAATGAATACCTTCTTATCGCAAGCGTTTTAGATGGAACTTGAGAGTCTTTATTGTGATTCTTTTAGTTGAGTTGGAGGTAAGATAGAACATTACATGACTTAAACATATATTGAGTTTTATTACTCTCTCCAGATCTTTTTAATTGATTTCTAGGTTTTATTAAAAATATGGATTGAATACCTTAGTGCACTGAATTTTTATGCAAGATGTCGATCCGAATTGTTTGTATAACTATTCTTAACTAGTTCACGAACTACTTGTTCTCTTGTAATGAACTATTGAAGCTTTGTAAATGGGATTTCAGTTCTTTGAGTTCGTGTGTATTCTGAACTTGTTTAGCTTTTACTGTTGGGGTTTCCTATTCCTTGTTGGCTTAAGTGAATGAATCTCTAAGTCTTTTATAGAGAAAGGAATATGTTTTCTTAGGGACAATATACTATTTTTGGGACTGTATTGTGTACTTCATTCTGAGACTTGAATTCGAACTTGTGTTTAATGAATGGGAATAGGTAAACCAGTTAGTGAAGATTTGTAAGGGAAACTAGAAGTGTGCTTTCTTCTAGCAGTGTGTTTGGTTGTGTGTTCTCTTTTGGGAACTAGTTAAAGAACTTCTAAGTTTGAAATAGAAATGGGAATTCATTTGATAGTATAAATGAAATGAATTATTTATTAGATCTTTTCTAATGGAGATCCCTTTTTACTGTTGTTTGGATAAGTTCATTTGATTGAACTTCTCTGTATTTGATCCTCTTCTGAGATGGAAATTTCTTGTGGATTGTTTGGTCTACTTTGTATAAGTCATTGGTTGTAATGATGTGGAAAGAGATTAGCTGAGTCGGTATGTTGGAAAGAAAATATAACATGCTTAGACCGATTGTTTTTCTTGATTGATTCATACTCCATTTGGATTGATATTGGTAGGTTGTCTCTTTTTGCACTCTGTCTTTTTATGAATCCTCTTTTGGATGGACATGGGAAGAGATTAATTTTGTGTGAGTCTAGCTTGGATTGGTGGAACATCTAGTTTTAAATCTATGAAATTATAACTTCTAACATGTGGAAGTTAGTTTAGACTTGCAGGAGGACTATTTTGACTCTCTACCCCTACTTGGATTGATTTGGGATTCTTGTTAGATGTTGTTCCTTTAATGTTGAATCCTTATAATGTTATCTTTGAACTGAGGTAGTTTGGTGTGTTCTAAACCTGTTTTGTCTTTCAAATGATTAAGTGTGTAAGGAATAGTATGTATTGATTCTTCTTCTTTGCTTAAGTTGTAGGATGAATCATCCTAATATGAGCTATGTTGTATATAAATCTTTTGCTACTTAGTAAAGATAAATGTGTATTTCTATTCTTTTAGAATTATGAAACAATTGGATGACAAGATCTTTGATTGTTTTAAAGTAATTGATATGATCAATTAAACCCTATGATATAATTCGAGAGGTTGCCAATTATATTATGCTCTTTTCTTAAAAGTAAATTCAGACTCTTAATTGTACTTCTTTTCAAGTTGATATTACTTATGCTTATTTGTATGATATATTAGTTATTTCATTAAAGCAGGATTGTTTTAATGGAACAATTAGTGGAATGCACTTCACTTTAATTTTTAGTTGTTATCATGCTCAGTTCATTGAACTAACCAATCTTAGCAATTTTGCAGATGGACACCATAAGTGATAAAAAGAAGGCAAAAAATTTATGATGCATTGGTTTACTTAATTTTTGATATTATGTAAAGGATTTCAAATCATTCTTGAGTTGTATTGGAAAACGAAAAGTGATGTTATTTTAAGATCTTAAGTCTGATTGACATACATAATGTCCGGGAAATGCATAGTCTTCTAAAAGTATATTTATCATCATGAATTGAAAGGTTTTGAGTTGGACTCCAATTTGTGGTGTAAATTATTTTGTACTTGTATGACGAAATAATAGTCTTAGCTTTGTGGTATTATTTATATATATTTATATACTATTGTTGTTATCAATTAATAAGTTGGATTAAGGGGATAGTATAATCTTCCTTATTATAATGAACTTGTTAAACTATAAAAGATGTCTTTCTCTAACTACACATCTATAGTTTAATAATAAAATATGCTTGGGAAATACAATTCAACTATATGAGTTAAGAATGATAAAAAGGAATAGTTGTTATGATCTTTAATCTTTTAACTACGGTTATAAAGTGAACACAAGATAAATATAGGTAGATGACACACTTGATTTAGACAACTAGGTTGCATTAAGAATTAAACGTTTGATGTTTGTTGTCCTATTTTTGGGTTAACTACTTATTATGCCACGTTATTGAACAACAATGCAAACTTGAAATAATGAAGTCCTCCATATCTATTCAGGCTAGTTATGGATAAAGAACTTAATGAATGTTGGAATTAGGGTTAGGCATGGTTGTTGTAATATGAATCTTAATCCAATATTAATTATGATAATGACCACTAAGGGAGTATGTACATATTGAGGATTAGTTCTCATAGATGTTGGCACACACCAACTATAGGACTGTACCCTCGAGAAGTCCTGGGACTTCTTGAGGATATAGTGTTGCAGTTGACATGTGGCAACACCCTTCACAGTGTTTTTTTGATCTAGATCTACGCACATCCAACTTGAGCTAGGGTCGAACCTTGGACAAGTGGACTGACGGTAGTTAGTAAATACCATTTTAGATAACGAAAAAGAGTGAGGTGAAGGACGTATTCTGGAATGATGAGTATGTCGTCTAGGAATAGTAACATGAACAATCTGTTGAAAATATTTTTCCAAATTATCACAAGCTTCTTGTTGCATTGTACTGTTTCACCTAGTTTAAAGCAACACCTACTTAACCACAAAACCTATGTTGTGACCAACACCAACCCCTTACACTTCATGTATGCAAAAAATTACCAAAATCAATGTGTTGTGTGCTAGATTATGCTTCTAGGCCGACCTCGACCTTAAATTCATCCATCAAAATTCCATCAAGAGCTAACCTATCACCGAAAAATTGGTGACACACCTATTTATGGTGATCAACCCTCTAACTTTGGCTTTCCAAATGAGTCTATAACTACCCTTTCCTTGGATGAACACTGCTTACCAAATGACACTCTTCTTCGATGGTTCCAAGTGTCATTGTGGGGGGTGGGGTTGGTGTTATCCTCATTCCACTTGATGGTGAGCCCATGCCTTTTTCTTTTAAACTCGATTTTGATTGTACAAACAATATTTCCAAATACAAAGAACTCGTATTAGGTCTCGGGATGCTTACGCCTTAGATGTCAAGTCCATCAACATATTTTGTGATTCTCAATTGGTCATAAACCAATTCAATGGTATATACTAGTGTTGTAATGAGATACTTTAAAAGTATAAGCAACACATGGACATAATTTTAACCACCTTCAACCGTTATGCCCTTCAAACCGCCCCACGTTCTACAAACAAATTTGCGGATACCATGGCTTACTTGGCTTCTCGAGATACCGCTTTGCCATCCGACTCTAAAATCTTTGTCACCATACAAAGACTCCAATTACCCTCTTATTTACCCCATGAAGTTTACTCTATTAGAACCACCGCTCCCGACCTGAGTGACCTTTGGTATAAGCAATACTCATACTATCTTTCCCTCTCCATATTTCTTCCCGACCTCACTGCGTAATGGACTACGCACCTTTCTTAAAAGGGTCTCTCATTACATCATCATGGGTGGCCTCCTTTATAAGTGTGGCTTTGTTGGTATTCTCTTATGGTGCCTGAAAATTTCTGAAATTCCCTATATCATTAAGTTCATGATGGCATATGTGGAGGTCACTTCGGTGGTCTCACAGATTCTTTAGCGCATCCTTTGCCTAAGCTATTACTGGCCAACCCTTAACCATGATTTTTGTGACTTCACTAAGCATTGTGTAAAATACCAACAACATGCCAACCTTCATCATACACCCAGTCATGTCTTATAGGTCTCCCGTGACCTTTGGCCTTTCTCTCAATGGGGTTTGGATCTTGTCGGAGAGATTAATCCCCATTCTTCCCACCAACATCAATGGATAATCAACGCTACTAAATATTACACCAAATGGGTTGAAGCCATAACTCTCATCTCCATGAAAGCCGAGAAAATATGTGAGTTCATCAATCATCACATTATCCTTTGCTTTGGTGTTCCACATCACCTCATCATTGATAACGAAGAATTCAAAAATAAAACCTTATGGAAACTTTGCAGTGCCTTCGATATTCAATTAAGTTTCTCATCACCATATTACCCACAAACCAATGGCCAAGCCGAATCCACTAATAAAACCCTAAAAACTCATGAAATTGGTTGATGATGCTAGGAAGGATTGACATACGTACATTCCTTTTTTCCTATGGGGATACCGTACTAGTATTTGCACTTCCACTACTACCACACCTTTTACTTTGGTCTATGGTACAGAGGTTGTTCTGCCTCTCGAAATCTAGATTCCATCTCTTCATATTTCTCTCCATGACATGCTCAATGATGATGAATTTCTCCAGGACCATTTAGCACAACTTGAGTTTATTAGATGAACGTCGTCTTAATGCCCTTGACTATCTTCAAGTTTACCAAAAACGTATCAACCACTTTTATGACAAACGTGTTCATGAACAAACCTTCCAAGTCAGTGACCTTGTCCTGAAGGAAAATCAACATGTAACCAAATCAAAAAAAAAAGTAAATGGGGAAAAGTTGCTCCTAATTCGATTAGACCATACATCGCGATGCTGTTTTATGGATAAGGTGCTTATCGTTTATCTTCACTAGATGGTAAGCTTGAACCTAAACCCTTAATGACTTGCATCTTCAACCATTCTACTTTTGAATTTCATTCCTACCTTACCTTCTTCCTCTTTTCATTCTCATCCCTTGAGCACTTTTCACTTCCCTTCTTTCACTATGCCATCCCCAATGATAGGTAAAAAAGAATCATGTGTGTACCCATCATTCTTTTACCCTCTCTTAAATATGTGTATCATGGCTATGCACATTTGCATGATTCTCATGGATACTTTTCATCTACTTTTAGATGAGATCTCATGGTTGTTTCACCTTGATTTCGAATAACAATACAATTTTCATGTTATTCTTGTCATGACTTTCAAATCCCTCACATGGGATCCAACTCCTTGATTCAAACTTTCAATAAAAATATGACTCCTAAAAAAAGGACATCTTTCTCTCTACATCGCTACGATAAATAGACTACTCCCTCAAAGGACAGCTATGTAAATCCTGCTTCAAAAAAATAAAATCCAAAGCTTTGTGCATCAATCGGTTTCATGAAGACCTCGGAGTTAATTTCCTCATCACATTTAGACTTCCCATCGATCGATCTATCTCAGAATACATTCAAATGGAAAAAAATTTCATCATAGACTTGCCCCTTATGATCTTCGATCTCTTGACAAAAGGCATGCTACCATATACCATGTAACCTACCCATTTTCACCTTCTCACCATTCATGCACCTTCATTTCCTACCAGCTTAAAGGGACCTGCTAGAGTGAACAGTGACATTTGGTGATCATGTGACTATTATTCACCTTTAGAATAATCAATCATGTAATGTCTTTAGGGTCTCACGTTCACTAGCCTATTTAATGTATGATCTAACTGTTATGATCCTCACCAATCAGGTGGCTATCTTGCCTCCTCTTATCTTTCACCTTCTTCATTATGTATTGATCATCCTCTGAAGGACTAGACCTCGGCGCTTATCTCTGGAAATTTTTTCTTTCACCACAATTAACTTAAAATTACCCCATACCTATTTTCCACAATTCAACCATACATAAAATACCTCAACTCAATCAATGCCTATAACCTACTAACCCAATCGAATACCTCCTCACATTTTCCCCAGCTTATTGGAGAACTACATTGGCACAGGTCCACTGTTCACCATGGTACTATGTGGTAACACTCTCGAGGCATGTGGCCATGGAGGTTAGCTCAACTCTCTACCCTTACCAGGTTCCTCTCTCCCCTTTCCTAGTCACATGCTCCCACTAATTAGTTTCCTTTTTATATCAATAACTGGAAATTAAACCGAATAAACAACAATTTCTTCACATTTTTATCATCATCATTCATACATTCATTATGTCTACCATTTCTTTCCCATTATCATGCATTTTACAACAAAACATCTTAACATGACCCATATCATCATTGATTGAACAAATTAACGAATTACAAACTCAACCAATCGCAACTTCATCATACCTAAGTCAACCTAACTCAATCCATGCCTAAACAACAAACTTTGACTCCCCATCCCTCTGACAGCTTAATCTCAATCACATGCTAAACAACAAAGCTTTGACTCCACCCATCCCTACTGACACTTGATTCCAATTTTCATGGCTACAACTGATCGCTCAATCCATTCCTATGACCTAACTCAATCCATGCCAAACTGACTCCATCCATTCCTAAAACCAAAAGCGACCCGATCCATGACTATAACTTGGCTCTATCATGCTTACACTACTTGGTTTCCATCACATATACAAATCAAAATAGCAAGTTCAACACAACCATGTACACATCATGCCATAATCACCATCATCTCTTATAAATCTATCATCTAAACATGTTTATCCTATACATGACTCTCAAATATATTTTTCACGTAGAAGTTGTATATAAAAAAATCCAAAACTCTCATATACATCCTCATCAATGCTTCGGCACCGGCGTAAATATGTCAAAATATAATATCCAAAAATACATGACACTTTAGAGCTCAATCATCTCCCCATCTGATGTCCAAACCTATCTCATCTGTCTCCTCCTCTGCTCCTCTAGCTCCGGCTTTTGTGACCTCCCTCTGCCTGCCGCCTAGTCTCAGGGCTCACCATGGTCTACCTCTGGAGCTTATCTCTATGCACTAATGGCCTCACACCTGAACCACCCCTAGGATCGTTGGCCCATTATACTCTCCACACTATGTGTGTGGGATATTATCCTCTCACTAGAGGCCCTACACTCTATTCTCGACATATGATAATCACATTATATCCCCCTTTGCCATCGAATGGTCTTGGTAGTATCTCACCTCACCGGCCCCATGGAATCTCTCGATCTAGCGGTGGGTACTATACGCTGATGTGTCATCGGCACTATGACCTTTCCTGCTCTTTCCTAAATAATGAGACCTTGTCCCTACCCTGTGGTGAATTTACCATCATCCCGGGCCCACGTGCAGGCTGAAGGGTCCCTTTATTTGTGCTGTCTGCGGTGAAGCGGCCTAAGCACGTAACCTATCCACACGATGT